>CM070791.1:13894971-14240923 GCA_036346955.1 Dipus sagitta | reverse complement strand
ATCCTAAGTAGTATTGCTGACTAGAGGGGATATTTATATCCCTAATTTCTTTCTTTCTAGTCTGTGCCACTTTCCCTTGGGGAGTACAGAACAGAAACCAGGGGCTCTGCATCTGAGATCAAAATTAAGGTCATAAAAACAAGTTGAAAAACATGTTGTGAGGACCATCTCTTGCTTCAGGTTGTATAAGTTCATGTATATCCAGGTATGAATGCCACTGGGATAATCTCCTGAGCATACTTGTTTTCAGACTAATTTCAACAAGGCATTTGGATGAACAACACCTGAAGTCATGTAAGTGGATTTCCTTGGAGTTTCCAAGTCAAGGTATGAGGAAGAAAGGTCAGAAGTGGTTCCTGCTCAAGATAGCTCATGAAGACATGGGCAGCATTATTTCTTCCATTGTTCAAGCAGTGGGCAGAATCCTCACATACCTCACTTCCATCAGCATCATGGCATTTACTGTGTGCCCATGCACTACTCATAGGTCTTTTATGCTTGTAATATTCCACAAGTCCATGTTTACCATTGTCTGAATACACAATAATGAAAATAATCATGGCAAGTCCAACAATTCCCAGTCAGTCTCCTAATAACAATGCAGACACTAAGCTTCATACTTTTCTTCCAATACATGACCTTCATACTTGTTTATCAGTTACCACAGACTAATAAGATGTGATGACCCAGATTCTCATCTTTAACATTATTTTCTCCATTGTTTATTTTTACCTAATTACAGGATTCCCCACAGAATTGAACTTTATATTTTACGTTCGTACAATGCACTTCCACCACCTGAGTAAGGAATTATTTTTTGTTGTTTCCAGATTATGTGTTTCAATTGGACAGTAAAGAAATGAGTGTGAGGGGCTGAAGACATGGCTTAGTGGTTAAGGCAGTTGTCTGCAAGTTCAAAGGACCTCAATTCGATTCCGCAGAACCTATGTAAGCCAAATGCACAAGGTGACACATCTATCTGGAGTTTGTTTTCAGTGGCTAGGTGCCCTGGCCAGCCAATCTTTTCTCCTGATCTCTCTCTTTTCTTCTGCCTCATTCTCTCTCTCAAATAAATTAGAAAATAAAATAAAAATAGATGAGTGTGGGATGAGGAGCCTCCTTTTTATTAAGATGAACTGTATGGAAAGTTACACCAATTTAAGAATTTCCTTTTTTGTGTGTTGAGATAGAACTTCAGACTTGAAATAAGGCTCAACTGTCCTGATTTATTACCTTATTTCAAATCTAGTTAATATTTTAAATCATTAGCTGGGCTTAATGGCACACACACTTTATATCAGCATTTGGGACTCAAAGGTCAGACGATTTTCATGAGTTCAAGGCCATTCTGAAACTCCAAAGGGAATTACAGTTCTGCTTGGGCTAATATGAGGCCCTACCTTGAAAACAAACAAACAAACAGTCATTACTCACTGATTATAAATATGCAAAGAATGATCCTGGCGGATTTTGGGAAGCAGATGCAGAGACAATAGGGAGAATTAGCCATGGAAGGGGAGGAAATTCATCCCTGAGGACAAATGATTTCCTTCTTTTTTATTTTTTAAATACAAATCTTCTTTAATAAGAACATTTTGTAAGTGTACATCATGTATTTGTTCCCTCCTATCTCTCATCCTTGCCTCCATTCTGCTGAGGGCCCTCTTCCATGGGATTACAGGTATTCTTCATGAGGTTGTGAGATATGCATTGAGGGAGCAGCAGTCAGTTATGTTTGTGGGGCAGGAGTGCCTCTGGGCCTGGTGTCTCAACTTCAGAGTCTTATAATCTTTCTGCCTTGTCTTCCACATATTCCCTTCAGCCATCTTGGGTGGGTTTAAATCTACTTCACTGATAAGCTCTTAGAAGCCTCTAGATCTCTGCTTTGGTAGGTGTTGAGTATCCTCAGTGTCTGTCTCATGCACCAGGTACACTGCGGAAGTAGCATTCTTGCTCATCTCCTTAATTCCTCTGGGATTTCATCTGTGGCTTGGCTGAAGTGTGAGGGATATCTTATCTACTTGGGTCTCATTACCTTCTGAAAAGGAACACACTCTCCAAAGTATAACGAGTCAGTATAGTTTAAAAGTGATAAGCATTATTAATTTAAAGAAAATTTGATGTGTGCAACCCCTCATTTAGCCAAAGACTCGTGAGATCTTGACACTGTAAACATAATCTTTGTCTCTGTAGGATTCTGGTCTGATTCTCAATTCCAGATATGAGGTCCTTTACACTTAGTGGATCCCTTAGCCAACAAAAACTACTGTCCACCCACCAAGCCTGTGTGCTATTATAGTACTGGAATGTACATTGTGTCACTGTGTTTGCTTCTGAGTAGCTTAGACCTCTGGTTGCTCAGACCATTGTTGGCCACTTTCCGCCAGTAGTATAGGAAGTGCTTTTCCAGCACTTACAGGCTAACTGCCTCGGTAATGGCTCTCTTCCAGATTACAGACAGGACTCTTCACTCTCTGTGTCAGCAGTATGGAGTATCTTCAAATTAAAAAAAAAAAACTATGAGATTCCACGTTACTCCAGTAATGATGATGATCATTAAAAAATCAAATAAAAACAAATGTTGGTGAAGATATGGGAGAAAAGGAATCCTCCTTCACTGTTAATGTGAATGTAAACTTTCACAACTAGTATGGAAATCAATACGGCGATTTCTGAAAAGGTTGGGCATGTAGCTACCAACAAATGCAGTTATTCCCTTATTGGACATCTATCCTAAATGTCCCACATATTGCTACAGAAATATCTGCTTAACCATGTTTATAGCTGCTCAATTCATAATTTCTAGGAACTGTAGTCAACTCAGGTGCTCATCACTGGATGAAGGGATAATGAATGTAGGGTGCATTTACACAATGAGAGTCTACTAAGCAGGAAGAAAAAACAATACTGTGAAATTTGTAGAAAATGGACATACATGGAACAGATCGTACTCAATGAACACACACAGGAAAAAAAAAACTTTGCATGTTCTCTCTCATTTTTGGCTACTAATCTGGACCAACTTAAGTTGTTGACATATCTGACAGGCAATTCATGGCTCAGACATTAGTGTTGGAATGTTTATTTTGGGGGGGTGGAGAAGGATAGGGTGGTTAGGTTTGGAGGAAAACAAACACAAAAGTAAATTAAAAAAAAATGAACTAGTTGCATTGAAAACTTTATCCCTGGAAGTCAACTAAAAGGTATAACCTCAACAGGAATATGGGGTGTGCACCTGAAAAGAAGGTCCCTGAAGAGGATACGGTGAGACATTACCTTAACATTCTGTTGTTGTTGTTGTTGTTGTCATGGGCCAGAATCTCTCAGAACCAGAAATTGTTTTTTATCAACAATGAGCTATTGATCTGTCAGAACTTCGAGGTCCACTGCCCCAGAAAAACCACGTTTCTGTCAAAGCACATGGATATTTAGCTGAGATAATAGGTAAGATCCTGTTTTTATTTTTAGTTACCATGGAACAAGACATAATTCTACATGAATTATTAATGTGTGTAACATTGCAATTTGACCACAATGCTCTTCCATCACCTGTTTACCCCTTACCCAATACTTACCTTATCCCTTCCTTGCCCTAAATATTTCCCTGATGTTTCATGTTACATACATTTATATTTTGCATATGAGAGTAAATATGTTTGTCATCTTGTTTTTCTCCCAAAGACAATCAAAATTTATTGCATCATACCATAAATGTAATCCAGATTTGTCATCGCTGAGTTTATAACCTAGTTTTTTTTCACTTTTTAAATTTTTATTGACAACTTCCGTAATTGTAAACAATATCTCATGGTAATTAAATCCCTCTCCCCACTGTCCCCTTTGTCTTGTTTTTTACTGCCCCCTTTTACATTAGTTTCCATCTCCCACCTCCTTTAGACTAATTCCTTCCCCAAATTGATATTCTTCTGTGAACATTAGTATGTACATAAACTTTCAAATATAAATATCAGAGAAAATATATTTTGTTTTGAATCTTATTTATTTTCCTTAACAAGACAAACCCTTATTCATACACTTTGCTAATACCTTACTAATATTGTTTTTTAAACCTAAATAAAATTCTATTGTACATGTCTATATGTATGCATATGTGTAGGCAGGGAGGTACATAATTTTCAGTGCCCAGCCCATTCATGTGAAAATTGGCATACAATCCGATACTGATCAATACATTTGTCTATTGACTCAATGATTTCTGAGAAGTTTGGGGTTTCACTTTTAAATATCACTTATATGTTCATATATCAATTATCTTCCAAATGAATTGATGAGAAATATTTTCTCCCTTCTGAGGATGTCTGAATTCTCTACTGTTTTCTTTCTTGTAGGATGCTTTTTAACAGCATATGTTACCATTTTTTTCACTCTTGCTGTTATTTCTGGAGGCACTAGAGTCCTTTCAGGAATTTCTTTGTTTATAAGAAGGTATTAAAGAATCCTTCCTACATATACCTCAAGTTCAAAATTTTATGTCTTATACTGAAATCTGTCATCAATTTTCAATTCATATTTTATACGGTGAGAAATACAGTTCTTGGTTGTTTTTCTGTGTGGATATTTATTTTCCCATCATCAATTCTTATGAAGTCACTTATCTCCAATACATGGTTTTGGTACATGTAACAGTTTTTCATTGCTGCTAACAAATACCATACCAGAAGCAGATTATGAATGGAAAGGAGCTTCATTCTCTTTATATGATGATGGGAAAGGCGTGGCAGGCATGAGTGGGAAGTGGCATCACATTGGCATGCAGGACTTAGAACAGAGAGTGACAAACATTCTCCAGTGCAGCTCCACCACCTGAAGATTTCACAACCTTCCCAAACAGTAGAACGTGCATAAATAAAACAGAAGTAAATTCTGGCACTCAGTTGGATTTCCCATTTTATTTAGATCAGAACTACAGTTCTTAGGTTACTCCATCTACATTCACCAATTTATCATTTCAAGAAAAGGGTCATTATTGACATACTATGAGTTGGGCTTCATAAGTGTCACATGTGTTTACAAATCCAACCAAGTTGACAATGTAATTAACTATCACCAAGTCTTCTGCACTGTGTTTAATAAGACTGAAGAGGATGCACAGTCATAATTGTTTCAAACTTCAAAGGAAACAATTCCATATTTCACAAATTAGTTGTTAAATATTTTATTTATTATCCATATATTTGAGAGGGAAAGAAGTAGACAGGCAGAGAAAGTGAGTGAGTGAGAGAGAGAGAGAGAGAGAGTGATTCCCATATCTAGAAGAGATATCCATGCTTTTTAATTTAGCAATTTTCAGGTCTCGCATAAGGCAAAATGGTCCATTTTAAATTGATTTCTGTGCAGAGTGAGAGATAGCAGTCATGCCTCTACTAAAGCAGTGGGCATATCGTACCTGGCTGTAAAATTGTATAGCAATCAGTACCTACCTTTTGGTAAGACTGTTGATGATGTTCCTCCTCTAGCAGTCTGCATAAGCCCTTCCAGCACTATGAAAGCTCAACACCAGAGATGAGGCTTCCTGGGCAGGTATACATTGATTTCCTACTATCATATAGCCAAATAATGTGTGGTGTTCAGCAATACAACCTCGCCTTTGAGTTCTGTTGGGCAACCAGGTCCCTTGGTAATAGTGTCTATTGTTTTGGGGATATCAGGGGCCTTCTTTACCAATCACTAACTTGGGGGGTGGGTATCTCACACATGATACAGATTTTTTTAAGTAAGATTCAACATCTGGGGCCAGGAGTGCTGGCACATGCCTTTAATCCCAACATTCAGGAGGCAGAGATATGAGGATGGAGGTGAGTCCAAGACATCCCTGAGTCTACATGGTGAATACTAGATCAGCATGAGCTAGAATGACGACCTACATTGAAAAAAAAAAAAAGAAAAGAAAAGAAAAAGAAAAAGAAAGAAAGAAAGGAAGGAAGGAAGGAAGGAAAGAAAGAAATCGTATCTACATCTGGATGTAACATTATCCAACCCCACAGAGCACTTCCATAAGAACTCTATCTAAAAAATAAAATGAAATGAAATGAAATACAAAAGCTAGCAAATTAGTGACATTCCATATGGCTTATTCATAACATTATATAGATATATTTTTTTCTTGACAACTTCTATACTTACAGACAGCAAACCATGGTACTGCCCTCCCCACCCCACAGAACTCTGTTCATCATCATATCCACTCTGTCTCTCCATTAGTTCATTAGTTTCTCTTGAAATTTGATGTCATCATCTTCCTCTCCTATTATGAAGGTCATGTGTGGGTATTGATAGGCACTGTGAGGTCTTGGGTATCGTGGCCAAATTCTATCCAGACAGTTGTATGTAAGGAGTGGTACCGTTGCTTTGGCTCTTACATTTTTTTTGCCACCTCTTCCACAATGGACCCTGAGCCTTGGAAGCTGTAAGATGTTTTGGTGCTGGACACTCCTCTGTCCCTTCTTCTCAGCACTATGTTGCCTTTTGGGTCATCCCAGTGTTCATCACCATCTGAAAAGAGAAGCTTCTCTAACCAGAAGTGAGAGTAGCATTAATATATGAGTATGAACATTAAGTTTAATGCTGTCAGCAGTTTGGTGAGAGTCATATATTCATTTATCCAAACAAGAGTAGGCTTTATACCCCTAAGGATCATGACCTTCCCTGCCATAGGCTTTTGATTAGCTTTTCAGACCAGGCATATATTCCCTCCCATAGAGTGGGCCTTCAGTCCAATTAGAGAGCAGTTGTTTTCCCCCAGAGCAGACATGCCATTATTGCACTCGTTCAGTCATTGTCCTGTCTGGCCAAACTTGAGGTTTCCATTGTCCATTGTTTGCATTGCTGATGATTTCTGTCTCCCATAAGACTGTGTAAAGTGAAGATTTTTCCAGCTTTCAGTTTGCTGGGCTACAGGGAGCGTTCTGAAAAGAAGAAATATGAATGGAGTATAAGCATCTAAAAAATGTTCTACTTTCCTAGTCATCAGGGAAATGCAGATTAAAAATATTTACTAATTTGGGAGAGATGTGAGAAAATTGTTTTTCTTGCTGCTGCAAACAATCTCCAGATGTATATGCCACTTTACGAAATCAGCTTACAGAAGGTCCTGGAGAAAGAAAGCTGTGCACGAAACAAATAAGGCTTGAACACATGAACAAATATCTTACCATTCTTTAAATATTTAGTGCTTACAATAGTGCAAGTGTTTCTGCAGGTTGTACTTTAATTAATTTAATTTATTTATTTATTTTAATTAGTATATATGTGTTAAAATTTAAAAGCATTTGGAAGGACAATATGTTTTTTTTTTTTTCTTTTTGTCTTTAGAGAATTTTTACTGGGTGTTATGAAAATGATGTAGCACTTAGGGAAAAAGATGCAACCTAGCAACCCTGCACTAGAGGCCAAGATAGAGAAAATGTCAACTATCACTATGGCCTTTCCCTTGGTGCTGCGGTAGACAGATAGGTATGTGACCCACACACTGCAGAACACCAGCATGCTGAAGATCAGGAATTTGGCTTTATTGAATGCATCAGGAAGGTTTCTGGCCAGGAAAGCCACAGTGAAGCTCCCTATAGCCAGGAAACCCATGTATCCCAGGACACAGTAGAAGTCAGTGTCTGTGCCTTTGTTAGAGAAAATGATGATGTGCCCATGTTCCAAATGTGGATCAGTGTCAACAAAAGGAGGGTATGTTTCCAGCCAGATTCCACAAAGAACAAGTTGGATCAAGGAACATATGGGAATGATGAAGGTAGATGCTTCTGATACCAGCGACCCCCTTATCTTTTTCCCTGGAGCAATGAGGATCTAGAGCTTCACGGATATAAAGGACTGGCTGAATGTTCTCAGTTATGCAATGTGCACCAGATATGAAGGGTAAGCCATGGTCTGTCAGGGACACAGAGCATCCTTGAGATGAACAACAGTCTAATGACACCCATATGCACATTTTTTCTCCTGCTGGTTACAATGTATATACATATCTCACCTGAAATGAAGTTTTGGCTGAAGGCTTTTAGGGCCTAATGCTCCCCAGAGGAGAAAACAGGCATAAGGCACTTGTGTGTGTAGAGTATTTCAGAGAAGTGGGGTTGAACAAGGTGTCTCATATGGACAGTATTCACTGGAGATGAAGGGTAGGTTGAAGTTTTGTGGAGTATAGATTACCCTAGGGATCAATGATGGGCCATACTTTCTGAGGAGAATACAGCCCATTGCAGATAAATGGAAAACTAAAGTCTTTCAGATTCTCACAGCATACCAGAGATGAAGGGTATGAATAAGACTCTTAGGTACATTCAGCTCATTGCAACTAAAACGTGGTATAAAGTATATTCAGTGTTTACACTACCTGGAGACAAAAGGCAAACCAAATTCTCTCATGTGTGCAGAGTACTCTTACTGTAGAATAAAAGCAGGAAGAAGGCTCTTGAGTCCATCATGTCCCAATAGCAATGAAAATAAGTATGAAAGATGAAGAGGAAAAGTACGGGGAACTTGGACAACCGTGTCTGATAATGGGTACATATTCAATAGATATAAGTAATATAAAAAGTAACCTTTTGCAATTTTTTTTTCTTTTTGTGGTACTGTCTCAATCTAGCCCAGGCTTACCTGGAATTCACTATGTGGTTTCAGGATGACGTTGAACTAATGGAAATATTTGTACCTCTGTCTCCTGAGTGCTGCGACTCAAGGAATGTACCACCACACAGGGCTCAACAAAACTTTTGGATGACTGAATTAGAGAGGTAGTTAATACAGTATTTGATGAGATCTGGTTTCTCATGATTATTTGTCTACCCATGTATCTGAACACCAATGTACTCAACTCCCAACTCCCCAAAAGTCATAGGTTAAGAGGCTGGGACGGAAAGCTGAAACCATTCATTTGCTGTGTACAAGCCCACTGTCCCATTATAGACAGAAAACAACATATGGTGAAAGGATAGAGAAAGATATTCTAAACAAATGGAAATAGATAACAAGCTCAGTGGCTCTAGTAATATTTGACAAAATAATTTTAAGTAAGAAATGAAAATAGACAAAAATGACCTTTTGTGCTCATGAAGGAGACAATTCAACAAGAAGACATTACAATCAAAACCATAGATTCACCATACAGTCATGCACCAACTTTTAGAAGAAATACCTACAACATATGAAATAAAAAATAAATCCCCAAATATAATAGTATTTTTAAATACATTGCTGTAGTCATTAAACAGATGATCTAAAAAAAATAAAACATCTAAACAAGATAAAATATCAAATGGCCTTAATAGTTGGAAGCCATAGACTTTTAGAATTTGAGGTGCTCCATTCCAGACCTGCAATGTGACTTTGTGCAGAGAGAACTACAAGGTTCCACAAACAAAACAATTTTCTGGCAAAGCACTTGATTATTGCCTGAGGTAGATGGTAGGACCCTATTGCAGAAGACGCCATGTGCTGCCAACATAGAGCGTGGACAGGTCTGGTTGGAGTCCACAAGACAGCCAGTACCCAGACACTTAGACCATCTATTGCTGGAGAGCCCTACTTGAGTTTCTGGGAGAAAGTTGACAACAAAGTTCTGAAAACCTGAGGTATTAGCTACTCATAGGTAAGCACCCTGACAGGATGCACATGCCAGGACAATAGTGGCATACTTGGAGGATAACCGGTTGGACATTAGATCTGCCCAGCATAAACAAACCCATATCTGGAATTGGGAAATAGGTCAGAATACTATTGAGACAAAGATTGTACTCTTCAATGTCAAGGTATCTCTAGTCTTTGGCTAAAAGAAAGGCTAACTACATCAAATTCTCCCTAAATTGATAACACTTATCCAATTTAAACTCTGCTGACTTCACTCTCCATTGAAGAATCTATTTTTTTCATAAGGTAATAAAACTACCCCTCACATTTCAGCCAAGCCACAGCTGTAACCACAGTGGAATAAGGGTAGATGAGCAAGAATGCTGCCTCCATGAGAAATCTGACAACCAGCTTTGGGGTTAAGGAACTAGATCCTGAGAATATTTAAAACTTACCAATGCAGAGATTCAGAAACTCCTAAGAGATAATCATTGAAATAAATTTAAAACACTCCCACCACAGCTCAGGGAATACTACGGAAGAAGAAGTGGAAATATTGTAAGAGACAAGGGCTGAGATATTTCCTCCCCATAAAACTGAGTGTTGCTGCAACAAAGCATAACCCACAATCCTATGGGGAATACCTGCGACCCTTCTGCAGTGGATTCCCAGTGGAATAGGGGCAGTCATCAGGGAAAAGACAGCACCAATACCTGATGCATCCATCAGAAATATGTTGTTAATCAATAAATAAGGACAACTGGATATATACACAAAAATTAACAAAAATAAAACAGAATATAAGACACATCTCTAGTTCAAAGCACCTGGTCTTTAACAACAAGGACCAAAATGCACATTGGCGAAAAGACAGCATCTTCAACACATGGTGGTGGAGAAATTACATAACCACTTTTATATCAATGAAATTCAACCCAATCCTACATCCCTGAACAAACCACAACTCTAAATGGATTAAAGCACGCAATATTAGACATAATAGTCCCCTAGACCGGACTTTTAAATCCTTCAATTAAATATTTTTTGAACCTGAGCCTTGGATATTCTGTTTCTTAGTTTCTGAGAGGGACCACACAGTACTTCCTTTAAAAAATGTGTATTTCACAGGACAATCACTGGTGTCCTGTAGAGATGTATATTACTGCTAAATATACACTATTCTGTAAAGTAGGATATTCTTCAATGCCATCACCAACAAAATCATTTATAGACAGTAGATAATATCTCAGATATATGGGGGGAAATGAATGAAATTCAGACAATAACTGTTTTATGTTTAGCTGTGGAATTGGGGCAGGGATGGGAGAAAAGAAGGAATCAACACATGATGTGTCTACACACAGTATGTTCATAAAAAAAATAAATTCTTATTACTCTCAAGCAACTGCAGTAAAATCCAGGGAGAACATTACATTATATAAGTGTAGGGAAACATTTCATGAATAAGACTCCTTTACCACAGTAAGGAGATCAACACTCAACTAGTGGAGATCAACACTCAACTACTGGGAACTCATAAAATTAAAACACAGAGAAGCAAATCTTCAACAGACTTAATAGTCATCCCACGAAATGGGAGAAATTTTTCACCAGTTATACTAAAACACAGGTCTAACATCAAGAAGTTATAAAGAATTCAAATAACAAAACAAAACAAAAAAAATCAACCCAATAAAAAATGGGTGGAAAATTATCAAAGAATGAAATACAAATGTCCATTTTACAATGGAAGAAATGTTAAATTTTTTCTTCATCAGAGAAATGCAAATCAAAACAATTCTGAGACTGCATCTCACCCTGATGGGATTATATTCATCAAAAAATTAAATGACAAAAAGTGCTGGTGTGGCTGTGGGGAAAGAGGATCACTAGCCCACTGCTGGTGGTTGTGTAAACTAGTAAAGCAATTATAAAAATAAGAATTTATATTCTTCAAAAATATGAAAATAGATCAACCATTTGATCCAGCTATGTAAACCCTGGGTATATACCCTAAAGATATTACCTTTCACTACAGAGGTACTTTTTCAGGTATGTTTGTGACTGCTCTATTCACAATAGCTAGGAAGAAGAATCATCCCAGATGCTCATCAACTGAAGAATGGATAACTAAGATGTGGTATATATAGACAGTGGAATTCCATCCAGAAATAAGGAAAAATGAAATAGTGAAATTTGTGAAACAATGGATGAAGTAAAAAAAAAAAAATCATTAAAGCAAGGTTATCCAGGCACACAAAGACTATTGCCACATGTCTTCCCTCATCTGCACTTCCTCACTGGGATCAATTGGAGATGAATGTGAATGGAGGTCAGCAACAGGAACATGAATACAAAGCTGGAATGAGACCAGGAGAGAACTTAGGAGAGAGGAGTGTTTGTCTGATAGAATATGGGAGTGACAGAATTACAGGGGAAGGGGCTTGCAAGGGTAAGGTTTAGGGAAAGTGGGGAGGTAAAATGACATTTGGACTGAGGCAAATCAAGGAAGTATGAGGGGAGGGGATAGTTGACAGGCAAAGGAAGTTCAGATTACAGGAATAGAAGTTAGTGGGGATAGACAGGGCTTAGTGAAGGTTAGAGAAAAGGTATGAAACCAATGATACCATGAATCAGTACCATAGAATTCTTCAGCTTGCTTATCTGAATAAATGGTGAAACTTTTTTTTATCATCAAAACAAAACTTTTTTATTTATTTTTTATTTGTTTTTAATTTTCTCAATTTTTATTAATATTTTCCATGATTATAAAAAATATCCCATGGTATTACCCTCCCCCCCTTCCCCCTTTGAAATTCCATTCTCCATCATATCCCCTCCCCATCTCAATCTTTCTACTTACATATATACAGTACCAACCTAATAAAAGCCCTCCTCCCTTTCTTTCTCTTCCCTTTCTTTCTCCTTTTTTAACTTACTGACCTCTGCTACTGAGTTTTTTCCTTCTCGCACAGAAGCCCAATTATCTGTAGCTAACATCCACATATGAGGGAGAACATATGGCGCTTGGCTTTCTGGGCCTGGGTTACCTCACTTAGTATAATTCTTTCCAGATCCATCCACTTTTCTGCAAATTTCATAACTTCATTTTTCTTTACTGCTGAGTAAAACTCCATTGTATAAATGTGCCATATCTTCATTATCCACTCATCAGTTGAGGGACATCTAGGCTGGTTCCATTTCCCAGCTATTATAAATTGAGCAGCAATAAACATGGTTGAGCACGTACTTCTAAGGAAATGAGATGAGTCCTTAGGATATATGCCTAGGAGTGCTATAGGTGGGTCATATGGTAGATCAATCTTTAGCTGTTTTAGGAACCTCCACACTGATTTCCACAATGGCTGGACCAGATTGCATTCCCACCAACAGTGTATAAGGGTTCCTCTTTTTCCACATCCCCGCCAACATTTATGATCATTTGTTTTCATGATGGTAGCCAATCTGACAGGAGTGAGATGGAATCTCAATGTAGTCTTAATCTGCATTTCCCTGATGACTAGGGATGTAGAACATTTTTTTAGATGCGTATATGCCATTCGTATTTCTTCCTTTGAGGATTCTCTATTTAGCTCCATTGCCAAATGGTGAAACTTTTTAATAAGAATGGTGGGAATATTTTCAGCAGAAGGACCATGTATGATTGGAGAAAGCTTCCTTGTCATTGCCACGTATGCATTTTACAACTTTCAAACACATAAAAATATTCCATTTTAGGATCTGCATGAGAGAGAGCATGAAGCTTTCTTCTTTCTGAGCTTGTGGTGTGCAACATGCTTTAATATGATTTTTTCCAAGTCTATATATTTTCACACAAATTTCTTTTTATGAAAAAGATCATTTAGTTATTTGTATAGTGATATGGATAGATAGATAGGTAGAGCGAGCAAGAGAGAGAGAGAGAGGTGATAGACAGATTACCAATAGATAATAGCCAGATAGAAAGTAGAGTGTATGGGTGGGCCATGACCTCTTGTCATGGCAAACAAACTTCAGGCACATGAACATCTGGTTTAAACTGTGTACTGTAGAATCAATCCCAATCCATCAGTCTTTGCAACAAAATGTCTTTAACCTATGAGTCATTTCTCAGCCTCTCTGGAAAATTTCATTACCTCATTTTTCCTTCCTGCTTAGTATAATTCCAGTGTGTATATGTAACACATGCTCATTTTCCATTTGTCAGTTGATTTAGACCTGGGCTGATTTTATTTATTTTGTGCACACTTGTATTACTTTCTTTGAGAACTCTCAGTCAAGCTCCTTCCTTTTTTACAACAGATTTATTGGAGTTTTAGCATTATTTTTTTGATAGGAAGAAATACACAGGCAATGAGAGAAAGAGTATGAGCATGCCACAGCCACCTGCTCTTCCAAAGCAGCACTAGAAGCTGGGATCACTTGGTGCATCAGGCTTTATCTGGAAGCTGGTGCCCAAAACAGGGTCATCAGGATTAGAAGACAAAAATTATATACCACTGGGCCATCATGCCAACCTTTGGCCATATTTTTAGGGATCTTTGTTCTCCTCCATTTTCTCTAGTATCTGTAAAATAAATAAATTTTCAAACAAGAATAACAGGATCTTGGGTTAAAGTGGGCATGAAAATGAATTTGACAGGTGTCATTGTGCTATAAGACCACTATTCATATCCACAGAGAAAAAAGGAATTCTTTCTGAAAATATGGCACATTTATACAATGGATTTCTACTCAGCAGTAAAGAAAAATGAAGTTATACAATCTGGATCTGGAAAGCTTTATACTAAGTGAGGTAACCCAGGCCCAGAAAACCTAACGTGGCATTTTGTCTCTCATATATGGATCCTAGCTACAGATAACTGGACTTCTGTTTGAGTAGGAATAAAACTCAGTAGCAAAGACAAGTAAGCTAGAAAGGAGATATAATGGGAAGAGTAAGGAAAGGAGGGGGGTACTTATTAGGATGGTATTGTATATAAGTAAGTAAAATACATTAATGGGGATGAAAAGGCCCAAGAGAAGTCATGGGAAGAGACTGAGTAAAGGAAAAGTGGAGGGAGGGCTAATCAAAACCTAAGTGGATATAAATAAATCATATGGAAATCTACTTTTTTGGACAATGGAACACTCTGGAGCCATAGATTATTGCTAGAAAATTTTCAGTGCCAGGGATGGGATACCTTCCACTGAGTTGTTGGCCAGGAAGGCCCTTGATGCTCCCAAAACATAATTGGCCATTGCCAATGGCCTTGGTTTCCCACCAGGAATAGATGGTAAGACCCTTTTGCTGAAGAATCCACATACTTGGGCTGCAAGGACACTGAGAAATCCTGCTTGAACTGAGCTGATAACCTCCTCCATGTAGAGCAGCTGACAGAAAGCTTGAAGAAGCCATTCAACATGCACGTCAATGGGAGAGAGAGAAATCACCAGTGAAGATACTCAACAGGGGACACTACAAGGCTTAAATTTTGCCAGCCAGGCTAAATGAGTCAACAGGTGCAATAGTGGCATGTCTGCCATGGTGGAAACTAACTCCCTTCTAATTGTATTGGAGGCCCACTCCATGGGAGGGAATACATCTCTGATACTGAAAACTTAAACAGGGGTAGTTATGAGCCCTAGGGGTGTAACATCTGCTGATGTCTGACTAAATGTACATACTATGCTTATCAAGCTGCCCGGTAAGCCCTTCTCTTAACGTTCATACCCATATATTAATGCTACTCTCACTTTTAGAAGAGAACCTTCTCTTTTCAGATGGCAGTGACCCTGGGATGACTCAGAAGGCATCATGATGCTGGAAAGAAGTGAAGGCAGTGCTAAGCACTGCAATATCTCCACCATACCTTCCAAGGCTCAGGTTCTATTGTGGAAAAGATGGCTGAAACAATGTAAGACTCAAAGGAAGGGTAGGACTCCTTGAAACGTGCTCCCCTCAGACACAAAATGGCCTGGATATCCATGACCTCACAGTGCCTGACAGTACCTACACATGACCACCATAATAGGAGGAAAAGATAGTGACACAAAATAAGAGAGAGCCTGAGTGAGAGGGGTAGGGAATATGATGGAGAATACAGTTTCAAATGGGAAAGTAGGGGGGAAGGAGGGCATTACCATGGGATATTGTTTATAATCATGGAAGTTGTTAATAAAAAAAGAAAAAAAAATTAAGTTTCAATCTAAAACCATAGGCTGTTGCTGCTAAATCTGAACACTACAACTGGGATGCCATAACCTCACACAGAACTGTTGGTCAGGAATGCCCATGAGATACCCAAAATATTGCATGCAATTACCATATTGCTCCAGGCAAGGACAAATTTTGGCATTCGTATGACAAAATACCTGACTTGAAACTAGTTAAAGAAGCTTCCTTTTGGTTCACAGTTGAGAGAGTAGTGGCCGTGTTGGTTGCAAAAGTGTGGTTGTACAAAACATGAGATTATTTTCACACGTCTGGGAAGCATAAGAGAGGTGGATTTTGGAATCCAGCTGGATTTCCTTTTTCATTGAGTTCATAAATACAGCTCATGAAATATTTCGATCTATATTCACAGTGTGTGTTATCACCCTCTGAATTTATCCTTCTTAGAAGAGCCATCATTGTCACAATATAAGGTGGGATTCATAAGTGCCCTATGTTTATTACAAAAGACAAATTATCAATCTAAATTAAGTCTCACTCATGGTACCGAACTATACTTACTATGAGTGAAAAGGATTACATTCTTTTTTCATTTCAAATTTCGGAGGTTAGAATTTCATTTCTCTCAGTTAAATTTTTAATATTTTATTTATTTATTTCAGTGATAACAACAGAAAAAAAGCAGAGAAAGTTTATGTGATGGGTGCACCAAGGCCTGCAGACACTACACCACCTTGTGCATCTGGCATTATGTGGGTACTGAGAAGCAAAGCTGGACTATCAGGCTCTGCAAACCACTTTGCCCTCAACCACTGAGTGACCTCTACAGCTCCCAATTTATTTTAATATTTTATTGACTGCTTAGGTTTAATTTTTAATATTCAATATGCTAATTTTGTTTCTAGATATTTTAATGGTTTTGTGAGTGTTTGTGGAAGCTTAGCAGTGGTCTCATCTCTATCAGGTCAGATGATGATAAGATTTGTACTATTGAGTCTACTTGAGTCCTGGATAATACATATTGATGTGTATATATAAAGCATATTTGTGTGTCTGCAATAGAGCTCATTTGTTCAAGGTCCTCTTGTGATCTTTGCATTATGTTGATGAATTTAGTTTGCTGATATTTTATTAAAAATCCTTGTGTCTATGTTCAAAATGAAGATCCTTCTATAGTTTCATTTGTTGTGTTTAATGAGAACTTGACACTGGATAACATAATCTTTGTCTCCATAAAATTTTGATTTGGTTCCCAATTCCAGATATGGGTTCCTTAATACTGAGGAGATCTCAGCCAATCTGAAAGTTATTTGTTACCCCCTACGGCTGTGTGCCACTATTACACAAGTATGTATATTGTGTCAAGGTGTTTTCTTCTGAGTAGCTGAGACCTCTGGTTGCTCAGACCATTGTTGGCAACTTTCCCCCAGTAGCTCATGTAACACAATCGAGCACAAGACAGGCTAACTGTCTGGGGACTGGCTTTCATCTGAATTCTACCCACCTCTCTCCATCCTAAATGTCATCAGCATATGATGCCTTTAGCAAGAGGGTCCTAGCTTTTGCCTCAGGTGGTTAATCAAGTGCTTTGATAGAAAGCTGTCTTGATAGGGGGACTGCATAAGGCTCTCCAATCGACAGCTTGATGTAGATAGCAACCAATCTCTTGCACTGGGAGTTGCAGGTCAGAGACAGAAAACTTTGCCTTTTAAGCTTAAGATTCATATCACTCTCACAAAGAGTCATACTTTTTAGGTGCTTCCCTTTACTCTTTTTGAGAGTTATATGTTTTAGGCTATTTCAAAGAATAAATGTTTCTATCATGTCAATGCATTTTGGATTTAATATTCTGTTTTATTCCCCCATTTTCTTCCCCTCTCCTCACTCTTCTATCCTTATTGTCTGGGCCTTGAGTTTCCTGTGATGTATGTCAGCAACTCAAAGAGATCCAGGATAGGAACTGCAGATAATTGACACCATGTGACATTTGCCATTCTGTGTTTGTGTGAGTTTCCTATGTTTGATCTGTTCCAAATTTGTTCATTTTCTATAAATTTTATATAAATTGCTTTTTCTTGCTGCTGAGTATAATTCCATTGTGCAAATGTACCACAACTTCATTATCCATTCTTCCAAGAATTGGCATTTGGGTTGATTCTAGTTCTCAGCTAAAGTGCATTGAGCATCTATAAAAATGGTTGAGCAAATGTCTCTGTATTGATTCATGAAGAATTTAGAATAAATGTCCATTAAGGGAATAACTGGGTCTGTTGGCCACATTATGTTCATCCTTTCCAGGAATATACAAATTGATTTTTGTAGAGTTTGTGCAATTTTAAATTTCCACCAACTGTAGATTTGCATTCCTGTTTACCCACATCCTTGCCAATGTTTGTCACAGTTATATTTTATATGATTGCCAGCCTTACTCTAGTAAAGGGGCATCTCATGGTTGTTTTAATTTGTATTTCCCTAATGTTTAGGGTTGTTGAACATTTTCATAAATGTGTGTTAGGCATTTGTAATTCTTCTTGTGAGAACTGCTGTTTAGTTTTCTGGCCCATTTTTGGAGGGTTTTTTTTGATTTTTTTACTGTTTACTTTTTTGAGATCTTTGTACATTCTAGATATTAGGCTTTTGTCAGTGGCATAGCTAGCGAAGATTTTTTCCCCATTCAATGAGTAATCTATTGGCTCTGCTTATGGTGTGTTTGTACGAAAGCTTTTTAGCTCAATTAGATCACACTTATTGAGTGACTGTTTAATTTCCTGGTCTACTCTAGGTTTTGTTGAGGAACCCTTTTCCCACCCCTATATTGTGAAGCTTTCCTTCTATTTATTTGCTTCCCATAGTAGAATAGTTA
The DNA here is from genome assembly GCA_036346955.1 of Dipus sagitta. NCBI lineage: Eukaryota > Metazoa > Chordata > Mammalia > Rodentia > Dipodidae > Dipus > Dipus sagitta. The sequence continues at coordinate 14,222,312 of CM070791.1, read as the reverse complement.
CAAGTCTTATATTGAGGTAATTAATCCATTTGGACTTGATTTTTGCATATGGAGAGATAAGTGGGCCTAATTTCATTTTTAAACAGATGATCATCCAAATTGTCCAACACCATTTGTGGAAGATACTGTATTTTCTCAGGTCTATAGTATTGGCAACTTGTCAATGATCAAGTAGATTACCTGACCTAATGTACAACTCTTCGATTCTATTCCATTGGTCTATATGTCTGTTCTTGTGCCAGTATTATGCTGATTTTGTTTCTATGAATTTGTAATATAGCTTTATATTGGGTATGTGGATACCTCCAGATTGTTTTATTGTTACTTATTTATTTAGTATATGTTTGGTTATCCACAGCCTGCTGTCATTCCATGAGTTTTGAAATCATTTTTTTCTATCTCTGTGAAGAATGATGCTGATTTTTTTTGTTGGTATTTCATTTTATCTGTATTCCGTTTTCATTAGAGTTGCCATATTCACAATGTTATTTATACTTATCCCTTCTTGAGTTATTTTGTTGTTGTAGTTGTTTTTCTTTCATTCACATCTTTTTTAGTGTTATTTCAAGGTTTTTAGTGTTTTTGATGATATTGAAAATAAGACAGCCTCACTGATTTATTTCTCTGTATATTTGTCCTTTGCATGTGGAAAGGATACTGATTTTTGTGCATTGATTTTTTCACCCTGCCACTATACTGAAGAAATAAATCGCCTTTAGGAGTTTTAAGATGGAGAATTTCAGGTCACTTATGGATAGGATCATGTCATCTGCAAATATGTTACACCATCCCTGCATCCCTGGACTGAGGCCTACTTGATCAAGGTGGATAATGCTTTTGATATGTGGTTGAATTAGGTTTGCCACCATTTCTTTTGGATTTTTAGCATCTAGGTTGATTAGGGGTATAGGCCTATAATTTTCTTTTGTTGTTGCATCACTGTCTGGTTTTGGTGTTATGGTGATACCAGCTTCATAAAAGGAGTCAGGAAGGATTACCTGGTCTCCAATTATGCAGAATAGTATGAGAAATATTGGTTTCAGTTCTTCTATGAAGGTTTGATAGAATCCAGCTGGAAAGCCATCCAGTCCTGGACTTTTCTTCTGGGGGAGATTTTTGATTACCTCTTCAATCTCCATAGATGTGATAGTTTTGTTTATGAGATTAATAAACTCTGTGTTTAGTTTTATTAGGTGTTATGTGTCTAGGAATTCATCCATTTCTTGCTTGATCAGTTTGGTCAATCTTGTTTATTTTTCCAAAGAACCAGGTGTTTGTTTTATTGATTTTTTAAATGATTTTGGAGTTTCCAATTAATCAATTTCTGCACTAATCTTGATTATTTCTTTCCACCTGGAGCTCTTTGGGTTATATTTTTCTTGGTTTTCCAGATGCTTTAGATGGACAGTCAGGTTATTGATTTGTGATCTCTCTGTCATTGTAATAAAGGCATTTAGGGCTCTCATCTCCCCCTTTATGACTGCCTTAATTGAGTCCCATAAGTTTTGGTAGGCTGTGCTTTCATTATCATTCAAATCTAAGAATTTTACAAATACTTTATTGATTTCTTCCACAGCCCATTCATTGTTTAAAAGTGTGTTATTTAGTCTTCAGGAGATGGTGGAGTACTTGATGGGTCTCTTGTTGCTAATTTCTAGATTTAAAGCATTTTGATCTTACATTATGAAGGAAATTACTTTAATTTCCCTGACTTTATGAAGGCATGCTTTATAGCTTGATACATGGTTAATTTGGGGGATGGTTACATGGAATGCTGAGAAGAATGTAGAGTTGGGGTGGAAAGTTCTGTAAATAATAACTAGGTTTAGATGATTCTATTATGTTGTTGAGCTCTATTATTTCCCTTTTGATATTCTGTTTGGATGATCTGTCTATCGATGAGAGTGGAGTTTTAAAGTCTCCAAGTATGATGATGTTGGTTTTTAGTTCGGTTTTATTTTGAAGTATATTTTGCTTTATAACCTGTGGTGTCCCTGCATTTGGCACATATACGTATTTATGGTTGTAATGTTCTCATGTTGGATCATTCCCTTCATGAGTAAGAAGTGGCATTCTTTGTCTTTTCTGATTACTTTTGGTTTGAAGACTATTTTATGAGCTATTAATATATCAACACCCACTTGTTCTTTTTTTATTTCCATTTGCTTGGAATATCATTTTCCAACCTTTCTCTTTGGGGAGGTGTCTGTCTTTAGCATTAAGATGGTTTTCATAAAAACAGCAGATAGAAGAGACCAGTTATTTGATCCATTCTGAAAGCCTGTGTTTTTTGATGGGTTAGTTAAGACAATATTTTAGGTTATTACAATGAGGTTTGAATTAATCCCTGCTATCATGAGGTGTTTTATGGGTTGGGTGCTACTTGTGTTATGTACTATTTTTAGCCTGGTTTATTTTTGTTATTGTGATTTTCTTGTTGGCTCTTGAGATTGGTTGTTTGACTATTCTGTGTGGTGTATTGCTTCAAGTGTTATCTGTAGGTTTGGCTTTGTGTACATATAATCATAGAATGGACTTTTTTTCATGGAAAGTATTTTTCTTCTTTCACCATCTATTATGAAGGATACTTTTGTTGGGTAATGCAGCTTTGGATGGAACCCATAGCTTTTCATACCTCCCCAAGCAAGGCACAGTATAACTTACCAGGACAAGGGGATTGGAAGAGTAAGGCAACAGGGATCTGGCATACTTTGTGCTGTGCCCTCCAGGACACAGACCAGTGCAGACAAACCAAGGTAGGGGGGTGGGAGGAGCCCAGATATAGGCCTTATGGCCTACTCAATCCAGACTGACATGACCACCTACACACTGACCTGGCAAGGACCTCAGACCCTGGAGATTGGAGGAGCCTAGAATTGGGTCTGGCCTATTCACTTTAGACCACCATGCCACCTACACACGAACCATGTAAGAGACTCATACCAGGGCAGGGGGAGGAGTACAGGAATGGGTCTAGCCTACTCTCTCCAGAACAGTGTGCTGCCCACACACTGACCATGCAAAGACCTGACCCTGGAGGTGGGAGGAACCCAGAAATGGGACAGGCGTACTCACTTCAGACCACAACACTTGCCTAAAGACTGACCACACAAGAAGCACAGACATGGGATATGGGAGGCTTTAAACAACCCACTTTTTAACAATGAATGGTCCATGAAAGAAATCAAAGACAAATTGTAAAATTCCTAGAATTGAATGATATTGAAAACATAATCTACCAAAACTTATGGGACATAATAAAGGTAGTCATATGGGGAAAATTCATTGCCATAAATGCCTTCTTTATATAGATAGAAAATTCCAAAATTAATAACTTGGTTATCCACCAAAGGCACTGGATAAACAAAAAGAAACCAACCCAAAGAGGTTCAGATAGAAAGAAATAATCAAAATTAGAGCAGAATATAATGAGTTGGAAACTAAGAAAACAGTGTAAAAAATTGATGAAACAAAGATTGACAAATGCCTAGCATAAATTATCAAGAAACAATGGAGAGAGAGAGAGGAAGTCTCAAATTAATAAAATCAGAAATGGCAAAGTATGGAACACAACAGACATCAATGAAATTGGAAGCATCATCCAGATATACTTTCAAGACCTGTCCTCCAAAAAATTGAATAATCTAGAGGGAATGGATGAACTCCTAGACACATTCCACCTAACAGAACTAAAGTCAGAGTACATTAATCTCTTAAACAAAACCTATCAAATACATGGAGATTGGAAAGGCAATCAAAAACCTCCCCAAAAAGAAAAGTACAGGAGAGGATGGCTTCTTAGCAGAATCCTATCAAACCTTCATTGTAAACTGAAATCAATTTCTCTCAAATTGTTCTGCCTAATCAGACACCAGGGAAATCCTCCTTGTCACTTGTTATGAAGGAAGCATCACCCTAATAACAAAACCAGGCACAAATTCAACAAGGAAATGATATTATAGGCCTATGTCCCTACTGAGCTGATATGCAAAGATACTGAACAAAATCCTTGCAAACTGAGTCAACAGCATGTCAAAAGCATTTGCCACCTTGATGAAGTAACATTCAGGCCAAGGATGCAGTGATGGTGTAACACATGGGAATTGGTCAATGTAATATACAACATAAATAAACTGAATCATTAGAAACACATGATCATCTCAATCGATGCAGGGAAGGCCTCTGGCAAAATACAACAACACATCCTGATCAAAACACTGGAACAAATAGGCATGGAGAGTATATATCTTAAGTCAATAAAGACTATATATAAAACAGCTAAATCTGATATGATATTGATGGGGGAAAACTCAAGAAGTTCCCACTGAGATCTTCAACATGACAGAGGTGCCCACTCTCACCACTGCTCTTTAACATAGTACTGCAAGTACTAGGTCAAACAATAAAACAGCTGAAGAAATAAAAGGGATTCAAATTGGGAAAGAAGAAGTAATGTTATCTCTATTTGTAGATGAAATGATCCTATGTATATTTGGCCACAAAGTCTCCGTCTCTAAACATCTGAAAGTGATAAATTCCTTCAGAAAAGTAAAAATATACAAAATTAAAGCCCAGAAATACGTAGCTTTTCTATAGGCGAATTACAAATATGGAGAGAAAGAAATCAGCAAGGCTGTCCCACTTTCAACAGCAACAACAACAACAACAACAAAAATTAAAGAGCTTGGAATAGCACTAACCAAGGATGTTAAAGACCTATATAATGGAAACATAAAAACACTCAAGAAAGAAATCAAGGAGGACTTGAGAAGATGGAAAGTCCTCCTATGCTCCTGGATAGGTAGAATCAATATTGTGGAAATGGAAAATCTACCCAAAGTAATATACAGATTTAATACACTACCAATAAAAATAACATAATCATTCTTCAAAGAGATTTAAAAAATGATCTTAAAATTCATATGGAATGGCAGATGGCCGCAGATACCCAAACATCCTAAGGGGGGGGGGGGCAGAAACCTGTGGCAGTATCACCATACCCAATCTAAAGCTATATTACAAAGTCATCATGACAGAAACAGCATGAAGCTGGAATAAAAACATAAACACACACCAAAGGAACAGAATTGAAGACCCAGAACACAGATAAAGTAACTACAGTTGCTTGATCTTTGACAAAGGTGCCAATAAATCTGACCTGAGAAAACACAGCATCTTCAACAAATGATGTTAGACAAATTGGATGACCATATGTGAAAAATGAAATTAGACCCACTTGTTTTCTCATACATAAAAATCAGGTCCCAAAGGATGAAAGACCTTTATATAAGACCTGAAACTCTTCAACTACTAGAAGAGAAAACAGGAGGCGCTCTCTATGATATAGACTGTGAAGACTTCCTGAACAACACCTCAGTACCCCAGAAAATCAAGCAAGTACTCAACCAATGAGATCTCATTAAGATGAAAGCTTCTGCACAGACAAACATAGCATAAGCACAGCTAATAGATTACCTACTGAATGGGAGAAAATCTTTGCCAGCTACACCACTGTAGGAAGCCTAATAGCTAGAATTTACAAAGAACTAAAAAAAAAAAAAAAAAAAAACTAAATAATAAACAATCACACAACCCACCCCAACAGTGGGGTATGGAACTGAATACAGACTTCTCAGAGGAAGAATTACAAATGTCTAACACACACTTAAGGACATGTTCAACTTCCCTAACCATTAGTGAAATGCAAGATAAAACAACTATGAGATTTCACATTACCACAGCAAGTAAGCAAATATTAATAAAATTTAATGAAAACAAATGTTGGCAAAGATCTGGAGAAATAGGAACACTCATTCTCTGTTTTTGGGAATGTAATCTAGTACAACCACTATGGAGACTTCTGAAAAAGAAGAATATAGAGTTACCAACAGACCCTGTTATTCACTTACTGGATTTTGCCCTGAAAGCTCCACATCTCACTTCAGAGATACTTGCTCAATCATGTTTATAGCTGCTCAAGTCATATTAGCTAGAAACTGGAATCAACCCAGGTGCCCATCATAGGATGAATGGATAACTGAGATGTGATGATGGAATTCTAGTCAGCAGTAAAAAAGAAATGACACAATTAAATTTGTATAAAAATGGTTGAACTTGAAACAAATCACGATAAGTTTACCTACACAATCACAGAAAGGCAACAGTCACTTGGTCTCACTCATTGACCATTCCTAATGTAGATTAGCCTGAGTTGCTGACATAATTCAATAGCATCTCAAGGCTTGGACAAAACTGAAACCAAATTGAACTGATACCATAGAATCCTATGTCCTAGAAGTCAGACTAAGTGGTGTAACCCTCAAGAGGACCATAGTGGGACCACCAGAATCGAAGGGCCCTGAAGAGAGTGAGACAAAACCTAACCTTAAATTTGTCCTGTTTCTCATTCTTCTCTGTCTTGTTGTGTTTTCTTTTCCTTTGATTCTGTAATGCCTTGTATGAGGTTGTGGTCTCAATCCACAATGAGCTGTTCATCAGAGAGATCTTCTAGATCTGCCAAATCAAACAATACAGACTTCTGTCAAAGCACTTGAGTACCCACCAATGGTTAGTGGTAAGACCCTACTGCTGAGGACATCGTATGTTGTTTGCACTGACCAGGTAGAGACTTGGTTATAATCTGGATGAGAGTTAGTCCCGAGATAATTAGACCATCTAATGCTGGAAGGTGATACATGAGCTATCAAGTGAAAGTTGCTAACATCTGTCCAAGCAGTTGAATGTCTAAGAGACTCAGAAACAAACAACCTGACATGATCTTCACACAATTTCAATAATGGCACATACCATGTTGGGTAATCAACTGCTCTTATATTTGCTAACAGATCTGCTCAGTGGAAAGAAAATTGTATCTGCAACTGGGAAACAAGTCAGAATCATATCCGGATAATTATTCTGCTTCCCATTATCAAGCTTCCACTAACACTGGGATATAAGAGGGTATACACTTTTAAAATTCTCTCTAAGTTAATAACGGTTATCCCATTTAACTGGTGAAGACGTCATTCTCCATTGGACAATCTGCTTCTCTTTTTCAGGCTGAAGGTAGACCTGAGGAGATAAATGACCTAGTGCACTCCACCCTGGCCCCAGCTTAAACCACAAAGGAAGTGGTGAAATGATCCAGAGGGATACATTCTTAACGAATCTGATATCAGCACAAGGGTGATGGCAATATACATTGAGGACACTCAACACCTTCCAAACCAGAGACCCAGAGGCCCATCACTGAAGTAGACTTAAAATGCTCCCAGTATGGATGAGGGAATTTTGCAGAAGAGAGGGCAGAAAGATTGTTAGAGCCACAATTTGGGACATTTTTCACAGAGATATTGTCTCTCCCCCCCCCCCCCCCCCCCCCCCCCATCAATCATGACCCACAATCCCCATGGGGTTTACCTGCATTTCAAAGGAGGAAGCTCTTTTCAGAAAAGGGTCAGGGAGGAGGGAAAGGATGTAACTTACATGTGTTGTTTACATACTAAATAAGTCCATATCTGATTATAAAAACATACTCAAGTAGAAAATGCTTCTAATGATTTGCACTTGGATTAGAGTAATGAGAGCACTCAGATATGAGTACCAAATCACATAGACTGTACTAAGTGCTGCATAAAAATTACTCCCAGACTTCTGTAACTTAAAAACCACTAATAAGGTTCGCTAATATTTCAACTGGCAATTCAACACTAAAATTTACTGTCTTCCTGTCCTCAAAAGTCAGGTTTATGCTCACCTATAATTTTTTTGTATTCTGATTCTCTGAAATGCATAATGTACTTTTCAGTGCATACTGTTTTGAATGAGAATCACATGACAGTAACAACTATATTGTACTGGTTGTTCAGAATAGTTGAGAATGTGGTTTCAGTGTTGGGTTTTCTTACAACCCTAAGGCTATGGGGAACAGGTTTATAGCAGAGAGACCACAACATACTTAAAACATATAGCCAATATGTCAGTGAAAGCAAGAGAAATGTTGATGGTATTGTTTGTTTAAGAAAACCAGCAAGTATTATTCAGAACACAAAAAACATGCCTACATAGAATCAGCACTGAAAGTAGGATGTTATTCATAGGGCCATAGAGATGAGTCAGCAGTTAACATGCCTGCTTGCAAAATGTAATGACCCACGTTTGATTCCCTAGTACCTATGTAAAGCCAGATGCACAAAGTACTGCATGAGTATGGAGTTTGTTTGCAGCTAGTACAGGTCATGGTATGCTCACTCTCTTTGTCTGTCTCTCTTTTGTTTCTCTCTCTCTCTCTCTCTCTCTCTCTCTCTCTCTCTCTCTCTGTCCCTCTCTCTTTCTTTCTTGCTTCTTGCAAATAAATAATTATTTTAAAAATCATGTCATTCTTGTGCTTAAATTTATTTAGTGGTAAATTAGATTTGTTGGTTTTTGTATGTTCAACCACCCCTGCAGCCCTGAGATGAAACCCACTTGGTCAAAGTGCATTATACTTTTGATGGGTACTTGAACATTTTTATATTTTATTTGGGATTTATTTTTTCATGTAAATCATAGATATCAATCTATAACTTTCTATTTTGGCAGGTCTTTGTCTACTTTAAATATGAGATTAATGGTGGCTTCATAAGAGTTTGAATCATTCTCAATTTTCATATATGTGAAATAATTTGAGAAAAAAATTAAAGAAAAAGAAAACCTTTCTTGAAAAATTTGGTCCAATTTAGAAGTGACTGTCTGGATATTTTTGTCACTGTTGTTGTTCTTTTTGGAAGATTCTTACTGACTTTTCCAATTCCTTGCAAGTAATATTTTTTTTAGGAAAACTGCCTAACAGATCTCCAAACAGATTGGACCAAAGAAGATACTCTCCAAGACTTATTATCATTAAGACTCTAAACATTGACATCAAAGAGAAGTCCTAAAATCAGCTAGAGTAAAACAACACATCACATTTAAAGGTAACCCTATCAGAATCACTTCAGACTTCTCAAGGAAACCCTGAAATCCACAAGGGCCTGGAATGGAACACTGCAAATCTAAGAACTTAGGGCTTCCAACCCAAACTACTCTACCAAACAAAAGTATCCCTCATAATAGGAGATGGTGAAACAATCCTTTAGATGGCAAAACTCAGCTTTACAACTATATGAACACAAGACCAAATGTACAGAGAGTATTTAAGGAAATTCTCCACACAGAAGAATCAAATAATCAAAGCCAAGTGCCTACAAGAAGCAGATCACAAAAATGAAACTCAGAGAAGGAGCAAAAACTTGAAAGTCCATGAAAACACCAAACTACATAAAACAACATAATACGGCAGGGATCAAATCAAGCCTCTGTCATTACCCTAAATATCAATGGCCTTAATTCACCCATCAAGAGACATAAGCCAATAGGGTGGGTCAGAAAGTTAGAGCTGTCAATCTGTTGTCTTCAAAAAACACACCTCACCACTAAAGACAGACACCTCCTTGGGGTGAAAGTGTGGAAAATGATAATCCAAGCAAACAAGAATAAGAAACAAGTAGGTATAGCCATACTAGTGTCAGATAAAATAGGCTCCAAACCAAAAAATAATCAAAGAGACAAAGAAGGCCACATCCTACTGATCAAAGGAAGAATATAGCAACAGCAAGAGGATATCACAATCATCAATCTTTATGCACCAAACACAGATGCACCACAATTTATAAAACAAGACCTACTCAAAAATAAAGCAGAAATAACCTCCAACACCAGAATAGTTGGGGACTTAAATATACCATTATCAGCAATAGATAGATCATTGAAACAGAAACTCAACAGGGAAGTGAGAGATCTCAACAACACCATAGATCACTTAGACCTAACAAACATCTACAGAACATTCCAACCCAAATCCACTGACTACACCTTCTTCTCAGTAGCACATGGAACCTTCTCTAAAATAGATCATATACTGAGTCACAAACTCTGCCTCCATATATTTAGGAAGATTGACATAATCCCTTGCATGGTATCAGATCACAATGCTAAACTGCTAGAAATTAACAACAAAACACAGACAAAGAACCCCATCAGCTCCTGCAAATTGAACAGCACACTTTTAAACAATAAATGGGTAGTGGACGAAATAAAAAATGAAATAGAGAAATTTCTAGAAATGAATGACAATGAGAACACATGGGACATTCATTATGAGACACAATGAAGGTGGTCCTCAGGGGAAAATCCATAGCACTAAATGCCTTCATAAAAAAGACAGAGAGATCCCAAATCAATAACCTAATCATTCATGTAAAGGCACTGGAAAAGCAAGAAGAATCCAACCCAAAAAGCTCCAGATGTAAAGAAATAATTAAGATCAGAGCAGAAATTAATGAATCATAAACTAAGAAAACAATTAATAAAATTGATGAAACAAAGAGTTGGATCTTTGAAAAAATAAACAATATTGAAAAACCCCTGGCCCATTTGATCAAGTGAAAAAAAGAAGCACCTCAAATTAACAAAATTAGAAATTAAAAAGGAGAGATCACAACAGACATAAGTGAAATTTGAATAATCATCAGGTCTTACTTCGAAAACCTCTACTCCACAAAATTGGAAAATATGGAGGCAATGGATAAATTCCTAGACACATACCGTCTACCAATGCTAAATTCAGAGCAGATTAATCTCCTAAACCAACCTATCATACCACCAAGACTTAAAAGGTAATAAAACACCTCCCCCAACAGAAGAGCCAAGGACCAGATGGTTTTTCAGCTGAAATCTGTCAGATCTTCAGGGAAGAACTGAAACCAATCTTTCTCAAAATGTGCCACACAATTGGAGAATAGGCAAAGCTTCCCAACTCCTTCTATGAAGCTACTGTCACCCTAATAACAAAACCAGGCAGAGTTGCCACAAGAAAAGAAAACTACAAGCTTATATCCCTGAAGAACTTAGACACAAAGATACTGAACAAAATCGTCACTAACCAAATCCAACACCATATCAAATACTTTACCCAACTTGATCAAATGGGCTTCGTTCCAGGAACACAGGGGTGGTCCAACATAAGGAAATCTGTCAATGTAATATGCCACATAAACAAGGAGAAACACAAAAACTACATGATCATTTTGATAGATGCTGGAAAGGCCTTTGACAAAATACAACATCACTTCATGATCAAAACATTGGAGAGAATCAGCATAGTCAGTTTATATCTTAACACAATAAAGGCTATATACAAAGCTCCCAAATACCAAGTTATACTTAATGGAGAAAGACTTGAGGAATTTCCATTTACATCAGGAACAACACAGGGGTGTCCACTCTCACCTCTGCTCTTCAATATAGTAGTGGAAGTCCTAGCTCAAGCAATAAGACAGGAGAAAGAAATAAAGGAGATACAACTTGGAAAGGAAGAAGTTAGCGCTATTTGCAGACCACATGATTCTATATGAAAGAGACCCAAGAGCCTCCATTTCAAAACTCTTAAATGTGATAAACTGCTTAAGCAAAGCAGCAGGATACAAAATCAATGCATAAAAAATATGTAGCCTTTCTATATGCAAATGACAAAGACATAGAGAAAGAAATAAGTGACATTGTCCCATTTTTCAATAACAACAAAAAATACAAATCAAAGGCATAACATTAACCAAGGAAGTGAAAGATATATACAATGAAGACACTCAAAAAAGAAATTGAGAAGGACTTAATAAAATAGAAAGACCTCCCATGCTCCTGGATAGGCAGAATTAACATTGTGAAAATGGTATCTTTCAAAAGCCAATCTACAGATTTAATGCAATTCCCATCAAAATACCAACAATGTTCTTGACAGAGATAGAAAAGTTCATCTCAAAATTCATATACAAAAACAGAAGGCCTCAGATATCCAAGCATATCCTCAGCAATAAAAACACCTCTGGAGGCATCACCATATCTGATCTAAAACTATATTACAGATCCATAATAATAAAAAAGCATGGTAGTGGCATAAAAACAGGAGAATAGACCAATGGAATAGAATTGAGGACCTGGACTTTGGTTCAAGTAACAACAGCTACATGATACTTGAGAATGGCCCTAATAATATAGGCTGGAAAAAAGGACAGCATCTTCAACAAATGGTGCTGGACAAACTAGATAACCATATGCAGGAAATTGAAACTCGATCCACACATCTTGCCATGCACAACCATGAAGTACAAATGGATCAAATACCACAATATAACACCAGAAACTTGGCTAGTACTGGAAGAAAAGTTAGGATGAACTTTCCATGGTTTATAAATGGGAAAAGACTTCCTGAACAAAACCTGAGTAGCACAGGATCTTGAACAATCACTCAATCAATTGGATCTTATGAAGCTCAAAAGGTTCTTCATAGACAAACATACAATAAGCAGAGCCAATAGATTACCCACAGAATGGGAGAAAATATTTGCTGAATATCCAACTGACAGAGGCCTAATTTCTATAATCTACAAAGAACTCCAAAACCTAAAGAACAAAAAGTCAAACAGCCCATTCACAAAGTGGGGCAAAGAACTGGACAGGCAGTTCACAGAGGAAAAAATACAACGGTAAACACACACCTAAGGAAATGTTCATCATCCCTAATCATCAGGGAAATGCACAATAAAACGACTATGAGACTCCACCTTACCACAGTAAGGATAGTAATCATCAAAAAACAAATGCAAACAAATACTGGTGAGGATGTGGAGAAATAGGAACCCTCATCCACTGTTGGTGGGAATGTAAGATGGTCCAACAACGTTGGAAAGCAATATGGAGAATCCTAAAAAAGCTGACTATAGCATTACCAACAGACCCTGTTATTCCCTTACTGGGCATGTACTCTAAAAGCTCCCCCACTCAGCTCATACTGACTTGCTCAACCATGTTTATAGCTGCCGAATTCAAAATAGCCAAGAGCTGGAATCGCCACAGAAGTCCATCATTAGATGAATGGATAACTAAGATTAGTTATATCAACAGGCTGGAATTCTACACAGCAGTAAGGAAAAATGACACAATGAAATTTGAAGAATAATTGCAGAACCTGGCACAGATCATTCTCAGTGAACTCACCCAATTACAGAAAGATAATCACTACATAGTCTCACTCATCTACAGCTCCTAACCTGAGTCTACACAAGTTGCTGACATACCTGGCAAGCTTATAGACGACAAGACTGGAAAGAGGGTGGGAAGGGAGAGGATGGGGGACATAAAACTGGACCCAAATAGAAATGGTACCATAGAACTCTACATCTTAAAAGACAGACAAAATTGTTGAACCTTCACCAGGTCCTTAGAAGCAACACTGGAATCACAAGGCCCTGGAGAGGTTACATCAAAAACTGACCATCATCTCCTTCCTGTTTCTCTCTCTCTCTCTCTCCCTCTTCTCTCACATCTCTCTATCTCTTTTATATCACTTATCCTTTTCATCCTTCTCTTCTTGAGCACTGATCTGTAACTCCCGGTACAAGCAGGTGAATATTATCCACAATGAGCTTTTGATTAGATAGACCTACAATGTCTCCCAAAAGAAGACAGATTATATCAGAGCACTTGATGACCCACCATAAGTTAGTGGTAAGACTCTATTGCTGAAGACACCATACACTTTTGGCATATATCATTGAGTGACATGGCTGGAAGCTGGAAGAGATTCAGTCCCCAGATAGCACATCTAGTGCTGGAAGGTGCTACATGAGTGACTGGGGTAAAATGACCAATGTTTCTCCTACTTAGCTAACCTACTTAGGATCAAACAACCTGATGTGATGCTCATACAAGTGCAATAGTGGCAAATAACTATGGTGGGAAAGCAACTGCTCTTGATTTTGCTAACTGATCTGCTTAGTGGAAGAGAACCCATAAGTGGAGCTGGGAAATAAGTCAGAGCCATATAGAACAAGTGCCCACTCTCCAGTAAATGCTCTCCAAAATAAAATGGTTATCACATTTTCTTAGTGCTAACTTTATTCTCCATTGGAGAATCTGCTTCTCTTTTTCATGTAGACACAGACCCTATGGAGATAACCACCCCATCATACCTCAAAAGGGCCCCAGCTGAAAGTAAGAATAACTGGGGAAACATGAAAGAATGCTGTTTTCTTGACAAACTAGGAACCAACACAATGATGATGGAGATAGACACAGATAACCATCAACCCCCTACCAAACCAAATATCCAGAGACACAGAGGCTCCCAAGACCTCAACAATTAAGCAGACCTAATGTGAACCCAACATGGCTCAGGGAAATTTGTGGAAGAGGGGGTGGAAACAATGTCAGAACCACACGTTGGGTCATGACAGGCAGACAATTCCTCCTACCCAAAACTAAAGGCTAACCCGACAATGCATGATCCATATACCTCAACAAGGAGGGTCCATGTGGAGTGGGGAGGGCAGGAAGGATGCTAACCATGGTACAAAATTGTCTGTATTCACTGACTACAAAAATAATAAAAGAGAAACAGAAAGCACATGTAACAAAAACAACAGAAAATTATTGATGGGATAGTACGCACTAGAAAAAAAAAAGAAAAAAGAAAAAAGAAAAAAAATACCCTGCCTATTCTGAATTTTCTTCTGGACACTGACATGAACCAAGGAATTCATCTGTTTCTTCCAGGTCATCCCCTTCTGTAGACTACAGTTTTTAAATGATTTTTTGTTTATTTTTATTTACCTGTTTGAGAGAGACAGAAAGAGAGAGAGAGATAATGGGCACAACATGACCTCCAGCCACTGCAAACACACTCCAGACACATGTGCCCCCTTGTGCATCTGGCTGATATGGGTACTGGAGAATCGAGCCTCGAACATGAATCCTTAGGCTTCATAGGCATGTGCTTAACCGATAAGCCATCATACAGTTATTGAAATACTGCCATGAGTTTCCAAATTTCATTGCAATCAGTTGTGACATCTTCAATTTCAATTTTAAGCTTGTTTGTTTGACTATTCTTTTTTTTTTTTTTTTTTTTTTTTTTGGTTGGTTAAGGTGGCCACTGGAATATCAATCTTGTTCAATTTCTCAAGGGAATCAGGTCTTCTTTCTATCAAATTTTTAATTTTTACTTGTATTTCCAGCTCATTGGTTTCTGCTTTGATCTTGATAACTTCTTTCCATCTCATTCTTGGACTGCTTTTGTTTTTTCAACATGCTTAAATGGATATTTAAGTTATTTACTTGAAATCTCTGTTTTTGTAATATAGGCATTTAATGGTATAAATGGGAAGTAATGTTTTTACCTGATTGAAAACCAGTGATTTAAATTACCTTCACAATTACAAAGAAATTAAACATTGTACCTGTTGCAGTCCGGTTCATATTGTTGGTAGAAATCACCCAACCAAGAGCAGCTTCTGGGAAAAAGAAGTTTATTTTGGCTTACAGGCCCGAGGGGATGCTCCATGATGGCAGGGGAAAACAATGGCATGAGCAGAGGGGGGACATCACCCCTGGCCAACATAAGGTGGACCATAGCAGCAGGAGACTGTGCCAAACACTGGCCTTGGGAAGCTGGT
This sequence comes from Dipus sagitta, assembly GCA_036346955.1. NCBI lineage: Eukaryota > Metazoa > Chordata > Mammalia > Rodentia > Dipodidae > Dipus > Dipus sagitta. The sequence goes on along the minus strand of CM070791.1, from coordinate 14,206,785 downwards.
TTAACACCCATAAGCCTGCCCCCAACAATACACTCCCTCCAGGAGGCATTAATTCCCAAATCTCTATCAGCTGGGAAACTAGCATTCATAACTCCTAAGTTATGGGGGACACCTGAATCAAACTACCACAGTACCAAAAAAAAGTTTTAGGAATATGCAAGGTGTTAATTTTTATGGAATTTCCGCACTGACTTCCACAATGGCTGTACCAAATTACATTCCCATCAGTGGTGCAGAAGAGTTCCCCTTTTACCACATCTTCACCAACATTTATAGTCATTTGTTTTCTTGATGGTAGCCATTTTGAGAAGAGAGATGGAATCTTAAGGTAGTTTTTTTCTTTTTTCTTTTTTTTTTTTTTTTTTTTTTTGGTTTTACGAGGTAGGGTCTCACTTTAGTTCAGGCTGACCTGGAATTCACTATGTAGTCTCAGGGTGGCCTTGAACTCACGGTAATCCTCCTACCTCTGCCTCCCGAGTGCTGGGATTAAAGGCGTGCGCCACCACGCCTGGCGGAATCTTAAGGTAGTTTTAATTTGCATTTCCCATATAGTGAAAAATGTAGAACACTTTTTTACATGTTTATATGCCATCTGTATTTCTTCCAGTGAGAACTCTATTTAGATCCATAGCCTATTTTTAAATGGGTTGTTTGATTTTTTTTATTGTTCTGTTTTTTGAGTTCTTTGTATATTCTGAATATTAGTCCTCTATCACATGTGTAGATGGCAAAGACTTTCTCCCATTCTGTACTTTGTTCTTTGCTCTATTCACAGTGTCCTTTGCTGTTCAAAAGCTTTGTAATTTCATGAGATCTCCATGGTTGATTAGTGTTTTGAGCAATTGGGGTTATAGTCAGAAAGTCAGTACCCATGCCAGTATGTTGAAGGGTTTCCCCTACATTTTCTTCTAGAAAGTAAGGTCCCTGATCCACATGGATTTGATTCTTATGCATGGGAAAGACTAGGATTCATTTTCATCTTTCTGCATATAGATATCCAGTTTTTCCAGCACCACTTGTTGAAGAGGCTGTCTTTCTCCAATGAATATTTTTGGAATTTTTATTAAAAATTAGATGGATGAAGATGCCTGGATTAACATCTGGGTCCTCTATTCAGTTCATTTGACCTACATGCCTGTCTTTATGACTATACCATGCTGTTTTTGTTACAATGGCTTTGTAATATAGCTTAAAATCGGGTATGGTGATACTGCCAGCCTTATTTTTTTTCCTCAAAATTGCTTTGGCTATTCTAGGTTTTTTTGCTTTCAAGTGAATTTTAGGACTGGTTTTTCTCTTTCTGTGAAGAATGCCATTGGAATTTATATGGGGATTGCATTAATTGTGTAGATTGCTTTTGGTAATATTGACATTCTCACAAAATTTATTTTTCCACTCCAAAACAGGGGATGTCTTTCCATTTCTTTCTGTCATCTGCCATTTCTCACTTGAGTGTTTTAATGTTCTATTTGCACAGATCCTTCATTTCGAAGGTACTTGATTTTTTTTTTTTTTGAGGCAATTGTGAATGGGAGAAATTCCATGATTTTATCCTCCACATGTTTGTGGTTAGTATTTAGGAAAGTTACTGGTTTCTGTGTATTCATGTTGTATGCTGCTAAGTTGATAAAAGTGTTTATCAGCTCTAATAGTTTGCTGTTAGAGTCTTTAAGGTCTCTTTATGCTGTCTGTGCTGCCACGGGGGGGGGGGGGTGCTGAATGCCAGAGATTTGTAGTTCTGATGCTGGGCAATGGGAGAGTTCAGACTTCTGGAGTTGCTCACTAGTTCCATCTGTGTCCCTTTAAGTAGCTTTTGAGTTGATCTTAAAATTTCTTAACTTTTTGAGAAGGCTTATGAAGTTGAAAAATCCCTTGTTTGATCTTTGATGCTGCTGCTCCTTGGTGTGCCTCGCAGGACAGTACTGGGCAGGTGTGTAGATTGCACGGATCAGTGGGCGGCATGTGCCTCAGTGAGATTCTGGCTATTTTCCTCCTTTCTGATGAATCTTGTTCTCTTTGGCTTCTCTGCTATGTCTAAGAATAACCTATACTCCTTCACCTTTTAGAAGACGAGCATATTTTGCTTAAATCCCTCCCTAGCCTGGTTTGGTGTGGCTCCTGTGAACATCATACCTGGAAGTTGCCTGACAATTTTTATCTTATATATTTATGCCAAGGCGTGTGATTCATTTATTCATGTCTATGTGCAATATAAATTCATTGAATATTCATATATGTATTTATTAAAAATCATAAGATTAACAGTTAAATATAATTCATATTTTACAATATTATATTTGAAAATTTGTATAAGTATATATTTGACGATACTCAATATTTTCACATTTTGTGTATTTTGGATGGATATATGTTGCAATTACAGTTACTTGTAAAATGAATAACAGGTTATTGAACTATGGTTTTCAATCAGCAGTGTAGGATTCCCAATATTCATATGTGAAAAAAGTTCTGAATTTCAAATTCATAACATATGTGTGCTATTTAAATCCAAATGATACTATACTAACTCAATATTTGTTCAAAATGTGTTATATCCATCCATTTGCATCACGTAGGTCTGTTTTCACACTCTATTAATGGAGTGTCACAGCAGCCACAGAGACCATGTGATCTCAAAGCTGAAATGATATACTTTCTAGCCCATTACAAATAAATATAGTATTATTTATTCTAAAATTTTCAAGTTGCTGGCAGCAATAATGTAAGTCATTTTCATAGTTACCTAATCAAATAAGAACCACAGCTTAAAAAGTTCAAATCATAAAAAAAGGAGTTTCATTTTATAAAATTAAGTTATTGATTTGTTGGCCTAGAATTATCATATCCCTATTTTTGGAGGAAGGGCCTGGCAGTTTAATTGCTTTGAGTGAGAAGTACCTAAATTGTGGAAAATGAAACATTTCTGGACAGCGATGAATGTAGTTAAGACATCTTAAATGTGCAATTAGTCCCTGACAAGATGAGGAGAAATGTGTTGTGTGTAGTTTAGCTAATTTCAGAAGAATAAATATACTATCACACACCTATTGTAAGGAAACATGTGGTACATTATTTACTTTTACATGTAATCTATGAATGTTTTCTTCCTATTTCACCCTAGTTTGGTGGATGTTGTCTCTAATCTTACTCATAAAGGAGAAGCATCCTACCACAAATATATACTGTGTTTAGATAAGCAAGGGATGAATGCTTGAATCTTTTGTATTATTGTTGAAAGAGTGGTGTAGAACTCTGTGTCACACACACACACACACACACACACACACACAAAAGAAATCAAAAATAACACTGCTGATGAGCTATTCCCTTGGCCGCTATGATTTACACCACTCTACATATGACATTGAAAATTCCACTGTCCAGAAATATGTTCATGCTTCATATCAGTTTATGTTTCATGGCCACAAATGATGATGTATTCATTCAGGAAAGACAAAGAATATTCACCAATAAAAGATGATATGGAAAATAATCATCTTGCTTTTACCAGGAATTTAACATTAATGCCATGGTGAATCTCTTAATCTTGGATTATTCCTCAATCTTGTCTGTCTTTCATGTGGACCATGAACATCACTTTCACTGTCACAGAAGTTTTGCCAACATTCTTGTGTATATACCCTACAACAGCACATCAAATGACTGGTGATTTAAATCATTCATATTCTGTTTCAACGTTACAGCTGGTGAACTATCTGCTCCTGTGCATGGATAAATCTCTTCCCTCACATTTGAGTTCTATTTGATATTACCTTGGTAGGAAGCTAAGAGTTTCAGATCAAAATATCCAAATTGAATTTCAGAAATTTTGGCACAATGCGTTGGATGCTGTCTCACAATAAATTAAAATGGGGAGTGGCATGTTTAAGGATAGAAAAGAAGGTATAAAATAATCTAGCTCCAAGAAAGGGGCAATCAATGAAGATCTACTATGGACCAGTTCTTAATCACACTTCTTCAGAATGAAAACATTTTGATCTCTGTACCAAGTAGATTAATCCTTGAGAAAAAAAATGAGATCTATATAGCAACTTATCCTCACCAGATGGCATACTACTTACAATGATGCACTTTTTTTTAGTAATTACTATTTTGAAAAATTTTAAATAATAACAGAAAGAATTTATTTCATTAGAGGTTTCATAAATTCCCAAGTTTTCATGATCTACAAACCACTAAATTAAATTACAAATGTGTTAAATAACATTATTGTAATGACAAATTTATGCTCAACTGTGTCAGATTCTGAATAGCACACCATTCTTCTCACATAATAGACAAAGGCCTTTCATCGTCCATATAGTCTTGCCTCTGTATATCATTTTCCAAGTTATCCAGTAGATTCCACACACTTTAATAACCTTAATTTATATTGAAAACAGGTTAAGATAAGGCCTCTGCTTCTTCAAAAGGAAATTATTGTACCTCCTAATCATACCCTCACTGTTTCTCTGAATATTCTTTGAACACTCAAATACAAACATTTCAGACATTCTCAAGGACATTTGCTTATCTAGCAAACTGTATCAGCATTCTTTGAAGCAATCTGAAGAAGGAATCAGAAACATTTCAAGTTTTCAAGACTAATAGAAACAAAATTCACACCACATTAGCAGTGTTTAGTTCTAAGAGTCTTTATTTATGAATTTGAGAGACATGTGAGAAAATGATTTTTCTAGCTACTGCAAACAATCTCCAGAGTCATATGCCACTTTGGGAAATCAACTTTCAGTAGGTGTGGGAAAATGGAAACTGGCCTGAAGGCTGTGAATGAAACCTGATGAACAATGTTAGAGAACAAATACTACTTGTGCACATGAACAAATAGCTTACCATTTTTTTAAATATGTAGTGCTTACAATAGCACAAGGGTTTCTACAGGTTATACTTTAAATTAATGCATATGAATTAAAATTTAAAAAAGAATTGGTTGGACAATATGTTTTTTCTTTGTTGTCTTTAGAGAATTTTTACTGGGTCTTATCAAAATGATGTAACACTTTGGGAAAAAGATGCAACCTAGCAACCCTGCACTGGAGGCCAAGATAGCAAAGACCTCCACCATCACTATAGCCTTCCCCTTGGTGCTATGGTAGACAGGGAGGAAGGTGACCCACACACTGCAGAACACCAGCATGCTGAAGGTCAAGAATTTGGCTTCATTGAATGTATCAGGAAGGTTTCTGGCCATGAAAGCCACAGTGAAGCTCCCTACAGCCAAGGAACCCAGGTATCCCAGGACACAGTAGAAGGCAGTGTCTGAGCCTTTGTTGCACACAATGATGATATTGCCATGTTCCAAATGTGGATTGGTGTCAACAAAAGGAGGGTATGTTCCCAGCCAGACTCCACAAAGAACAAGTTGGATCAAGGTACATATGGGAATGATGAAGTTAGGTGCTCCTGATACCAGCAACACCCTCATCTTTTTTCCTGGAGCAGTGACTCTAAAGGCCAGAACCACAGTAATTGTTTTGGTCAAAACAGTGGACACAGCCACAGTGAAAAGAACTGCAAATGTGATCTCCTGCAGAATGCAATTGGTGTTGTTGGGATGTCCAATGAAAAGTAATGGACAGAGAAAACATAACTTGAGTGCGATGAGCAGGATGTAGCTGTTTGTGCGATTATTGGCCTTCACAATCGGTGTGTCCTGGTGCTTCACAAAAACCCCAAGAACAAGAGCAGTGAGTGCAGAGAAGCACAGGCCCAAGCAAGCCAGAGCCATCCCCAAGGGGTCTTCATAAGCCAGAAACGTCACAGATTTTTGGAGACAGTGAGTTTTCTGTATGCTGGCATATTGAGTAATTGGGCACTTCACACATTGATCCATATCTGGCAGGCAAAAAAAAGTATCATCAGATTAGTGGCAGTATTTCCTTCTTAGTCACATCATGCTGCATGCATTTGTTGTTCCTATTGACAATTAAGGTAGTTCTGTCTACAGCTATGATGTCAATTAATAAAGAGCATCAAATTATGGTGAGATATTCAAAGCTTTTAAAAAAATATTTGTGTTTATTTGTTCATAAACAGAGGGAGACAGAGAGAATGGGTGGCCCTGAATCTCTAGCCAGTGAAAAAAACACCAGATGCATGTACCACTTTGTCCATCAGCTTTCTCTGAATAATGGGGAATTGAAATGAGGTGGTTAGGTTTTGCACACCTGTGCCTTACTGCTAAGCCATCTCCTCACCCTAACAAAGCGGTATTTTATTCACTTAACTGACCTTTTATAGTCTCCTGATCCTTTGTTTCTCCTAAAAGAATAAAATAATTTTGATGCACTGTCCTAGAATTATAAAATAACATTCCTCATATGAGGTATTTCTTATGATTTCTACTTCAGCAGAGGTGGCTTATCAATTAAGATGCTTGCTTGCAAAGCCTAGTGACCCATGCTTGATTCAACACATCCCTCATAAGTCACATGCACAAAGTGATGCATGAGTAAGTCCTGCATGTGCACAATGTGGAATCTGACTGCAGTGGCCAGAGACCTTTGCAACCCATTTGAGGTTTCAATATTTATATCATTTTTAAAATCCCTTTGATCATATTTATTGCAGCCGTTAGGTACTACTCTAACATTCCACCCCCATTGACTGGCCTTCTTTCCTGTAAAATAGAAGGCAATATAAAATAGCATCTATTCTGCAATTGAGTGCTTATCCTAGCAGGCTGGCCATCTCAGAGATATATATTTCTTTTTATTCTTATTATTAATCTCTGAACATTTCCATTATCTCTTTAAATGCTTCAATATACATCTGAAACAATGCTCATGGCATTTTAATCAGAACATTTTTGTTTCTTGATAAAGGATTTAAATGTTTGTGATATGCTGTTGTCTAAACTCTTAAAATTAACTTTCTTCTGAATTACTTCATAGACACTCAGGAGATATTATGTTTACATTGAAGGTGTTTGCAAAATTTCATATCTCTAAAGCTGAAAAGGGTGAAGAGATGGCTCACTGTTTAAGTACTTTCCTGAAAAGACTAAGGACCCAAGTTTGAATCCTCCCGTCCATGTAGACCAGATTCACATGGTGGGCACATGAATCTAGAGTTCATTTGTAATGGGCAGAGGCTCTGGAACTCTCATTCTCATTCTGCCTCCCTACCTATCTAGTCTATCAATAAATTAAATTAATCTTTAAATCCAGAAAAATGACATCTCTGAGCATTTATTATCCATCAGCAACATCTTAGGTCCTGGAAAAATAAAGGTGTGGAATATTCCTTCCTATTCACTTCATTTTGTGTAAATTCAAAGATTATATGTATGTGTGTCATTCCTTGATAGCAGTAATATATTCACTGACTATTGGATCTCAAACATTGTGGCTTTTTAAAATATATTTTATGTTTATATATATTTAAATATATATTATGTTTATATTTATTTGAGAGAGAAGGAGAGAGAGAGAGAGAGAATGGGTGTGCCAGGGCCTCCAAACACTGCAAATGAACTCCAGCTGTGTGCTACCCTTGTACACCTGGCTAATGGGGGCTCCTGGAGAATTAGACCAGGATCGTTTGACTTTGAAGGCAAGTGACATATCTCCAGCCCTCAAACAGTGTTTGTGTATGTGTGTGTGTGTGAACAAGTATGTACAATGGATCTACATACTAAAAAATGTGGTTCATGGAGTAAAGTGAGTGTTAATTTCATAGTCATGAATATTTAACATTTCAACAAAATGATTACATTAAGCAAGGAAGAGATATTATCTGTTTCTTCAAGTTCCCTCGACACCCCTGCAAGTTCCCACTACCTACAGAGAAAGTAGTCAAACTGCAGAAAGACACTCTAAACCATCAGCATACCTGTTTTGTTAGAAATCTCATTTTCTGGGCAGGGGAAACAATCAAAACAGCAGGCTGCCTTTCCCTCTTGTCGGAACTTTCTGAAACCAGGCCTGCAAGACTCACTGCATACAGAGGAAGGAATCTGAGGAAAACCATACGTATAGTTGTAAAAGTTAACAATGTTGTATACTCTATTCCTAAGTATATGTTAAGACACTCACAATTATTAAACCTTGTATCCACACCTACAATAAAATTGAAGTGTCACACTCCATTCTGTACACTGTATGTTGTCATACCTATGAAGATGATGATCAAATAAATTGTAATTTCCAAATATTTTTCAAAAGATAGAAAAAAATCGAGGACACTGGAAAGAGAATCCTGAACAACATGTTGCACTTGACCAAATCGTGAGGAGCACACATGGCCCCACAGCATTTTATCTATTTATGTCCATAGTCAAGCATTACAATTAGGTAAACATACCTTCCTACTCCCTGTGGCCCACTCTATTGCCTCATCAGACAAATGCAATTGTTGACCAAGGGAAGCATATGAAGAAAAGTGTCCTATTTTCAGCTTTATTCCAAGACCTTGTGGAAAATTTGAAATGTGGAAAATATCATAGTCTGCCTCATATTTTATTTTCTCATTAATAATCAGTAGGTCTCCAACAGGGTTAATAAATTGCACGTTCTTCAGATTGTGGTAAAACTAGGAGAAATGTATCATTTTCCAATTAAGTACATACTCAAATGGATATAATATGTGATATGGGTAATACTTTTGTTTTTACAACTCTTCCCTGAGAATGAAACTTTATTGCATGTACCCAATCATGTGAAATAATGAATTTTCAGAGATAAATTAAACATTACTATATTTTTATAAGTTTCTTTTTGGAGGAACCCCTAAAATTTATCACAAAATATTAGGTAATGCTTTTGAGATAAGCATTAAAACCCATTGTATTTATAAACATCAAAAGAATATTAACTAAAGCATTAACATCTTCAATCATAACTGTGACACATAATTACATTAACAACTCATGTGACATCTAAATCAACTGACCAAAATACTTTGGCATGGGAAAAACAAGCTCACATCTAGATTTCAAGCACTTCATGCTTATAAAAAATACTGGGAATACATTTCAAATACTGAAAACAGTTGTGCATGGTATCAGGATCATGTGTCATATAAAATATGGATCACTCAAAACTGATGTCATTAATTTCAGTATCTTTTTCATGTGTACACACAGTGATGGTTTCTCATGGTTGTCTAGTTGACTGGCGTTAGAATTACCATGGACACAAATCTGTGATCATGTCACTAAGGACTTTTTAGTTTGGAAACTAAACTTGGAAAGCTCACACCTAATGCAGTTGGCACTATATCATGGGACAAGGGTTTATAATCAGGGGAAGCTAGATGACCATATATATCCAACACACTTCATTACAGAGCGCCGATGCCAAGGACACAGTCTGTTTCATACCCCTGCTTCCATGGTGTCACCATCATGATAGAACATACTTTTGAACTGTGAAGTAGAATGAAACCACTCTCAGCTAAGTTGTTTTGGTCAAGTATTTTCCCTAAAAATAGTAACCAATAAATTCAGTCTATAGCTCCTTTGTAGGGAATGAAACAACGTAGAAACATCCAAGATTGTCAGTACCCCACCACAGAGTTTAAACATGTATGGAACCACTTAGAGGGTAACATTGATGACACTACATACCTTCGAGCAGTCAAGTATGCATAGACTGATTATTGGGTGAACATCTACCTGTTCATAATACATTTCATGGTAGGCATATGCCCAAGCATACACAGCATTGTATAGATTATAATTCTCATCATTCATAGCTATGTCAAATCCTTGACTTGCATACCATTCTAATGAGGTGTTAGGTGAACACTTTCTCTGTCTTCTACATTGAGATTCAGTGTCCAAACAATTAAAATACATCCATTCTGATCTCATCACAGAAATGTCTATTGGATATTGGGAAGTGTTCATTGTCTGAATAAATTTTTTTAGATTGGGAATCTCGTGATGGTGATGAGAAAATGTGAAAGCTCCATGGAATGAGTCAAGAATGAAGTCTCTTCTTTTATTTGTGATGACATCCCACTGTGAGGTGGTGACCCAGATCCTACGGATGCCTAAATATGCCCATCTTTTAAAGCTCACTTCCAGTGTAGAATTCATTTCACCATGAATGATCACAACATTTGTCAATGATGTCACAATTTGTTCATAATATTTCTCAGCCCTTGTATTGTATAACTTCATGTTTATTGGGATCACATTCACAAAGGCTAAGCACAGTTCATTTCCTTGCATCTTTTCTCTGAAGTCTGAGAGAAATTGAATACCTTGGTCATCATCAGAGACGACAAGCCCCATCCAGGTCCAGTTGAAATGAAGCATTAATGAGATGATGGCAAAAGGCAGCCTTGTGTCCTTGGGGGCAATCTGATACAGATTGGGATACTGTATATGGTCACTCAGAACAGGATGAAATGGGCCATAGTGAATCTAAAGGCACACAACATAGAAATGAATCTCAGGAAGAGCACTGGATGAAAACTCAATTTAATATCTGAATTGTGTTTACCACCACTTGGGAAGAATGTTAAGGATGATTTCAGACACCATTATTAGTCGTATTTCTCTATCCATAAGACTGTAAAAGTATTGAACAGTTTAAAGGTTGTTAGGAAATCCCTTTGTATGTATCCACAGTTCCTCTGATCAACTTTTTTAAAAATAAGTGCTGATACCCACCAAATTGCTGGTTATTATCTCTATGATCTGTATCAGACAACACATGGATAAACCAAGTATCTACTGGAAATATTGCTAAGCATTTGAGAATGGTAATAAAGGAGACAGGATTTCTACTCTGCATATGACAGAGTCTCACCTGTCCTATATTAAAGATTGACAGAAATGTCCCCATTTTGCTACTTGTTGCCCATGATGGTCCTGAAAATAATATACCACATTCAACTATTTCACAGCTATAATTAGGAACAGCGCTCTTGTTAACTTCTGTGGAAGTTAGGTAAGATAACATAGTCCATGAATCATCACACTTGGAAGGACTGAAGTAAATATTAATGGACTTGTTCGGTATAAGTTTGGGATTTCTGTTGATCTCCTCAGTGACAAAAATCATTGTCAGAATATATTGATATTTTTTGACTGGAACACTGAAAAGAAACACAGTAATCATCATGGATGAGGCTTCAAGCAGGATAATCTTCAAAACAATTAGAGTGGACATGTAATACATGTGATAAGGCATGCTTTCTCCTGAAATTCTCATGTAATCATTTACCTTTATGTGAGTATATGATCCTGCAGGACATAGAGATAAACTAAGTATTTTGAAATTATTAAATGAAAGGCAATTCATAAAGGTATTTATGTTGTATATAAATATAGATACAGGGGGATTCATATATAGCAAATGAGAATCTGGTGAAAAGAGTACATAGTTCATACATGAACTTGAGAAAAGAGATATACCAGACAAAAAATCTGTTCATATCTTGATGCTAGAAGTCTCAAGTTTAAGAAATGAAAAATAAATGCAGTAGTGATCTTGTTTATGGTATTTTGTTGTGCATATGAAGGAACCAGTCCTGTTCATGTTTTTGGAAGACAACTTTGTGTGTATGTAAGAGTTGCACATTGTGTAAGAGGGCACATGCTTGTTTCAGTGTGTACACCATAAACAAGAATCAGATGATCTTCTGTGTTACTTACATGTCACTATTTGGTTTTGGTATTTATTTTTAGGTAGGTTCTGACTCTTTCCCTATGTGACCTGAAATTCACTATGTACTCTTAAGGTAACCTCTAACTCATGGTGATAATCATACCTCTCCCTCCTTAATGCTGAGAGGAAAGGCATACGCCAAGATACCTGGCTTACACGTAATTATTCTGATTACTCGTATTTCACCAATTTGGCTAGAAAAGCAACTAATCTCTAGGGATTCAGATTTCTCAAACACATGAGGGCATGGGATGACAGATGCAATTCACCATGTCAATATTTTAGGTGAGGGCCATGGATTTTAACTCAGGATCTCATGGTTATGCAGAAATTCCTTTACAAATTCCTATCTTAAGGTACGTTGTTTTATTCCTTCCTGCACTGAGTAAGGCAATTAATGCTGAATATACAGTCAATCCCATCTATTTATAGCAAAACTTGACTCTTATAATGCATTTGAAGGCCTGGGCATCTCTTCTGATTGTAGTTTGAACTGTATTTCACCAGGAAAGAAGAATGTTTTCTATATATATTCCATATGTAACATTTTCTAGCTCATTTGAGCTCTTGTGAGATGTATTTTGACTTCATGTGAAAAACAGTACTTCGTAAAAATTTATTCTATCTAGTAATTTTATGAACATTTTATATTTAATCAGTTCAAGTGGCAACAGCAATGTGCACTAGAAAAAACAATGCATCCTCAACAAATGTTGGTGGCCATGTTGAAGAAGTACATATAGAAAAAAGAAACTAGACAGATTCCTTTCCCATGCTTAAAAAGAAACCTCCAAATGTATGAAATACCTCATAATAAGTCCCAAAAATCTGATGCTACAGGATGAAACAAAAGGGAAACTCTCTACAAAATACCACAGTAAACCAGAAAATTAAATAAATCCTTTAACCCGTAGCATGTAATGAAGATAAAATGCTTCTCTAGAGACAATATACCCTAAACCGAGCCCACACACTACCTATAATGGGGAGAAAATTCTTGCCTGTTAGCCCACTAACAGGGGCCAAACATCCAGAATCTACAAGGAACTCAAAAATCTAAACACTAAAAAAACCAACAGTGTGCTCAAATAGTAGAACAGAGTACTCAACAGAAAATTGTCAAAGGAAGAAATTAAATGACTAAATTCATTGATAAAAATGTTGAACACTCTTAACCACCAGAGACATGAAATTAAAACTACTATGAGATTCCACCACATTTGCAAAAGGATGGAAAACTTTAAAAAATCTAATTACAATAAATTTTGAGAATATTCATGGAACGAGGGCCCCTAATTCACTACTGGTGGGAATGTAAACTTGTACCATCAATATAGAAATCCATAAGTAGACTCCAGAAAAGGATGAAAACAGTGCTACCAACTAACCCTACCATTCCAATACTGGGAATCAATGCTAAATGCTCCACTCTTGACTCTAGAAACATTTGCTCAACAATGATAATAGATACTCAATTCACAATGGCTAACAACTGGAATCAACCGAGATGCCTATCATTTGGCACATGGATAATGAAGATGTGGTACATACACATAATGGAATTCTACTGAGACCTAACGAAAAATGATATAATAAAATTGTTAGGAAAATGGTCGGAATTTGAACAGACCATTTTACATGAACTCACTCAGGTATGGAAAACAAAGGACCATGTTTTCCCTTATCCATGGTTCCTAAACTGGAATACCTTGAATTGCTGTCATAACAAACAAGAAACTGGAGAATCAGATAAGAAGGATAGAAAGGTTTTGTGAAGGTGGATGGGAAGGCACAGGGACATGGAAATGTAAATAAAACCAAATCTAAAATGTATAGCTAACAGTGAATACTTTATCATTGAATGCACACTAAAAGATGTAACCCTCCAAAGGAGCATGAGGGGATTGTCTGTTAAGATAGGGCCTCAACAGAGTGGGCTGAAGCCTTACATTAAAATGTTTGGGATTTACTGGCAAATCCAAGTACCAGAAATTGGTTACCGCCAACATTGAGCTGTTGACTGAACAGACCTATTAATATTCCCAAACAAGACAAATTTCAGTCAAAGCACTTTATTACCCACCTAAAGGTTATAGTGAGAACCTAATGCTGAAGAAACCACATGCAACCAATGCAGGATATCACAGAACAACTAGAGATCAGGCTTAATCTGGAAGGAAGTCAGTACCCAGATGATTAATCATTATAGTGCTGAAAACGTGAAATGAGATGTTCTACAAAAGCAGAAAACAATACTGTGAGAAATCAGAGGACTATGGTATATCCAAACAACCATCCTGACCAAATGTACACACCTGGTCAATAGTGTCAGTCACCCTAGCTAAGTAACCAATGCCTTTCTAATTAGTTAATTGATGCACTCATATGGACATATTATAACACCATATGCTTGACTAAGTTTGAAAATCTGAAAGAAATGGATGATTTCCTTGATTTATATTATCTACCTAAGTTAAATCAAAATGAGATTAACCACTTAAATAGATCTATAACAAGAATGGAGATCCAAGCAGTTATCAAAAATCTCCCAACTAAAAAAGTCCAGGCCCAGATGGATTCACTGATGAATTTTACCAGACCCTTGTGGAAGAAATAACACCAATGCTTCTTAAACTTTTCCATAAAATAGAAAAAGAAGGAATCCTACCAAACTCCTTCTACTCAGCCAGCATCAGCCTGATACCAAAACCAGGGAAAGATAGGAAAAAACATTACAGAACAATCTCTATCATTAAAATAGATGCAAAAATTCTAAACAAAATATTGGCAAACTGAGTATGAAAATATATCAAAAAGATCATTTACCCCTACCAAGTAGGCTTTATCTCAGAGATGCAGGGATGGTTCAACATGCAACAACTGATAAATGTAAAACATTATATAAATGGACTGAAGGACAAAAGTCACATGATTATCTCATTAGATGCAGAGAAAGCATTTGATATATTTCAACATCCTTTCATAATAAAAGTCCTGCAGACACTGAGAATACAAGTAACATATCTCAACATAATAAAGGCTGTTTATGAGAAACCCACAGCCAATAAAATACTAAATGGAGAAAAATTTGAAGTTTTTCCACTAAAATCAGGAACAAGACAAAGGTGTCCACTGTCCCCACTTTTATTTGGTATAATACTGGAAGTATTAGTCATAGAAATAAGGTATGAGACAGACATAAAACGGATACAAATTGGACTGGAAGACATAAAGTTATCATTGTTTGAAGATATCATGATTCTATACATAAAGGACCCTAAACATTCTATGAGCAAACAGTTAGAGAGGATAAACATCTATATCTATGTAGCAGTATACACAATAAGCATGCAGAAATCAGTAGCCCATTTATATGCTAACAATAAACACAGAGGATGAAATCAGAGAATCACTCCCATTCACAATTGCCTCAAAAATAAATAAATAAATAAATAAATAAATAAATAAATAAAGTACCTTGAAATAAACCTAATCAAAGAAGTGAAGGAACTCTACAATGAAAACTTTAAAATCCTCAATTGAGAAACTGAAGAAGACAGTAGGATATGGAAAGACATCTAGTATTCTTGGATAGCAAGAATCAATATTGTGAAAGTGGCAAAGTTACTGAAAGCAAACTACACATTTAATGAAATCCCCAACAAAATTCCAATGGCATTCTTCACAGAAATAGAAAAAAATCCAAAAATTTATTTGGAAACACAAAAATCATTGAATATATAAAATAATTTAGAGCAATACAAATAAGTCTGGTGGTATCACCATACCTGATTTTAATCTATACTACAGAGCCATAGTAACAAAAACAGCATGATACTGGCACAAAAACAGAAATGTAGATTAAGGGAACTGAATAAAGGACCTAGATGTCAGTCCAGGTAGCTATAGCCATATGATATTTGACAAATAAATGTCAAAAAATACTCATTGGAGAAAAGGCAGCCTCTTCAGCAAATAGTGCTGGGAAAACTGGGTATGTATATGTAGAAGGATGAAAATAGATCCTTGTCTACCTCCATGCACAATAATTAAGTCCAAATGGACCAAAACCCTTAATATCAGAAACTCTAAAACTGATAGAGGAAAAAAGAAGGGAAACCCTTCAACATATTGGTCTTGGCAAAGACTTTCGGAATATAACCACAATTGCTCAGGCAATAAAACCACAGATTCACCACTGGGTCCTCAACAAATTACAAACATTTTGTACATCAAGACATTGTGAATACAGCAAAGAGGCGAGCTACAGAATGGGAAAAATATCTTTTCCAGCTATAGATCTGATAGATTAATATCTAGCATATACAAAGAACTCAAAAAATGAATAATAAAAAATAAAACAATGCAATAAAAATGGGCTGTGGAACTAAATGGAGAGTTCTCAAGAAAAGAAACACAGATGTGATATAAACATCTAAAAAATATATTGTACATTGCTAGTCATCACGGAAATATAGATTAAAACTATGTTGAGATTCCATCTCACTCCTGTCAGATTGGCTACTATCATGAAAATAAAAGACCATAAATGCTGTTGAGGTTGCAGAAAAAGAGGAACACTTCTACACTGTTGGTGAGTTGCAATCTGGTCCAGCCATTGTGGAAATCAGTGTGGAGTTTCCTAAGACAGCTAAAAATTGATCTGCCATATGACTCAGCTATACCACTCCTAGGCATATAGCCTAAGGACTCGTCTCACGACTTACTACCTTAGAGATACTTGCTCAACCATGCTTATTGCCACTCTATTCACAATAGCTAGGAAATGGAACAAGCCTAGATGTAACTCAAATAAAGAGTGGATAAAGAAGATGTAGCATATTTACACAATGGAGTTCTACAAAGCAATAAAGAAAAATGAAGTTATGAAAGTTGCAGGAAAATGGATGGATCAGGAAAGGACTATACTAATTGAGGTAACTCAGGCCCAGAAAGTCAAATAACACATGTTCTCTCTCATATGTGGATCCTAGCTATAGATGATTGGACTTTTGTGTGAGTAGGAAGAAACCTCAGTATTAGAGGCCAGTAAGCTAGAAAGGAGATATAAATGGAATAGAAAGGAAGGGAGGGTAGTACTTAATAGGATGGTACTGTATATATGTAAGTAGAAAACCACCTTAATGGGGGTAAAAAGGCCTAAATGAAGTCAGGGGAAAAGAATGAGTAAAGGAAAGGCAGAGGGAGGGCTAATGAAAATTTAAGAGGATATAAATTAGTCATATGTAAACCTACTTTTTTGGACAATGGAACACACAGATGCCATACATTGTTACTAGAAAATTTGCAGTGCCAGTGATGGGATACCTTCCAGTGTGTTGTTGGCCATGGAAGTCACTGATGCCCTCAAAGCATTAGAGGCCATTGCTGAGGCCCTTGGTTTCCCATCAGGGATAGATAGTAAATCCCTATTGCTGAAAACTAAACATACTTGGGCTGCAAGGTGACTAAGAAATCCTGCTAGAGCTGAGCTGAAATCCTCCTCCATGGAGACCAGCTGCCAGTAAGCTGGAAAAAGCCACACTGCATGCAGTTCAATAGGAGCGAGAAAAATCACCAGTGTAGATACTCAACAGTGGACACTGCAAACCTTATATTTGGCCAGCCAGGCCAAATGAGCCAATGAGTACAATAGTGTCAGGTCTTTTATGGGGAAAACCAACTGCCCTCTAACTTGACTGGAACCTGCTCCATGGCAGGGAATATATCCTTGATTCTGAAAACAAAGTGGGTAGTCATGAGCCCTAGGGATGTAACGTCTGCTTCTGTCTGGCTAACATATATACTATGCTCACCAAACTGCCCAGTAAGCACTTCTCTTAATATTCATACCCATATATTAATGCTACTCTAACTTTGGGTTAGATAACCTTCTCTTTTCAGATGGCAGTGATGTGGGATGACTCAGAAAGTACCATGGTACTGAGAAGTGACAGAGGAGTGCTCAGGTATGAAATATCTCTACCAGACTTTCCAAGGCTCAGGGTCCATTGTGAAAGGGGTGGCTGAAAGAACGTAAGAGCTAAAGGAAGGGTAGGACTCCTTACAATGGGCTCCACCAGACATAAAATGATGTGGATATCCAAGACCTCACAGTTCCTGACTCTACCTACAAATGAGCATCATAATAGAAGGAAACGATCATGAAATCAAAATAAAAGAGAGACTGATTGGGGGGGGGATATGATGGAGAGTGGAGTTTCAAATGGGACAGTGGGGGAAGGGACTTATCAAGGGACATCATTTAAAATCATGGAAGCTCTCAATAAAAATAATAAAAAAATTAAAAACAGTAAATCAAATAAAAATAAATGCTGGTGAGGATGTGGAGAAGTAGGAACACTCATCCACTGGTGGTGGGAATGTAGGATGGTACAACCCCTTTGGAAAGCAATATGGAGACTCCTGAAAAAGCTGAGTATAGAGATACCAACAGACCCAGTTATTCCCTTACTGGGCATCTACCCTAAAACCTTCAAACCACAGGCTAGAGAGATTTGCTTAACCATGTTTGTAGAGGCTCAATTTGTAATAGCAAAGAGCTGGAATCAACCCAGATGTCCATCACTAGAAGAATGGATAACTAAGATGTGGTATATCTACACATGGAATTCTATACAGCAGCAAGAAAAAATGACACAATGAAATTTGAGGAAATATGATTGAACCTGGAACAGATCATTCTCAGTGAACTTACCCAATCACAGAAAAAAAAATCACCACATAGTCTCACTCATCTACAGCACCTAAACTGAATCTACCCAAGATACCTTACATATCCAGCAAGCATCTCGTGGACTAGACACTAGGATGGAAGGGGAGGGAGGGGAGGTCAACAAAGGGGTGGGAAACACGAATCTAGACCCAAACGGCAATGGTACCACAAAATTCCACTTACTAAAAGACAGACCAAATGGCTGATGCTTCACCAGGCCCTTATAGGGAACACCTGAACCATAAGACACTGGAAAGGGTAGGATCAAGACTAACCCTAATCTTCTACATCTCCCCTCCCTCTCTGTCCCTCTCCCTTTCCCTCTTCCCCCCTCTCTATCCTCTCTCTAACTCTTGTAACTAATAGTTACCTTTTTCCACATTTCCTTAGTGGGCACTGACAGGTAACTCCCAGAACCAGCATGGGGCTATCATCCACAATGAGCTTTTGAGCAGAGAGACCTACAAGTTTTACTAAAAGATAGACAGATTTCTGTCACAGTACTTGATGACCCACCAAAGGTTAGTGGTAAGACCCTACTGCTGAAGACACCTTATGTGGTTGACATGCAAAATAGAATGGCATGGCTGGAGGTTGCAAGTGAGTCAGTCCCCAGGCAGTCAGTGTGTGTAGTGCCAGAAGGTGCTACATGGGCGATGGGGAAAATGACCAATATCTGTTCAAGCAACTCATGGTCTAACCTACTTAGCAGCAAGTAACTTGTTGTGATGCCCATACAAGTGCAATAGTGGCACACAGCCATGGTGGGGAACCAACTGCTCTTAATTTGGCTAACTGATGTCCTGAGTGGTACAGGACCCATAGCTGGAGCTGGTAAACAAGTCAGAACCATATCCAAACATAAGCCCACTCGACAATATCAAGCTACCATCAATCATGGGCTACAAGAGGGCCTACACTATTCTCTATTCTAAAAAGTAAGGGTTATCTCATTTGTTCTGGTGATAACTTACTCTCCGTTGGAGTATCTGCTTCTCTTTTTCAGATAGATGCAGATCCTAAGGAGAGAGCCACCCCATCATACCTCAAAAGGGCCCCAGTTGAAACTAAGAAAAATTGGTGAAACAAGCAAGGGTGCTGTTTTCCTGATGAACCGGATACCAGCACAAGGGGGAAGGAGATCCACACAAAGAAAAATCAACTCCTACCAAATCAGAGAGCCACAGCCTCAGAGGCCCCCAACACCTCATCGCTGAAGCAGACCAAAAATGAACCCAACATGGCTCAGGGAAATTTTGCGGAAGAGGGGGTGGAAAGAATGTCAGAGCCACATGTTGGGTCATGACATGCAGAGACATTTATTTTACCCATAACTGTGGGCTAACTCCACAATTCTTGACCCATATACCTCAACAAGGAGGGGCCAAGGGGAGGTGGTAGATCACGGATGAGCCTAATAATGGTACCAAACTGACTGTATTTGCTGAATACAAAACTAATTAATAAAAAATTAAAAAAATAATAATAATAACAATAATAAAAATTAAAAACAGTAATATAGGGAAACAATGTATACTTGACAACTTTCTTCTCCCTGTATCCTATTATAAAAGGAAGGAAATATCATGGAATCACATATACCTGTTATCTGAGAGAATAGCATCCACGAGAAAAGGTTGTCCAGGGTTAGACAGACAAAGGAATTTTTTCCCTTTTCTGAGATTTTAGGAATTATGTGTTCATGGGTAAAAGATGAGCATCTAGTTGAAGGGATACTTTGTGTCAGTCACACAGCATTAAACAAATACAAATGCTGTTTGTTTTCAGGAAAGGAAATCAAATATAAAGCAATGTAGAAACAAATTGCTCTCCAAATTCTTTCTACAGAAATAAAAATACTGAAGAAAAACCAGGTGTAATCCCAGCTCTGAAGAACACAGTTAGTCAAATAAAAAACTCTGTGGAAAATTTCACCAGTAGCATGGATGAAGGAGAGAACAAAATATGTAAACTAGAAGACCAGGTGGCAGACCAAATACAGCCGAACACAGAGAAAGACAAGCTAGCAGGATGCATGAGTGGGAAATTCAAGATATCTGGGACACTATGAAATGATGAAACAGAAAAATTCAGGGTACAGTAGAAGGAGAAGAATTTTAATCCAGAGGATTGGTAGACATTTTCAACAAAATCATAGAAGAAAAATTTCCCCAAAATTGGGAAAAAAATACCAATGCAAATTCAGGAGTATTTTATAACACCAAAGAGATAAAAGCTGGAAAGAACCTCTCCCCACCATGTTATAATTAAACTACTAAATCCTCAAACCACAAAAAATATATCGAAAGCAGTTAGAGAGAAAAAGCCTCACCTTCAAAGTCAAGCTCATCAGAATAACAGCAGTTTACTCAACACAAACTTTAAAAGCCAGAAGGGCTTGGAATGATGTATTCCAAATTCGAAAAGATAACAAATGTAAACCAATTTTACCTTATCCTGCAATGATATCCATACAAATTGATGGAGAAATAAGGACATTTCACAATAAGAGCAGGCTAAAGGGATATGACAACTACACTAGCTGTACAGAAAGTACTCAAAGGAATCCTTCATTGTGGGGAGAAATCAAAACACAGGCTGGAGGAAATAGGGGGAAAAAACCCACCATACTCAAATAACAGCTAAAACAAGCAAATAAAGGGAAAACAGGAAGCACAAAAAACCAAGAAGAATTGCAAGAATAAATACATACTTTTCAATAATAACTCTTAACATCAATGTTCTCAATGCCCCAAACAAAAGACACACGTTTGCAGACTGGATTCAAAGGCAGGGTCCTGTCCTTTGTTTCCTCCAGGACACTCATTTCTCAATAAAAGATAGAAACTGTCTTAGAGTTAAAAGATGGAAAACAATATTTCAAGCAAATGGGCCTATGAAAAAAAGCAGTGGTTGCTATCCTAATATCTGACAGGATAGACTTCAAACCAACATTAGTGAGGGAAGATAAAGAAGGTCACATTGTACTGATTAAAGTAACACTCCAATAGCAGGACATTACAATCCTAAACATATGTGCACGTACCATGGGGGTTCCCAAATTCACCAAAAAAACACTGTTACACTTAGGTCACAGATAACACCAGACACAATCTCTAAAATAGAACATATAGGACCAATAGGACACTAAGCAAATCTTAACAACTACAGAAAAATTGAAATAATATCTTGTACTCTATCTGACCACAATAAGATTACAATGCAAATCAGGAACAAGAAAATCTACACTGAAATCTAAACAAATCACATACATTTGACTCTGGGAAGTTTCTGCTCAGTAAAATATAAAATGAATTTTGGTTCATTCATAAGTATTATGCTTGGCAGGAAATGTGCAAGGGAACCAAAACTGTTAATGTACCCATATATAGAATTCTTACACATTATTCATGAATTACAAACAGAAAACTAAACAACAAAACTGACACTTACCGGTAAAGCTGGTTCATTAAATCATAGTCTATCATATGCTTCTTGGATGCTTCAATTGTAAACATACAATCCTTCCACGTATCTCCATCACTTTTCGTATTTTGCTTTATTCTCCAAAAGCAGCCCAATTCTGCCAAACTGCAGAAGAGGACAGAAATCATTGGAAGAAGTAAGACAAAAATGAAAATTATCAGCATCCCCATGGCTAGAAGCACTTAGTCTGAGCTCAGATGTAATGTAAAGCATCGGGTAGATATACACAACACAGATCCCTGCTTATGTGTTTATCCATCCTTACAACTATTGCTGACTAGAGCGGATATTTATATCCTGAATTTCTTTCTTTCTAGTCTGTGCCACCCTCATTGAGGAGTACAGAAAACATCCCTGGGGCTCTGCATCTGAGTTCTACATCAAGGTCATAAAAACAAGTTGAAAAACATGTTGTGAGGATCGTCTATTTCTTCAGGTGCTCTAAGTTCATGTATAAGCAGGAATGAATGTCACTGCTATAATGTCCTGAGAATACTTGTTTACAGACTAATTTCAACAAGGCATTTGGATGAACAGCACCTGAAGCCATGTAAGTCATATAAGTGGATTTCATTAGAATTTCCAAATCAAGATATGAGGGGAGAAGGTCAAAAATGTTTCCTGCTCATCATAGCTCACAAAGACATGGGCAACATTGTTTCTTCTATTGTTCAAGCAGTGGAAAGAATGCTCACATACCACACATCCATCAGCATAATACCATTTACTGTGTGGTCCTTGCACTGCTCATAGCAGTTTCATGCCTGTAATATCCCACAACTCCATGTTTCCTATTTTCTGAGTACACAATAAGGGAAATAACCATGGCAAGTCCAGCAATTCCCAGTCAGTCTCCCAAGAACAATGCAGAAACTAAGCTTCATATTTTTGTTGTAATACATGACCTGGATCCTTGTTCCTCAGTTCTCACATACTAATAAGCTGTGGTGACCCAAATTCTCATCTTTAGCATTATTTTCTCCATTTTTTACTTTTACCTAATTACAGGATTCCACACAGAATTTCTCTCTCTTCCTCTGCATCTTTCTCTCTCTACAATAAATACAATAAAAATAAAATAAAATAAATGAATTAGTATGGATTGATGAGCCTGTTTTTATTAATATGAACTGTACAGACAGTTGCACAAATCTAGGTAATTCCTTTTTTTGTGATTTGAGATGAATCTTGGGACTTGATATGAGTCTCAACACTCCTGATATATTACCTTATTTCACATATACTTAATATTTAAAAATCATGGCACATATATTTCATCTCAGGACTTGGGACTCAGAGGTCTGAGGATTTTCATGAGTTTGAGGCTATTCTGAGGCTACATAGTGAATTCCAATTCTGCTTGGGCTAGAGCGAGACCCTATCTTGAAACAAAACAAACAAAGAAACCAACAAAAAAAAACATTACTTGCTGATTATAAATCTGCAGAGATTGATCCTGGAGAATTATGAGACGCAGATGTGGAGAAAGTAGGGAGAACAAGACATGGAAGGAGAGAAAGTTCATCCTTGAGGAGAGAAAATAAAATTTCTATGCAAAATGTTGAGCATGTTGTCACTAGTATTTACTGCCATTATTTCCTTCTTTTTTATTTTTTACATATAAATCTTTATTAAGAACATATTTTATATGTGTGCATCACATATTTTCCCTCTTATCTCTCATCCTGCTGGGGGCCTGTTCCATGGGGCTACAGGTATTCTCCATGGGGCTGAGGGATATGCATTGTGGGAGCTACAGGCAGTTATTTTTGTGGGGCAGGCATGCCTCTACAATCTTTCTGCACTCTCTTCCACAAAATTCTTTGATCCATTTTGTGTGGATTTTAAATCTACTTCAGTGATAAGCTCTTAGGGGCCTCTGGATCTCTGCTTTGGTAGATGTTCAGTAACCTCAGTGTCTGTCTCCTTCACCCTGTCGGTAGTTATCAGGTTCACTATGGAAGCAGCATTCTTGCTCATCTTGATTCCTCCGGGGTTTCACCTGTGGCTTGGCTTATGTGAGAGAGGTAGCTTATTTCCTCTGGTCTCACTGCCATCTGAAAAAGAAGAGATTCTCCAATGGAGAATGAGTCAGAAGAGTTTAAATATGATAAGTGTTATTAATTTAAGGAGAATTGGATGTGTGCAACCCCTCTTTTAGCCAGACTAATGTGATCTTGACACCAGAAAGCATAATTTTCTTCTCCATAGGATCCTGGTCTGGTTATCAATTACAGATATGGGTTCCTTTACACAGAGTAGATTGAACTCATGAGTTCCGCCTACCTCTGCCTTTCGAGTGCTGGGATTTAAGACTTGTGCCACCATGCCAGACTCTAAAATCTTTTATTTTTTATTAGTTTTTTTATTAACAACTTCCATGATTACAAACAATATCCCATGGCAATGCCCCCCACACACTTTTCCTTTTGTAACTCCATTCTCCATCATATCCCATCCCCCTCTGAATCACATGAGTCCTTAGGATGTATGCCTATGAGTGCAATAGCTGGGTCATATGATAGATCTATTTTTAGCTCTCTTAGGAACCTCCACACTGATTTTCACAATGGCTAGACCAGATTGCATTCCCACCAACAGTGTAGAAGGGTTCCTCTTTTGCCACATACACACCAGCATTTATTGTCATTTGTTTTCATGATGGTAGTCAATCTGACAGAAGTGAGATGGAATCTCAACATAGTTTTAATCTGCATTTTCGTGGTGAGTAAGGATGTAGAAAATTCTTTTAGATGCTTATATGCCATCTTTATTTCTTGTTTTGAGAACTCTATATTTAGTTCCATAGCCCATTTTTAATTGGGTTGTTTGATTCCTTTTTATTTAATTTTGTAAGTTTTTTGTATAGCCTAGATATTAATAATCGTTCAGATGTATAGCTGGCAAAAGTTTTTCCCCATTCTGTAGGTCTCTTTGCTTTATTCAAAGTGTCCTTTGCAGTGAAAAATCTTTGTAATTTCACAGTGTCCCAGAGGTTAATCTGTGGTTTTATTGCCTGAGCAATTAAGGTTATATTCAGAAAGTCTTTGCCAAGACCAATATGCTGAAGGGTTTCCTCTAGTTTTTCCTCTAGTAGTTTTGGAGTTTCAGGTCTGATGTTAAGGTCTTAAATAGATTTGGAGTTACTTCTTGTGCATAGAGAAGAAGAATCTATTTTCATTGTTCTACAGATATATATCCAGTTTTCCCAGAACCATGTGCTGAAGAGGCTGTCTTTTCTACAATGTGTATTTTTGGAATTTTTGTTGAATTTCAGGTGGGTATAGCTACCCGGACTTACATCTGGGTCCTCTATTCTGTTCCATTGATCTAAATGTCTGCTTTTGTGCCAGTACCATGCTGTTTTTGTTACTGGGGCTCTGTAGTTTAGGTTAAAATCAGGTGGGGTGATACCACCAGGCTTATTTTTGTTGCTCAGTATTGTTTTAGATATTTGAGATTTTTTGTGCTTCCAAATGAATTTTTGGATTGTTTATTTCTATTTTCGTGAAGAATGACATTGGAATTTTGATGGGGATTGCATTAAATGTATAGATTGCTTTTGGTAAGATTGCCATTTTCACATTATTGATCCTTCTGATCCATGAACAAGGAATTTCTTTCCATTTCCTAGTGTCTTCTGCAATTTCTCTCTTGAGTGTTTTAAAGTTTTCATTGTAGAGATCTTTCACTTCCTTGGTTAGGCTTATTCCAAGGTACTTTATTTTTTTTTAATGCAATTGTGAATGGAAGTGATTCTCTGATTTCATCCTCTGTGTGTTCGTTGTTAGCATATAGGAAGGCTACTTATTTTTGTGTGTTTATTTTGTATCCTGTTACATGGCTATAGGTGTTTATCAGCTCTAACAATTTGATGGTAGAGTTTTGAGGGTCCTTTATGTATAGAATCATGTCATGTGCAAATAATGATAACTTGATCTCTTCCTTTCCAATTTGTATCCCTTTTATGTGTGCTTCTTGCCTTATTGCTATGGCTAAGATTTCCAGGGCTATATTAAATTAAAGTGGGGACATTGGACACCCTTGTCTTTTTCCTAATTTTAGTTGAAAAGCTTCCAGTTTTTCCCCATTTAGTAATATGTTAGCTGTAGGCTTGTAATCAGTAGCCTTTATTATGTTCCTTCTATTCCCAGTCTCTGTAGGACTTTTATCATGAAGAGATGTTGGATTTTGTCACATGCTTTCTCTGCAACTAATGAGATGATCATATGATTTCTGTCCTTCAGTCCATTTATATAATGTATAACATTTATAGATTTGCGTATGTTGAACCATCCCTGCATCTCTGGGATAAAGCCTACTTGGTCAGAGTGAATGATCTTTCTGATATGTTCTCTTATTCTGTTTGCCAATATTTGTTGAGAATTTTTGCATCTATGTTCATGAGGGAGATTTGTCTATAATTTTTTTTTGTTTTATCTTTGCCTGGTTTTGGTATCAAGGATGCTGGCTTCATAGAAGGAGTTTGGTAAGGTTCCTTCTTTTTGTATTTTATGGAAAAGTTTAAGAAGCATTGGTGTTAGTTTTTCCCTCAAGGTCCGGTAAAATTCACCACTGAATCCATCTGGGCCTGGACTTTTTTTAGTTGGGAGATTTGTGATAACTGGTTGTATTTCCATACTTTTTTGTTGTTGTTGTTTTGTTTTACATGGCAGGGTCTTGCTGTTATTTCTTGAGGTACTGGTGCCCTTTCAGGAGTTTCTTGTCTATAAAAAGGTACTAAAGAATCCTTCTTACATATAACTCAAGTTCAAAATTTCATGTATTATACTGAAATCTGTCATTCTTAAATTTATATTTTCATATGGTGAGAAATACAGTTCTTGGTTGTTTTGTGTGGATATTTATTTTTCCATCATCAGTTTTTATGATGTCACTGATTTCCAATACATGGTTTCAGTACATGTAACAGCTTTTCATTACTGCTAACAAACACCATATCAGAAGCAACTTATGAGTGGAAAAGAGCTTCATTCCATTTATATCATGATGAGAAAGTATGGCAGACACGAGTGGTAAGCTGAATCACATTGGCATGCAGGACTCAGAAGAATAGTGAGTGACAAATGTTCTCCAGTGTGGCTCCACCACCTGAAGGTATCACAAACTCCCCAAACAGCCTATCATAAAAGAGAAATGAATTCTTGCACCAAACTGGATTTCCCTTTTTATTTACATCAGAACTATAGCTCTTAGGTTATTCCACCTACATTCACAAATGTGTAACTTATCCTTTCAAGAAAAGAATCATTATTGATACACTATGAGTTGGTCTTCATAAGTGCCACATATGTTGACAAATCCAACCAAGTTGACAGTGTCATTAATTATCACCAAGTCTTCTGCACTGTGTTTGATAAGACTGAAGAGGATTCACATTCGTAGTTTTTTTTTTTTAACTTCAGAGGAAATAATTTCATATTTTACAAATTGGCTGTTCAATATTTTATTTATTTTTCATTTATTTGAGAGGAACAGAAGCAGAGAGACAGAGAAAGAAATAGAAAGAGAGAGAGAGACAAAATGATTACTATATCTAGAAGAGATTCCCTTGCTTTTTCATACAGCCTTTTCAGATCTCATATAAGACAAACTGATCCATTCTGAATTGATTTCTGTGCAAAGTGAGAGAGCAGTCATGCCACTCTTAAAGCAGTGGGCATACTGCGTCCAGTTGGAAAATTGTGTATCAATCAGTATCTACTTCTTGGTAAGACTGTCTTCAGCAGTCTGCATAACCCATTTAGGCACTATGAAAACTAGACACCAGAGATGAGGCATCTTGCACAGGTATAGATTGATTTCATACTGGCATACAGCCGAATAATGTGTGGTCTTCAGCAATAGTACCTCACCATTGAGTTCTGCACGGTAACCAGGTCCTTTGGTATGGGGGGGGGTGGCATCAGAGGCCTCCTCTACCAACAATTCACTGGGAAGTGGATGTCTTGTCCATGGTACTGATTTTTTTCTGTAAGAATCTTCACCTGGGGCCAGGAGTGGTGGCACATGCCTTTAATACCAGCATTCAGGAGTCAGAGGTATGAGGATGGAGTTGAGTACAAGACCACCCTGACTCTACATAGTGAATTCCAGGACAGCTTAGCTAGAATGAGAACCTATCTTGAAAAATCAAACAAAAAAGTATCTACATCTGGATGTAACATAATCCACCCCCACAGAGCCCTTCATAACATGCATAGTTTTAATCAACTCCTATCTCACCACTTGCTGACCTCCATCTTCCTTCCCTGGACCACTTACAAAATTATACCCTCACATATATATTTTTATCTTTTGCCCTTTGTTTCTTGTGACTAGTTTTGTTTTATAGTTGATTTTGTTACCTATTGGAACAGGAATATTGCACTGTTTCCTTTTACACTTATAATTTTTTTCCATGCATTTACTGAAAGGAAGAATCTATGCTTTATGGTGCTGAGAGATTTTTATAAACAATAAATATCATATGCATTGTAATGAAATTGCTACTGAATGTCTTTTTTATTGTTTACACGGAGATGGAGACAGAGCAGAAGGGAGTGAATATGATTGGACATATCAGCTCTTCTATCCACGGCCATCACCTCTTGATACATGTGCCACTTTGTGCTTCCTTGACTTTGGTGGATAATGGGCAATTAATTGAACCTGGATCATTAGGCTTTGTGTGTAAGTGTCCTAACAAGTGTGACATCTCTAAATCCCTACACCATTTCTTTTGAAAGAGTAATTCAAACCATTTATATTTATACATACAATTGAAAGACATGTATTTTTCCATCACTTTTGATTTTTGAGTTTAGGGTCTTTGTATTCTTCTCCTGATTATCAACTATTCTTTAATTTAATTGTTCCCTGTGACCTCATGGATATGTTTACCTTTGTTTTCTGTCCACAGATTACTTTTAGTGTCCTATAGGGCCTAGCTTTGTGTTTATTACTTGGTTATTTATATTTTTATTATAATAAGATTTCTTTATCTTAAACAATGATAGATGACTTTGCTGTATATATTATTCTTTGCAGGGATTTCTTTTCTTTCAGATCTTGGTTTTCAACATTCCAAGCACTTCTGCCTCTATATCATTATATTCTTCCTCTCTCTCTCCCCTCTCTCTCTCTCTCTCTCTCTCTGTGTGTGTGTGTGTGTGTGTGTGTGTGTGTGTGTGTGTCTGTGTGTGTGTGTCTGTGCATATGAAAATATTATAACATGCATGTGGAGGTCAGAAGACAAGTTTCTGGAGTCATTATCA
This sequence comes from Dipus sagitta, assembly GCA_036346955.1. NCBI lineage: Eukaryota > Metazoa > Chordata > Mammalia > Rodentia > Dipodidae > Dipus > Dipus sagitta. The sequence goes on along the minus strand of CM070791.1, from coordinate 14,177,644 downwards.
CCTGTACGCTTCTTTGAGGCAAAATTTCTCTCTCTGTATTCTCACTCTGCAACTGTTGTCTATTGTTCACATAGCAAGTTGCCAGGAAATTCTCCATCTTCTTCTCTTATGTTTTTGTGAGTGAGTGTAAGCATGCTGAGATTATAAAAGCTAGTCATGGCTGCTGTCTCTTTTCCATTGATTCTGGGAATTGAATTTGGGTACACCAGCTTTTTTGGCAAGGACTAAGTGGAAATTTACACAACCCCACTTATATTTTATGTTTTCTGTTTCAAAATTTGGTATACTTCTGAAGGACCTGCCTTTAACCATGACTTGGTGTTTCTCTACTTCTTTAACTGTTTTCCTTTGTGTTCTATAGCTAGTGACCTAATTATCATATCAGGAGTAGAAGTTCTTTTCTAGTATTTTCTGTTTAATGTTCTGAATGGTTTAAGTGTATGGATTGTCATCTGCTTATCTAATTTACAGAAACCTCTTATTATTATTTCATTGAACTTATTTTTATGCTTTTAGTATACAATTCACTACCATATGTTGTGACCCTGATTCTTAAATTTGGTCATTTCATAGTGTCTCAAATATTGTGAAATTCCCGCTCATATTCTTACTAATTTATCTTTCTCCATACTGGAATAATCTCCTCTAATATGCACATATACCTGAAATGAAGTTTGGGTTGAAGGCTATCAGGGTCTGATGCTCTCCAGAGGGTAAAACAGGCATAAGGTTCTTGAGTGCACATAGTACCTCAGAGAAACAGGGTTGAGCAAAGTTTCTCATATACACAGTATTCAATAAAAAAGAAGGGTAGGTTGAAGTTTTGTATAGCATAGATTACCCCAGAGAGCTATGATAGACCATAATTTCTGAGGAAATCCAGCACATTTCAGATGAAAGGAAAACTAAAGTCTTTCAGATTCTCACAGCATACTAGAGTTTAAGGGTGTAAATAATATTCTTAGGGACATTCTGCTCATTTCAAGTAAAGAATGGCATGTAGTATATGGAGTGTTTACATTATCTGGAGACAAAAGGTAAGCCAAAGTCTCTCATGTTTGCAGAGTACACTTCCTGTAGAACAAAGGCAGGAAGAAGGCACTTGAGGCCAGTGTGTCCCAATAGAAATGAAAATCAGTATGAAAGATCAAGAGGAATAATATGAGGTCATTTGAAAACCATGTCTAATAATAGGTACATATTCAAGAGCTGTAAGTAAAATTATAAACAAACTTTTTCTTGAACTCATAGCAGTCCTCATACCTCTGTCTCCTGACTGCTGGGATTAATGGAATGTGCCACCACACAGGGCTTAAAATCTTTTGGAAGATTGAATTAGAGGGGTAGTTAATACAGTATTGGATGAGGTCTGGTTTCTCATGATTACTTGTCCACCCATATGCCTAAACACCAATGAACTCAAATCTCAACTTCCCAAATGGCACAGGTTAACAGGCTGTGTCAGAAAACTGAAACTATTCATTTGCTGTCTAAATGAAACAATTGTCCCATTATAGACAGACACCAACATAGGGTGAAAGGATAGACAAAGATATTCCAAACAAATGGAAATAGATAACAAGCTGGTGTGGCTCTAGCAATATTTGGCAAAATAATGGTAAGTAAGCAATGAAAATAGACAGAAATGCCCTTTTGTACTCATGAAGGAGACAATTCAACAATAAGACATTACAAACAAAACCATAGATTCACCCTACAGTCATGCACCAACTTTCTGAAGAAATATCCACAAGATATGAAATCAAAATATATCCCAAAATATAATACTGGGGTTTTTTTACATTGTTAAAAAATATTTATTTTGATAGTCTATCATATTCAGTAGGGGTTCCACTTTCCGAAGAGATGCATGAGAAGAGCCTAGTGCCATCCAACTGATGACCATCAGAATGCTGTCCCACTTCTTATCCAGCCGGAACACACACCTTCCATGTTGGATTGCTTCCAAATCCAGATGACCAAATAGTCCTTTATCCCCAAAGTAGACTCAAAACTGTTGGTTCATGCATTCCAGGATCTGCACCCCTTGTAAATCCCAGGTAAATCACGAGAGGAATAAAGCCCCAGCGGATGGCAAACTGGCCGCCCTTGAAGAGCTGCTGCAGCCTCTGCTTGGCCTCTTTGCTCAGCTTCACCATGGTGACTGCCGGACAGCACACGGGAAAGCCTCCACAGCAATCATAATAGTGGGTTTTAAATAAATTGCTATAATCAATAAACAGACAATCTAAAAAAAGAAAAAACACCTAAAATTCCATGAATCTAAACATGACCAGCTATCAAATGGACTTAACACATGTGTAAAAATGATTCCACCAAATCTCAGGAGAATACACATCCTGCTGCAGCACATGTAACTTCCTCTAAAATAGAACATGTATTAGGACACAAAGCAAGTCTCCACAAATTCAAGGCAATTGACATAACTTTCTATTACTTGTGAACACAGTGTAATAAATTTAGAAATCAAGAACAAGTGAAACCACAATAAATTCATCACATTTTGAAGATTGTCCAACATACTAATGAAAAATGAATGGGTCATTGAAGAAATAACAAAAGGAAAATAAAAGCATTCTAAAGTGGAATAATATTGAAAGCCAAACTAATAAATCATATGGGACACAATGAAAGCAGTCTTGAAAGAGAGGCTTATAAAAAATAAATGACTACATTAAAAGGATAGAGAAATCTCAAATAAATAACTCTGTGATGCCTCCGAAGTCTTTGCAAAATCATGAACAAACAAAATGCATAATAGCAAGTAAAAAGAAATGATCAAGACTAGACAATACATCTATAAATTAGGAAAAAAAATTAAATTCATCATAAAAGTTTTCCCTTCATCATCTATTGTGAGAGATGCTTTTAAAAATTAAATCATATCAATACTATTATTAACAACATATATTGTATGGATACCTTAATTGTTGCTATCATTTTTCCCCTCATCACTTCCCCCATTCCATTGGGGAGCCTCCTGAATAGTGTTACAGGATTTCCCTATGGGGTTGTGTTTATGTGTTGTTGGAGCAGCAATCATCTCTTTTTGAGGGGAAGGAATGCCCCTGGCTATGGTGTCTAAACCTGTGGCATTTGCAATGTTCTGCTCCCTCTCCCAGAAAATTCCCTGAGCCATGATGGATGACTTCTAAGTCTACTTCAGTGAAGAGCAATTAGGAGCCTCTGGATGTCTACTGTGCTAGGTACTGAGTATATGAGAGATAATTTTTGTGGCTACAGTAGTTTGAGTTGGAAGCCATAGACTTTTAGACTTCGAGGTGTTCCATTTCAGGCCCACAATGTGATGTTGTGCAGAGAGAACTGCAAGGTACACAAAACAAAATAATTTTCTGGAAATGCACTTTAATACTGTCTGAGGCAGATGGTAGGACCCTATTGCTGAAGACACCATATGCTGCCAACACAGAACATGGAAAGGCCTCGATGGAATCCAGAAGATAACCAGTACCCAGACAGTTAGACCATCTGGTGCTGGAGAACACTACCTGAGCTACTGGGGGAAAGTTACCAACAATGGCCTGAGCAACCATAGGTGTTAGCTACTCAGAGAAAAAAACCCTGACAGTATGTACATGCCAGGACAATAGTGGCACAATTGGAAAATAACCAGATGGATAGGAGATTTGCCCAGTGTAAAGAAATGCATATCTGGAATTGGGAACCATCTCAGAATTCTATGAAGACAAAGATTATACTTTTCAATGTCAAATTCTCTATAGACGTTGGCTAAAAGAGAGACTAGCTGCATCAAATTCTCACTAAATTGATAACACTTGTCCCATTTAAACTATGCTGACGTCAGTCTCCATTGGAGAATCTATTTTTTTAGACAGTAGCAAGACCTGATGAGATAAACTACCCCTCACATTTCAGCCAATCCACAGCTGTAGCCAAAATGAAATAAGGGTAGATGAGCAGGAATGCTGCTTCCATGACAAATATGACAATCAACACCAGAGTTAAGAAGCTAGACCCTGCGGATATTCAACACTTACCAATGCAGAAATCCAGAAGCTCCGAAGACCTCATCATTGAAATAGATTTAGAACACTGCCTCCACAGCTCAGGGAACACCATGGCAGAAGAAGAGAAAAGATTGTAAGAGACAAGAGATGAGACATTGCCTCCCCCTAAAACTTACTATTGCTTCAACAAGGCATAACTCACAATACTATGGGGAACCCTGCAACTCCTCTGCATAGGATTTCCAGTGTAATAGGGGCAGTGATGAGGGAAAAGACAGTACCAACAAGTGATGTATCCTTTGGAAATATGTTGTAACAAATAAATAAATAAATAAATACAACAGGACATAAAGGCAAAAAAAAAAAAAAAAAAACAGCAAAAATAGAACAGAAGATAGATCTCAAATTCAAAGCACCTGGTCTTTAACAAAGGAAACCAAAATACACATTGGAGAAAAGACAGCATCTTCAACACATGGTGGTGGAGAAATTGAATAACCACCTATATATCAATAAAATTAAACCCACTTCTTTCACCCTTCACTAAAGTCAACTCTAAGTGGATTAAAGCCCTCAATATTAGACCTAATAGTCCCCTCGTCCTGACTTTTAAATCCTTCAATGCAATGTTTATTGAACCTGAACCTTGGATATTCAGTTTCTTAATTCCTGTGTGGGACCACACAGTACTACATTTAAAAAATGTGTATATCACAGGACAGCAACTGATGCCCTGCAGAGGTTTAGATCACTGCTAAGTATTAACTGCTCTGTAAAAGAGAATATTCTTTAATGCCATCACCAACAAAAACATTTATAGACTGTAGATAGTATCTCAGATATAAGAGGAAAAAAAATGAATGAAATCCAGACAAGAACTGTTTTAACTTTAGCTGTGGAATTGGGGTTTGGGGGTTAGGTATTAACAACTGATGTGTCTACACACAGTATGTTCTTAATAAAAAAATAAAATAAAGACTTACTACTCTCAAGCAACTGCAATAAAATTCAGTAAGAAAATTACATTATATAAGTTTAGGGAAAAGCTTCATGAATAAGACTCCTGTACCATAGTAAATGAGATCAACACTCAACCACTAGGAACTCATAAAATTAAAACACAGAGAAGCAAATCTTCAACTGAATCAGTAGTCATCCCACAAAATGGCAGAAAATTTTCACCAGTTACGCAAAAACACAGGTCTAACTTCTAGAAGTTATAAAGAATTCAAATAACAGAACAAAAAGAAATCAAGCAACACAATAAAAGTTGGGGGGGAATTATTAAATAATGAAATATAAATGGCCATTTTATACTAGAAAAAATGTTAAATATTTTTAATTATCAGACAAATGCAAATCCAAACAACTCTGAGACTTCATCTTACACTGACAGGATGGTATTCATCAAAAAATTAAATGACAAAAAGTGCTGGTGTTCCTGTGTGGAAACAGGATCACTAGCCCACTGCTGGTTGTTGTGCAAACTAGTAAAGCAATTATAGAAAAAGTATTGATATTGTTAAAAAAATATGAAAAATATCTGGAAGTGGTAGCACATGTCTTTAATCTCAGAACTCAGTAGGCAAAGATAGGAATATTTCTGAGAGTGCAAGGCCAACCTGAGAATACATAATGAATTCCAGGTCAGTCAGATGAGCTAGAATGAGACCTTTCCTTGAAAAAAAAATTAAAAACATGAAAACAGATTAAACATTTGATCCAGCTATATCACCCCTGGGCATACACCTCAAAGACATTACACTTCACTAAGAGATATTTGCTCAGCTATGTTTGTGTCTGCTGTATTCACAATAGCTAGGAAAAGTAATCACCCCAGATACCCATCAACTGATGAATGGATAATGACGATGCGGTACATATACACAGTGCAATTCTATCTGGAATTAAGGAAAAATGAAATAGTGAAATTTGTGAAACAATGGACAATGTAAAAAGAATCATTCAAAGCAAGGTCACTCAGGCACACAAAGACAATTGCCACATGTCCTTTCTCATAAGCACTTCCTAACTGGGATCAATTGGAGATGAATGTGAATGGAGGCAAGCAATAGGACCATGAGTACCAAACTAGAATGAGACCAGGAGAGAAGAATTTAGAGAGAGGAGTGTTTGCCTGATAGAATATGGGAAGAACAGAATGATGGACAGGGGCTTGCAAGGGTAAGGTGTAGGGAAAGTGGGGATGTGATTATACAAAAGTTAATAAAACATGAACCAGTTCCATATAAACCCTCAATCTTACTAGAATTCTATAAGAAAGGGGAAACGAGGCCAGTCTGGACAGTCAGTGGCAAAAGCTTAAACTTAAATCCATGGACTCAGAGTGACCTACTAGATCTCCCAAAACAAACAAGACAGACTTCTGTCAGAGCACTTGGTTACCCCCCAGAGGTTATTGGTAAGCTTCTACTGCTGCAGGCACCAATATATGTTAGCACAGACTATGGAGAGACATGATTGGAATCTAGAGGAGAGCCATTCCTGAGTTAATTCTCTCATCTAGTGCTGAAGGTGCTACATGAGCTACCAGGATAAAGTGGCCAACATCTGTTTAAGCACCTCAAAGTCTAAGTGACTAAGAAGTAAACAACCTGATTTGATACTCACACAAGTGCAATAGTGGCACACAGCCATGTTGGGTAACCAATTGCTCTTGGGTTGGCTAACAGATCCTCACATTTGAAATGAAACCATATCCTGAACTGAGAAACAAATCAGAATCATGTCCTGATAATGATTCTGCTTTGCATTGTTAAGCTCCCACTAACCATACATTATAATAGTGTCTAAACCCTTTATAATTCTATATAAATTAATAATGGTTATTCCATTTAACTGGTGCTGACTTCACTTTCCATTGGAGAATCTGCTTGTCTTTTTCAGATGGGAACTGGACTTGAGGAGATAAACGACCCAGTGCACTTCACCCTGGTCCAAGCTGAAACCACAGAGGATTGGGGAAATGAGCAATAATGCCGTTCTCTTAGTTAAGCTGATATCAACACAAGGGTGATGGAGAAAGACACTGAGGACACTCAACACCTACCAAACCAGACATATAGATGCTCCTAATTGCCTATCACTGAAGGAGACTTAAAATGGTCCCAGCATGGCTCAGGTAATTTTGTGTAACAGGGGATAGAAAGATTGTTAAAGCCACAAATTGGGACATTTTGCACAGGGATATTGCCCTCCCCCATAACTGACTACTTCCCCTATAATACATGACCCACAATCCCCATGGGGTTCACCTGCATTCCCAATGAAGAAGGCCTCTTCAGAAAATGGGCAGAGAGGAAGAAAAGGAAGGTACTAACATATGATCTTTACATACGAAATATGCCCATATCTAATAATATAAAAATGAAAAAAAGAAGAAAAGAAATTTGTATGAAAATATATAGACTTGGAAAAAAGTCATACTAAATCATGTTGAACACCACAAGCTCAGAAAAAGAAAAACTTCATTCCCTCTCATATGTGGATCCTAAAATGGAATATTTTGATTTGTGTGAAAGTTGTAGAAAGTATTGGTGGCATTGACAAGGAAGGTATAATTAAATTTGGACTGAAGCAAAACAAGGAAGTATGAAAGGAGGGGGTAGTTTATAGTCAAATGGAAGTTCAGATTATAGGGATGGAAGTGAATGGGGAGAGACCTGGCTTAGTGAAGGTTGGGGAAAAGGTATGAAACTAGTGATGCCATGAATCAGTACCTTAGAATCTTCATCTTGCTTTATATAATTGGAAGGTAAAATGCCTTTAATAAGAGTAGAGGGTAAACTTTGAGCAGTAGGACCATGTATGAGTGGAGAAAGTTTCAATCTAAAATCATAGGGTTTTGCTGGTAAATGTGAACTCTACAACTGGGATGCCCTGCCGTCACACAGGACTGTTGGTCAGGAATGCCCATGAACCACCCAAAATAATGCATGCAATTATTACCATATCTAAATAGTAAGTTCCAATTGCTAAAGGCAACAGTAGATGTGCTCATAGAACATCAAAAATCATGTTAGAAATGAGAGGGAAGACAGATTACTCATTTTTAGTTTTCATTAGTGCTGGAAAATGAGTGCAAGTGGCTGCTTGGGGTTGGGCAGAGTAACCAACAGCGTAACAAAGCAGTGGAAATGGAAAACAACAAAAGTAAGCAGGCAGGCTAGATGTACACATTTGAGCAAGAGAAGCCCACAGGCTATGAGGGTAAACTACCTTCTGACTGGATATGGGAACTGCGCAATGGGAAGTAAACTATGTAGTCTTTTTGTTTGCATTTTACTAGTTGCAAAAGATTTTTAATACGTTATTAGGCAATTTGGATTTTTTCTGATTTTCATAGATATCTGCTCGATTCCTTTTAACATTTATTCATTTGTTGGAGAGTTCATGATCAACTTATGTACTTTTGTATATTCAGAATATGACTTCTCTCCCAAGAAATTGCTGTCAAGTATTATCTCCCTTCTGAGGATAACTGTTTTCTCTACTGATGGTTTTATTTTGTGACCAGAGGCAATTTTGTGCCATACATTCTCATTTGTATGTTCTTGCTATTATTACTTGAGGCACTGAATCCTTTTCAGTGGTGTCATTTTGTATAAAATTGAATTGAAGTATCTTTTCTAAATTTTCTTGATGCTCAAAATTTCAGGACTACCATTCAGATTGTCCATCAATTGTAATGCAGTTTTTGATATAGTGAAGTATAATTCTTGTTTTTTTTTTTTTTTTTCAATGTGAATGTTAAGTTTTCCACTCAGAATTTAAGAGAGCATCATTTCCAATGCACGTTTTTGGTAACATTAACACTTTTTTATTGCTGTGAATAAATATTTGACCAGAAGGAACTCATGTATTTAGGTTATATTGTGGAGGAGAAGGAATGGTATGCCTGAGTGTGAACCTGAGTCATATTGGCATGTAGGATGCTGAGAAAGAACTTGACGATGAAACCTCAATTTCCACATTGAGTGACACACTTTCTGCACTGTGTCTCAACCTCCTAAAAACTGATTTACTATGTCCTAATCTGGAATTGTCTATGTTGCTCTACTTGTAGCAAATAATAATCTTGCTGATATTATAACATTAATTAGCAATCATTTACTTCCTGTGATTGAAATGCAGCATTCCTCTTTTCTGGATATTGTGGTTTCTACTGAGAAGTCTAAGTTTATTCTAATGTGTTTGTCCATGTAGGAATTAATTTTCTTTGCTGAGGAAAAATTGGCTAATGATAAGAAGCCCAAGAAAAGACAGGGTTTTCTGGAACCCAAGATCAAATCTTGGTATATCCAAAAATGCCCAACTTTGGCCTCTGTATTGCTCCCTACCTTACAGGTAGAACCACCTGACCCTAGCAAGCAGCTCTCCTTTGAAGACATCCCACAAACCTACCATCTCCAAAATTCTGGTATATCCACTGTAACCCTTGGTTTTCTTCACACCCGTCTAGATTGATGTCACAGGGCCTTCATGCAGGGAGTATGATGCATCTTCACATTGCCACATATTAGAAAGCCCTGGAATAATGTGGTTGTACTTCATTACCCTATTCCCTTCATTAGTCCTGCATTCAAAACCAGTATCAAGTAGACTTCATTATCAAATTAGTAAACCCAGAAGGGATTGAAGCTTAACTTTGAGGAGCAAGATATTTCTTCAACATTCTTTCCTCAGGCTTAACCTTTTATAAAGAATATGCATCCTCACTAGCTTGGCCCTTTGATGGGTTATGTATTATGCTCAGGGAATTTTCCCCATTGCCCCAATGCAGAACAGTTGGCCATTTCTTAATGGTTGTCATTTATTTAACAATTGCAACTTACACGACCTAAATGAGCATATATACCTGAAACTTTAAATTTGTTTACATTATGTGTTATCTATTTTATTAATTTTTCACTTTATTATAATTATTATTGACAACATATTTCATATAGATACACCATGTGTTGTTGACTTCCTTTTCCTTCTCCCTGCATCAATTTTGTTGGGGATGATCCTCATTGGGGTTGCAGATATTCTTGTCTATCCCCATGGGGTTGTCATTTATATATTTAGGGAGCAGATGTTACTTATCTGGGGGGTGTAACTGGACATGATGTGTCAACCTGCGATTCTTACAATCTTTCCTCTCCCTGATCCACAAAATCTCTGAGCCATGGTGGGACAATTATGACTCTACTTCAGTGATGTGATCCTAGAAGACTCTAGGTCTCTGCTTTGGAAGCAGGAGAATCCTAAGGTTATGTTTCCTACACCTTGTGGTGATTATTATGTAAAGCCTTGAAGAAACACTTGCTTATCTCCCCAAATCTTCTGTGGATTCTGCTGTGGTTTGGCTGAAGTGTGAGGGGTAGTTTATCTCCTCTGTTCTCACTACCTTCTGTAAAAGATGAATAGATTGTCCAATGGAGAGTGAAGTAAGCATAGCTTAAATGGGATAAGCATCATTAATTTAGGGAGAATTTGATGTATATAACCCTTCTTTTAGACAATGTCTAGTGATAGCTTGACACTGAATAACATAATCTTTGCTTCCTAAGATTCTGATCAGTTCCAGGTAAGAGGCCAGCATAGGAGCCATGCCAAACCAGCCTAGGGATGCATTTAAACAAAACCCCAGCAAAATGCACTCTAATTCTGAAAAGTGAAGTAGTATAGATTATTCTTAGACACAGTGGAGAAGCTGGAGAACTCAAGATCCACCAGAAAGGAGGAAAATGTCCAGAGTCCAACTGAGGCACTTGTGGACCGCGATCCGCCCACCCGCAGAGCCTTCTCCAGGTGGCAGCAGCAGCAGAGACCAACTAAAGAGCCACTGAAAGTGTGAACAACTCGAGAAGTATGAACTATCCCATCCCCCAGCATCAGAACCATGAACATCCAGCATTCAGGCCCAGTGGCAACGCAGCCAGCAGAGCAGACCAGAGGTACAGCTGCATAGCATAACATGGAGGGATCAAGGTGGGCACTCAGCATTGGTGAGATTGGAAGTCATCCCAAAAGGTAACGAGGCTGACAAAGAAAAAAGTACACAGGTCTGTACTACAAAAGATAATCTCTCTTTCCTTGTCAGGGAAGGTTATGAGGTATATATTCGTGGTTGGCTTTACCATTTTCAAACAAACTATATGTGGGGATTGAATATTATTGCCATTGATGCTTTCATAGTTATAGGGCCTTTATTTCTTGCTTCTGTCACTATTGGGGGCAGGGCCTCATCCAGATCCAGGTTGACCTGCAATCAAACTCAGAAAGAAATCTCTACCTCCCAGCTGCCAAGATTAAGGGTGTAGAACAACATATACCCTGAGGGATTTTGGCTTTATGTGACTATCTATTTTAATTCCCAGAAATGCATCCTTTGTGCTGGTTTTTATTGATCGTGTATGTTACTCGCTTGAAGTTTAGAATTTGCCAGTAAATTATTTTACCCAGTCCACTAGAATACTTGCTTATCAAGCAAACTCAACAGCAAGGATTACTTCTATTGATTAATTGGGGGGCAGGAGCTACACCTGGAAACTTGAACTTATATCCTGTGGGTAAATAGAGATGGATTGCCACATCTGGGAACACTGCAGATAAGTGGAAAATCCAAGCATCAAATCAATTCAGGATGCAAAAGTCGCTACAATATAATACAAGAAACTCAAAGAATCAAGACAATAGAGTTCCACCAAAAACTATAAATCCATCAGAAATGATCACCAATGAGACTGTTTTAGATGAAATACCTGACAAGGATTTCAAGAAAAATGATAGAATCTGTGCTCAAAGAAATCAGAGAAGAAATGAAGGGAATCAAATAAGAAAACAAAGGAACTAAAGAAGAAAACAAACTTTTGAAAGAGAACACAGGAAATCAGTTTAATGAAATAAAGAGATCACTATAAGATGTAAGTAAGGCAATAGAAATGCTGAAGAAAAAGCAGGCTGAAATCCAAGCTCTGAAGAATATAGTCAATGAAATTAAAAACTCTGTAAAAAGTCTCACCAATAGAATGGATGAAGGAAAGAACAGAATATCTGAACTAGAAGACCAGGTGGCAGATCTAATACAGTACAACAAAGAGAAAGACATACAAATAGCAAGGTATGAATGAGAAGTTCAAGATATCCAGGATACTATGAAAAGATCAAGTATAAGAATACAGGGTACAACAGAAGAAGAATTTCAATCCAGGGGCTTAGTAGGTATTTTCAACAAAATCATAGAAAAAAATTTCCCCTAACATGGCAAATAAATGCCAATGCAGATGCAAGAAGCTTCTAGAACACCAAACAAACAAAACCTGGAAAGAACCTCTCCTCACCATATTATAATTAAACTACTAAACACACAAACAGTTAGAGAGAAAAAGCAAGCCACCTACAAAGGCAAGCCCATCAGAATAACTGCAGAATACTCAACATAAACTTTAAAAGCCAGAAGGGCTTGCAATGATGTACTCCAAGTTCTGAAAGATAACAACTGTCAACCAAGATTACTTTATCCTGCAAAGATATCTATCCAAATTGATGGAGAAATGAGGACACTCCACAACAAAAACAGGCTAAAGTAATTTATGACATCTAAACCAGCTCTACAGAAAATACTTGAAGGAATTTTTAATGTCGAAGAGAAAGCAAAACACACACAGGAGGAAAAGGAAAAAATAAACCACACTCAACAATTAAAACAAATGAATAAAGGTAAAACAGGAAACACTACAAAATAAGAAGAATGGTGAGAATAAATGCGTGCCCTTCAATAATAATTATTAATATCAATGACCTCAATGCCTCCTCCAAAAGACAAAGGCTTGAAGACTGGATTAAAAATCAGGATCCTTCCTTTTGTTACCTCCAGGAAACTCATCTCTCAATAAAAGATAGACATGGCCTTAGAATGAAAGGATGGAAAATGGTATTGCAAACAAATGGGCCTACGAAACAAGCAGGGGTTGGTTGCTATCTTAATATCTAACAGGATAGACTTCAAACCAACACTAGTGAGAAAGATAAAAAAAAAAAAGGTCATTTTATGCTGATTAAAGGAATACCCCAGCAGGAGGCCACTATAATCCTAAATATATATGCACCTAACATGGGCACTTCCAGTTTCCATCAAACAAACACTACTGGTTTAAAGTCACAGATAACATTAAACACAATTGTGCTGGAAGCCTTCAATACCCCACTCTCATCAATTGACAGGTCATCCTGGCAAAAAATAAACAGAAAGATAACTGAATTAAATTATGTCGTGGAACAAGTGGAACTAAAAAATATATACAGAACATTCCATCCAAATGCTGCCAAATGTACATTATTTTTCGGCAGCACATGGAACATTCTCTACAATTGACCATATATTAGGACACAAATCAAATCTCCACAAATATCAGAAAATTGAACTAATCCCTTGTACTCTATCTGACGACAATGGGATTGAACTGCAAATCAGCAACAAGAAAAGCTACAAAGCATACAGAAATTCATGGAGAATAAACAGTACACTATTGAATGAACAATTGGTCATTGAAGAAATCAAAAAGGAAATCAATAAATTCATAGAATCAAATGATGATGACAATACAGCATACCAAAACCTTTGGACACAATTAAGGCAGTCCTAGGAGGAAACTTTATAGCTCCAAGTGCCTATATTAATGAAGTAGAGAGTTCAAAAATAAACAATTTAATGCTTTACCTTAGCCCTTGGAAAAAGAAGAGCACAGAAAACCAAAAATCAGTACATGAGAAGAAATAATAAAGATTATGGCAGAAATCAATGAAATAGAAACAAAAAAACGAAAAACAATCCAAAGAATCAACCAAACAAAGAGTTGGTTCTTTTAAAGGATAAACAAGCTTGATAAACCCTCAGTAATTTAAGCAGATGAAAGAGAAAAGAGACAAAAAATAATAAAATTAGAGATGAAAAAGGCACTATTTCAACATATACCAAAGAAATTCAGACAATTGTAAGGACACGCTTTAAGAATATATATGCCTTAAGTTTGAAAATCTGAACAAAATGCATGATTTCCTTGATTCATATGACCTACCAAAATTAAATCAAGATGAAATGAAACATTTCAATAGACCTATAACAAGTATAGAGATCCAAGCAGTTATAAAAAGTCCCCAAACTAAAAAAAAAATCCCAGTCCCAGATGAATTCACTGCTGAATTTTACCACACCTTCATAGAATAACTAACACCACTGCTTCTCAAACTTTTCCATAAAATAGAAAAGGAAGAAATTCTACTGAACTCCGTCTATGAAGCCAGCATCACCCTCATACCATATCCAGGCAAAGACAGAACAAAAAAAGAAAATTACAGACAAATCCCTCTCATGAACATAGATGTAAAATTTTTGAACAAAATATTGGCAAACAGAATACACGAATATATCAAAAAGATTATTCACCCTGACCAAGCTGGCTTTATCTCAGGGATGCAGGGATGGTTCAATATGTGCAAATCAATACATGTAATACATCATATAAATGGTCTGAAGGACAAAAATCATATGATCATCTCAATAGATGCAGAAAAGACATTTGACAAAATCCAACATCCTTTCGTGGTAAAAGTATTACAGAAGCTGAGCATAGAAGGAAAATATCTCAATATAATAAAAGCTATTTATGACAAACCTAAAGCAAACATAATACTAAATGGGAACAATCTTGAAGCTTTTCCACTATATTCATGAAAAAACAAGGTGGCCACTGTCCCCACTTTTATTAAATATAGTACTGGAAGTCTTAGATATAGCAATAAGGCAAGAGACACTCATTAAAGGGATACAAATTGGAAAAGAAGAGATCAAATTATCACTATTTGTAGATGATTTTATACATAAAAGACTCTAAAAACTCTACAGCAAACTTGTAGAGCTGAGAAATGCTTTTAACAATGTAGCAGGATACAAAATAAATACCAAGAAATCAGTAACTTTCCTATATACTAACAACAAACATGCACAGAATGAAATCATGGAATCTCTCCCATTTGCAATTGCCTCAAAAAACTAAAGTACCTTGGAATAAACTTAACTGAGGAAGTGAAGATCCTCTACAATGAGAAATTTAAGATACTCTAGCAAGAAATTGCAGAAGACACAAGGAAATGGAAAGACATCCTATGTTCTTGGATTGGAAGAATCAATATTGTGGAAATGTCAATCTTACCAACAGCAATCTATACAGTTAATGAAATCCCACTAAAATTCCAATGTAATTCTTCTCAAGAATAGAAATAAATTATTATTAAAATTCATTTGCAAGCACACAAAATCTCGAATAGCTACAATGATTTTGTGCAACAAAAGTAAGGCTGGTGGTATCACCATTTCCAATTTTAAGTTATATTACAAATCCATAGTAGCAAAAACATCATGGTTTTGCAACAAAGACAGACATGTACATCAATGGAACAGATTAGAAGACCCAGATGTTAATTCAGCCAGCTACAGAAATAGGAATTTTGAGAAAAATGCAAAAAATAAATATTGGTTGGAGAAAAGACAGCCTCTTCAACAGTTGTGCTGGAGAAACCGGATATCTATATGTAGAAAGAGGAAAATAGATCCTTGTCTTTCTCCATGCACAATAATCAAATCCAAGTGGATCAGGGACCTTAATATCAGACGTGAAACTCTGAAATTGCTAGAGGAAAAGATAGGGAAAAAACCCATCAACATATTGGCATATGGAATGACTTTCTGGATATAACCCCAATTGCTTAGAAAATAAAACAACTAATCAACTACTGGGAACTCATGAAATTACAAAGCTTTCGTACAGCAAAGGACACTGTGATAGAGCAAGGCAACAAGCTACTCATCTGACAGAGGATTAATATCTAGAATATACAAAGAACTCTAAAAACAGAATAATAAGAAATCAAACAACCCAATCAAAAAAAAGGGGGGGGGCTATGAAACTAAATAGAGAGTTCTCATGGGAAGACATACAGGTGGCATATAAACATGTAAAAAAGTGGTCTGCATCCTTAGCTGTCAGGGAAATGCAAAGTAAAAATGCCTTGTGATTCCATCTCTCTGCTGTCAGAATGGCTACCATCAAGAAAACAAATGAGGAATTCTGGGAAGCTGGCGACTGCATAGCAGTGCTGCAAATCCCTGGGAAAGAAAGGGAAGATATTTAGGATTCATTGGGGCTTTCAGGGGAGAGAAATTTGGGAGGCCACAGAGGCTGGGGAAACAGAGAATCACGGATCACCTCGCAGGCGGGTAGCCCACTCCTCCCCCCAAATAAACACCATGTCCACAGCGCCGCAACTGCGGCCACACACCGCTGCAGCCGCTGCGTGCCAGCATGCCCGATCCCTGCTTGCAGAAGCTTAGACCACTCCGCACACTCTTCCACTCACCCACTTACTGAGCGAGCCTAGTCCCACAGCAACAGCCACGCAAGCTCAGACTGTGTCTCTTGCTTTCAGCAGCTCAGGAGCCATCCCCTACCTGTCCACCATGCCAGCTGGCCGCCTTTGTCCTGTGGCGGGGGAGCATAGACTGCTTCCAGGTGCCAGTGTTCCCAGCCAGAGTTTGGGCTGCTTCAGTGCTTGGTGACTCAGTGCCACTCCTAGCTCTAACGCACGAAGCTTTGGCACATTACTGCTTGAGAACTCAGACAACTTTGGCGCCCCTGCCAGGCAGTAGATAGGCGGCTTTAGCAACTGAGAGGCAAAGCCCAGGTTGCTTGGCAACTGCCCAAGGCTGCCTCAGAGTCCCATTGTTCTTGATGTCATGGGCAGAACACAGCACAAAAGAAATAACATGAAAAATCAAATGCAAGAAGATCCAGTTACATCACTCAGTCCCACAATGAATACATCTAACCAAAACATAGAAGAACCATTAGGACAAGAACACCAAATTGAAGCTATGAGCAATGCAACCCTGACAAACCTACAGGTAGAAATTGCAGGAAAGCAACAAAGGACCGATAATTGTGTGGATGCTGCCATAACTAAACTAGAACTAATAGATAAGAAATTGGAAGGAGTTCACAGAGAGTTAAGAGATTTGAGGGAGAGTGAAAAAAAAAGAAGACCTTAGAAATCAGCTGGCCATGCTAAAGGAAGACATAAAGAAATGCAAAGATGAACTCCAAGAATCATCAAGAAAATCAGACAATGATATGATAAGGGAGCTTGACAGAGGGATGGAAATTATACATAGAAAAGTGGTAGACAACGCAAACTTAATTGAACAAGTCCAAAACTCTCTAGAAGCTCTCAAGAATAGAGTCAGTCAAGTGGAGGATAGCAACTCTGATCTGTAAGACAAGATGGAAGAAACAGTTTGAGAGTACAAAAATTTCAGTAAGTTGAAAAGTTTCGGTGAACAAAAAATGAGGGAATTGTGGGATACACTTAAACGTCCTAATAACAGGATCATTGGAGTACAAGAAGGAGAAGAAATTCAGACCAAAGGCATGGAGAACTTATTTAACAAAATAATTGAAGAAAACTTCCCCAGTCTCTAAAAAGAAAGGCCCATCATGATACAAGAAGGCAATAGAACTCCAAACAGACTAGACCAAAGGAGAAACTCTCCAAGACATATTGTCATTAAGACACTAAACATTGACACCAAAGAGAAAATCCTAAAGGCAGCTAGGGAAACAAAGCACACCACTTTCAAAGGTAACCCCATCAGAGTTACTTCAGACTTCTCAATGGAAACCCTGAAAGCTAGAAGGGGCTGGAATGAAACACTGCAAAGTCAAAGAACCTATGGCTTCCAACCCAAACTACACTACCCAGCAAAAGTATACCTCATAATAGATGGTGAAAGAAAAACATTCCATGACAAAATTCAGCTTTACTACTATATGAACACAAAACCAAACCTTTCAGAGAGTATTTCAGGAAATTCCCCACAGAGAAGAAAGAAATAATCAAACTCAATTGCCTACAAGAAGAAGATCACAACAACCAAACTCAGAGTAGGCACAAAAAATTTCAACGTCCATGAAAACACCAACCCACATTTACCATCACAATATGGCAGGGATCAACTCAAATCTCATAGTCATTACCCTAAATATTAATGGCCTTGATTCACCCATCAAGAGACACAAGCTAACAGGATGGATCAAAAAATTAGAACCCTCAATCTGTTGCCTTCATTAAACCCACCTCACCACTAAAGACAGACACCTCCTCAGAGTGAAAGGGTGGAAAACAACATTCCAAGCAAATGGGAACAAGAAACAAGCAGGTGTAGTTATATTAATATGGGATAAAATAGACTTCAAACCAAAAATAATCGAAAAAGACAAAGAAGGCCACTTCCTACTTATCAAGGGAATGATCCATCAAGAGGATATTACAATCATAAATCTGTATGCACCAAACACAGGGGCACCACATTTCATAAAATAAAACCTACTTGACAACAAAACAGAAATAACCACAAACACCATCATAGCTGGTAACTTTAATACACCATTATCAGTAATAGACAGATTATCCAAACAGAAACTCAACAGGGAAGTAAGAGAGCTCAACAAAACCATAGATCACTTAGACCTAACGGACATCTACAGAACTTACCGTCCCAAATCCACAGATTACACATTCTTCTCAGCAGCCCATGGAACATTCTCTAAAATAGACCATATACTGGGTCACAAAGACTGCCTCCACATATTTAGGAAGATTGACATAATTCCGTGCATGATATCAGATCACAATGGTATATTGCTAGAAATCAACAACAAAAGACCCACCAAGAATCCCAATGGCACCTGAAAACTGAACAGCACACTTTTAAACAATAAATGGATAGTGAATGAAATAAAAAATGAAATTTCAAAATTTCTGGAATTCAACGAAAATGAAAACATATCGGACCAAAACTTATGGGACACAATGAAGGCAGTCCTCAGGGGAAAATTCAAAGCACTCAATGCCTTCATTAAAAAAGACAGAAAGGTCCCAAATCAATGACCTAACCATCCACCTAAAGGCACTGGAAAAACAAGAAAAATCCAACCCAAAGAGCTCCAGAAGGAAAGAAATAATTAAAATCAGAGCAGAAATCCATGAATTAGAAACCAAGGAAACAATTAAGACAATTGACAAAACAAAGAGCTGGTTCTTTGAAAAAATAAACAAGATTGACAAACTCCTGGCCAATCTGCTCAAGCAAAAAAAAAAAAGGAGAAGCTTCAAATTAACAAAATTCAAAATGAAAAAGGAGAGATCACAACAGACATAAGTGAAATTAGGAGAATGATCAGGACTTATTTCAAAAACCTCTACTGCACAAAACTGGGTAATGTGCAGGAGATGGATAAATTCTTGGATAGATACCGTCTACCAAAGCTAAACACAGAGCAGATTAATCACCTCAATCAACCCATCACACTTATGGAGAAGAGTCCAGGGCCAGATGGTCTCTCAGATGGATTCTGTCAACCATTCATGGAAGAACTCAAACCTATCTTCCTCAAACTGTGCCACACAATGGCTGAACAGGGAAAGCTACCCAACTTCTTTTATGAAGCTAGCATCACCCTAATTCCAAAACCAGGCAGAGATGCCACAAGAAAAGAAAACTGCCGGCCAATTTCCCTGATGAATTTAGGTGCAAACATCCTAAACAAAATCCTTGCAAACCGAATCCAACAACACATGAAAAGCATTATCCACCTTGACCAAGTGGGATTCATCCCAGGAACACAGGGTTGGCTCAACATATGGAAATCTGTCAATTTAATACACCACATAAACAAGGTTAAACATAAAAACCACATGATCATTTTGATAGATGCAGAAAAGGCCTTTGACAAGGTACAACATCACTTCATGATCAAAACATTGGAGAGAATTGGCATGGTTGGTTCATATCTCAACCTAATAAAGGCAATATACGAAGCTCCTAAGGCCCAAATAATACTTAATGGAGAGAGACTGGAGGAATTCCCATTAAGATCAGGAACAAGACAGGGTTGTCCACTCTCACGCCTGCTTTTCAATAGAGTACGGGAAGTCCTAGCTCAAGCAATAAGACAGGACAAAGAAATAAAATGGCTATAATTTGGAAAGGAAGAAGTTAAGTTAGCTTTATTCGCTGATGACATGATTATATATGTAAGAAACCCGCGAGACTACATCCCAAAACTCCTGAAGGTGATTAACTGCTATAGCAAAGTAGCAGGATACAAAATCAATGCACAAAAATCAGTAGCCTTCCTTTATGCAAACGAGAAAGATACAGAGAAAGAAACAAGGGACATAGCCCCATTTTCAATTGCAACGAAAAAAAAAAAATACCTTGGAATAACGTTAACCAAGGAAGTGAAAGATCTATACAACGAAAACATATGAACACTCAAGAAAGAAATTGAGGCCGACTTGAGAAAATGGAAAGACCTCCCATGTTCCTGGATAGGCAGAATTAACATTGTGAAGATGACAATCCTACCAAAGGCAATATACAGATTTAATGCAATTCCAATTAAAATCCCAACATTGTTCTTCACAGAGATAGAAAAAAGGATCTCAAATTTCATATGGAAAGGCAGAAGGCCTCGCATTTCCAAACATATCCTCAGCAAAAGAAATACCTCTGGAGACATCACCATACCTGATCTAAAGCTATATTACAAAGACATAGTAATAAAAACACCATGGTACTGGCATAAAAACAGGAGTATAGATCAATGGAATAGCCTTGAGGACCCAGACTTTGGGCCAGGCAACTATAACTACTTGATATTCGATAAAGGCCCAAACAATATAAGCTGGAAAAAAGACAGCATCTTCAACAAATGGTGCTGGACAAACTGGATAACTATTTGCAGGAAACTGAAACTGGATCCACACATTTCCCCATGCACTACACTCAAGTCCGAATGGATCAAAGATCTCAATATAAGACAAGAAACTCGTATACTACTGGAAGAAAATTTAGGAAGTACTTTCCATGATATAGGAATGGAAAAAGACTTCCTGAACAAAACCCCAGTAGCTCATGAACTTAAACTGTCACTCAACCAATGGGATCACATGAACCTGAAGAGTTTCTTTACAGAGAAGCAAACAATAAGCAAAGCCAATAGATCACACAAGGAATGGGAGAAAATATTTGCGGGTTTTACAATTGATAGAGGCCTAATCTCTAGAATCTACAAAGAACTCAAAAATCTAAACAGTAAGAAGTCAAACACCCCACTCACAAAATGGGGCAAAGAGCTGGACAGTTTACAGAGGAAGAAAGAGAAATGGCAAACATACACTTAAAAAAATGTTCATCATCACTAAGCATCAGATAAATGCAAATTAAAACAACTATGAGATTCCACCTTACCCCAATAAGGATAGCAAACATCAAAAAATCAAATAAAGATAAATGCTGGCGAGGATGTGGAGAAGTAGGAACACTCATCCACTGTTGGTGGGAATGTAGGATGGTACAACCACTTTGGAAACCAAAATGGAGACTTCTGGAAAAGCTGAGTATAGAGATACCAACAGACCCAGTTATTCCCTTACTGGGCATCTACCCTAAAACCTTCAAACCACAGGCAAGAGAGATTTGCTCGACCATGTTTATAGCAGCTCCATTTGTAATAGCTAAATGCTGGAATCAAACCAGATGTCCATCACTAGAAGAATGGATAACTAAGATGTGGTATATCTACACAATGGAATTCTATACAGCAGTAAGAAAAAAATCACAATGAAATTTGAGGAAAAATGGTTGAACCTGGAACAGATCATTCTCAGTGAACTTACCCAATCACAGAACAAAAATCCCCACATAGTCTCACTCATCTCCAGCACCTAAACTGAATCTACCCAAGATACCTTACATACCCAGCAAGCAACTCTTAGACTAGCCACTAGGATGGAAGGGGAGGGAGGGGAAGGCATCAAAGGGGTGGGAAACACAAATTAGACCCAAATGGCAATGGTACCATAATTTTCTACTTACTAAAAGAGAGACCAAGTGGCTGATCCTTCACCAGGCCCTTAGACAGAACACCTGAACCACAAGACAGTGCAGAGGGTAGGATCAAGACTAACCTTAATCTTCTACATCTTCCCTCCCTCCTTCTCCCTCTCCTTCTCTCTCTCTTCTCTCTAACTCTTGTATATTAGTTATCTTTTCCTCGTTTTCTTAGTGGGCTCTGACCTGTAACTCCCAGAATCAGCATGGGGCTATCATCGACAATGAGCTTTTGATCAGAGAGACCTACAAGGTTTCCTAAAAGACACACAGATTTCTGTCAGAGTACTTGATGACCCACCAAAGGCTAGTGAGAAGACCCTACTGCTGAAGACACCTTATGTGGTTTACATGCAAAATAGAATGGCATGGCTGGAAGTTGGAAGACAGTCAGTCCCCATGCCGTCAGCATGTCTAGTGCCAGGAGGTGCTACACGGGCGACTGGGGGAAAATGCCCAATATCTGTCCAAGCAACTCATGGTCTAACATACTTAGCAGCAAATAACTTGTTGTGATGCCCACACAAGTGCAATAGTGGCACACAGCCAAGGTGGGGAACCAACTGCTCTTGATTTGGCTAACTGATCCTTTCAGTGGTATGGGACCCATAGGTGGCGCTGGGAAACAAGTCAGAACCATATCCAAACATAAGCCCACTCGCCAATATCAAGCTACCATCAATCATGGGCTACAATAGGGCCTACACCTATTAAATTTTCTATAAAAATGTAAGGGTAATCTCTTTTGTCCTGGTGCTAACTTACTCTCCATTGGAGAATGTGCTTCTCTTTTTCAGGTAGATGTAGATCCTAAGGAGAGAGCCACCCCATCATACCTCCAAAGGGCCCAGGCTGAAACTAAGAAGAATTCGCGAAACAAGCAAGGGTGCTGTTTTCCTGATGAACCGGATACCAGCACAAGGGGGAAGGATATCCACACAGAGAAAAACCAACTCCTACCAAATCAGAGAGCCAGACCCTCAGAGGCCCCCAACACGTCATCACTGAAGCAAACCAAAAATGAACCCAACATGGCTCAGGGAAATTTTGTGGAAGAGGGGGCAGAGAGAATGTCAGAGCCACATGTTGGGTCATGATATGCAGAGACATTTACCCTACCCATAACTGTGGGCTAACTCCACAATGCATGACCCATATACCTCAATGAGGAGCGCCCATGAGGAGGGGGTAGGTCACGAATAAGCCTAATAATGGTACCAAAATGACAGTATTTGCTGAATACTAAACTAACTAATAAAGGAAAAAAATTAAAAAATTAACATGTCAAGTCATAAAAAATAAACATATCAAGTCATAAAAAAAACAAATGACAATAAATGTTGGCGAGGATGTAGTAAAATGAGAACACTTCTGCACTATTGGTGGGAATGTGATCTGGTACAGCCATTGTGGAAATCATTGTGGAGGTTCTAGAGAAAGCTAAAAATAGATTTTCCTTATGATCCTGCTCTATCTATATCACTCCTAGTAATATATCCCAATGACTCTTCTCACTACCTTACAGATACTTGCACATCCATGTTTATTGCTGCTTTATTCACAATAGCTAGGAAATGGAACCAACCTAGATGTCCCTCCACAGAAGAATGGATAACAAAGATGTGTTGCATCTACACAATGGAATTCTATTCAGTGGTAAAGAAAAATGAAAATATGAAATTTGCAGGGAAATAGATGGATCTGGAAAGGATTATACAAAGTGAGGTAACCCAGACCCAGAAATCCAAACATTGCATGTTCTCTCTTATATGTGGATCCTAGCTACAAATGTATAGACTTGTGTGTGATCTCGAACCAAAAGTCAGTAACAGAGGCCCATAAGCTAGAAAAAGGTTGTAAGGGAGAAAGGAGATGGAAGGTATTAAGGGGATGGAATTGTATATATTTAAGTAGAAGAAGAGGTTACAGGGAAGGGAAAGGCCTAAGTGAGGTCAGGGGAAGATATTGTATAAAGAAAGGTGGGAGGGAGGGTCAATAAAAGTCTACTTTCTTAAATAATGGCTCATCCAGAGGTCATAGATTGTTAGTAGAAACTTGTCAATACCAGGGATGGGATACCTTCAAGTGAGTTGTTGGCCTGGGAAGTCCCTGTTGCCTCTAAAACATTATAGGCTATTGCCAAGGCCTTCCATTTCCCATGAGAAAGAGATAGTAAAATCCTATTGCTGAAGACTTCACATACCTGAATGGCAAAGTCACTGAGAAATTAAGCTGGTGCTGAGCAGAAATCATTCTCCCTGTAGCCCAGCCAACTGATAGCTGGTAAAAACTGCACTGTATGTAGTCTTATGGGAGACAGAAATCATCAGCACTGAAAACAGTGGACACTGGAAATCTCAAGTTTGGCTATACAAGCCAAATGACTGTATGAGTGCAATAGTGGCATGTCTGCTTTGGGGGAAACCAACTGCACCCTACTTGGACTGGAGGCGCACTCCATGGGAAGGAATGCATGCCTGGTACTGAAAACCTAATCAAAAGCCTATGGCAGCAGAGGTCATGAGCCTTAGCAGTATAAATCCTGCTCTTATGTGGATAAATGCATATATTACTTTCACCAAATTGCCCTGAAAGCACTACACTTAATGTTCATACTCATATGTTAATGTTACTCTCACTTCTGGTTAGAGAAGCTTCTATTTTCAGATGGCAATTACCACTAGGATGACACAAAAAGGGCAGCATAGTGTATTGAAGTTGGGACAGAGGAGTGTTCAGCACTGGAACATTTCACATCCTCCAAGTCTCAGGGTCCATTACAGAAGAGATGGCAGAAAGAATGTAAGAGCCAAAGGAAGGGTACCACTCCTTATATGCAACTGTCATCATCTTGTTCTCCTATTATGAGGGTCTTGTGTGGGTATTGCTAGGCACCAAGAGGTCTTGGATATCGAGGCCAGATTCTGGGCATCCAATTAAAAAAGAGACTAATGGAGAGAGGGAGGGGATATTATGGAGAGCAGAGTTATGAAGGGGAAAGTGGGGGAGGGGAGAAGAGGGAAATACCACGGTTTGATGTGTATAAGTATAGAAGGTGTCAATAAGCATATATGTATGTCTCTCTCTCTCTCTCTCTCTATATATATATATATATATATATATATATATATATATAAATTAAATAATAATTATAAAAAGTCAAGTGCTGGAGAGATAGCTTTAGTGGTTAAGGCATATGCCTGTGGAGCCTAAGGACCTGGTTCTGATTTCCCTGTACCCATGTCAGCCAGATGCACAAGGTGATTCATGCTATCTTGTGTTCATTTTGAGTTTATTTGCAGTGGCTGGAGGCCCTGGTACACCCATTATCTCTCACATTCTATCTGCTCTCTCTAATAAATAAAATAAAATATTTTTAATTTTTTTCTGTATTTTTATAATTGTTTTTAGTTTTTGTAAAGATTTTTTTTATTTAATTGAGAGAGAGAGGAAGAGGTAGTTAGAAAGTAAGAGAGAATGGGAATTCCAGGGCTTCCAGCCACTGCAAATGAACTCCAGATGCATATGACCCCTTTTGCATCTGGCTTATGTGGGTCCTGTGTTATCACACCTGGGTGCTTATGTTTCCAAGCGAAATGCCTTAACCATTAAGCCATTTCCACAGCCCTGTTTTGTATTTTTTATGAGAGATAGAGAGAATCTCGGCATCCCAGATCTTCAGCCACTTCAATTGAACTCCTGATGCATACACCATCTTCTGTGCATGTGTGACTCTGCACTGTTGCAACAGTTTGTGCATCTGGCTTACATGGGACCTAGAGAGCCGAACATGGTGTCTTAGGCATCACAGGTAAGCTCCTTAACCACTAAGCCATCTCTCGAGCCCTAAAATAAAATATATATATATAAAACTGGACCCTTCTATCTGCTGTCTTCAAGAAACACACCTCACCAATAAAGATACACATCCCCAGTTTGAATGGTTGGAAAAAGATTTTCCAAGCAAATCGCAATAAGAAACAAGTGACTGTTGCTATATTATTATCTGATAAAATAGACTTCAAACCAAAAGGAATCAAAAAGGATAGGGGAGGCCACTTCTTAATTATCAAGGGAATGATCCAACATGAGCACATCACAATCATGAATATATATGTGACAAACTCAGTTGGACCACAGTTTATAAAGCAAAATCTACTCAAAAATAAAAATAAAAATAAATAAACACCAACACCATCATAGTCAGAGACTTCAATACTCCATTATCATCAGAGACAGTTCAACATGCAGAAGATCAACAGGGAATGAAAAGAGCTCAACAACATCATAGATCAACTAGAACTAATGGATATCTACAGAACTTTTTATCCCAACTCTCCAAAAAACACATTCTTCACAGCAGCCTATAGAACCTTCTCCCAAACTGAGCATGTGGTAGGCCCTAAAACATGGTTCCATAAAGTCAGGAAAATTGAAGTAACTTCTTGCATCATGTCATATTAAAATATTTGAAATCTAGAAATTAATAACAAGAGACACATCAAGAATTCCACCAAATCCTGTAGACTAAACAACAAACTTTGAAACAATAAATACTTCATGGGAGAAAACACAAATAAATTGTAAGCTTCCTAGACATGAATGATATTGAAAACATAAACTACCAAAACTTATAGGACAAAATTAAGGCAGCCATAAGGGGAAAATTCACAGTCCTAACTGCCTCCATTACAAAGATAGAGAGATTCCAAATTAATAACTTGGTTGTCCACATAAAGGCACTGGAGCAAAAAAAACCGAAAAACAAAAAGAAACCGACCCAAACAGCTCCAGACACAAAGAAATAATCAAAATTTCAGCAGACATTAATGAATTGGAAACTAAGAAAACAATTTTAAAAATAGATAAAATGAGGAGCTGTATCTTTGAAATATTAAACAAGATTGACAAACCCCTGGCCTAACTAATCAAGAAGAAAAAAGAAAGAAAAAGTAAATTAAGAGAGAAGTCTCAGAAATGAAAATAGATCACAGCAGACATCATGGAAATTGCAATAATCATGAGGGTATACTTCCAAAATATCTACTCCACAAATTGTATAACCCAGAAGAAATTGTTGAATTTCTAGGCACATGCCACCTAAATAAATAAACTCAGAGCACACTAATCTCCTAAACAAACATATCACATACATGCAGATTGAAAATGTAATCAAAAACCTCCCCCAAAAGAAAAGTTCAGGACTGGATGGCTTCTTAGCAGAATTCTATCAAATATTCATTGCAGAAAGGAAAACAATTTTGTCAAATTGTTCCACATAGTCAAGGTCCAGGAAATCCTCCCTTACCCGTATTATGAATCAAGTATCACCCTAATGCCAAAACCACACAGTGGTTCAAGAAGGAAATAAAACTATAGGCCTATATCCCTAATAAACAAAGATGCAGAGATCCTGAACAAAATCCCTGCAAACCGACACCAACAACATATCAAAAGGATTATCAACCTTGATGAAGTAGGCTTCAGTCCAGGCATGTTGTGATGGTGTAACATAGGGAAATCAGTCAATGTAATACACCACGTAAATGAACTGAACCATATGAAGCACATGATCATCTCAATTGATGCAGAGAAGGCCCTTGACAAAATGCAACACCACTTAATGAGCAAAACACTGGAATGAAAGGCTGTAGATGAAGCAGTTAAAGCCTAAATAATATTAAATGATATTAAATAATATTAAATAATATTAAAAAGGGAAAGACAAGCAGTTCCCACTGAGAATAGGAGTACGAGAGGGGTGCCCACTCTCAACACTGCTCTTCAACATAGTACAACAAGTAGTAGCTCATGCTACTACTTGCTAAAAAGGGATTCACATTGGAAAGGAAGAAGTCAAGTTAGCCTTCTTTGCAGATTAAATGATCCTATATATAAGTGACCAGAAATTCCCCATCACAAAACTTATAAATGTGATAAATTCCATCATCAAAGTGGCAAGATACAAAATTAATGCACAAAATCAGTAGTTTTTCTATATAAATACTACAAATATAAGGAGAAAGAAATCAGTGAGCCTGTCCCATTTTCAATGGAAACAAAGAATTAAATAGCTTTTAATAGCACTAAACAAGGACATGAAAGACCTATATAATAGAAACATAACAACACTCAAAACGGAAATCAAGGCAGTCTTGTGAAGATAAAAAGTCCTCCCATGCTCCTTGATAGGTAGAATTGATATTGTGAAAATGGAAATTCTATCAAAGTTACACACAGATTTAATGCACCACCAATAGAAATACCAACATAATTATTCACAGAGATTTAAAAAATGTTCTCAAAATTCATATGGAATGGCAGAATGCCTCGAATGCCCAAAGATACCTCTAAATAAAAAACAAAACCAAGAACTTAAAAGACATATGTAATGGAAATATAAAAACACTCAAGAAAGAAATCAATGAGGACTTGAGAATAAAGAAAGAGTTCCTATGATATTGAAATGGCAAAAGACCTCAGATACCCAAGCATTTCCTCAGCCAAAAACAAAACAAAACAAGCAAACAAACAAACAAAAAACCTCTGGAAGTATGACCATACCCAATCTAAAGCTATATTACAAAGACATAATGACAAAAAGCATGAAAATGGAATAAAAACAAAAATATATAATAGGTAGAAACTTCAATCAACCCAGGTGCCCATCATTAGATGAATGGATACTAAGAGGAGGACTTGGGGAAAGGGTAGGGTGGAGGGACACAAAACTAAACCCAAATTGAACTGGTACCATAGAATCTTATATCCTGAAAGTCAGACTAAAAGGTGGAACCATCATGAGAATCTGAGAGGGTGCACCTGAATTGAAGGGCCCTTGAGAGGGTGAGACAAAACCTAACCTTAAATTTCTCCTCTTTCTTCTCCGTCTTTATTTTTCCTTGGCACTGGTCTGTAACTCCATGTTTCAGGATATGGTATACATCCACAATGATCTGTTTGTCAGAGAGACCTACAAGATTTCCCAAAACAAACAAGACAGATTTTTATCAGAGCACTTGGTTACCCACCATAGGTTAACAGTAAGACCCTATTGCTGAAGGTGCCATATGTTATTGGCACATACCATGGAGAGACCTGATTGGAATCCCAAAGAGATTTTGTCCCAAGGCAATTAATCCATGTCATGCTACATGAACTATCAAGGGAAAGTGGTCAACATCTGTCTAAGAAGCTCAAAGTCTAGGTGACTCAGAAGCAAACAAGGTGACGTGATGCCCATGCAATTGCAATAGTGGCACATATGATGGTGGGTAACCAGCTGTTCTTGGATTGGTTAAGAGATCTGCTCAGTGGAAAAGAAACCATATATAGAACTGAAAAAGAAGCCAGAAGCAAATCCAGATAATGATTCTGCTTTCCATTGTCAAGCTCCCACTACTCTGATCATGTAAGAGGGTCTATCCTCTTTAAATTCTCTCTAAATTAAAAATGGTTATCCCATTTAACTGTTGCTGACTTCATTCTCCATGGAGATTCTGCTTCTCTTTCAGATGGTAGCTGAACCTGAGGAGATAAATGACCTAGTGAAGTCCACCCTGTCCTCAGGTGAAACCACAGAAGAATTGGGGAAATGAGAAAGAGTGCTGCTTTCTTAGTAAATCTGATATAAGATTGCTGATGGTGATAGATACTGAGGAAATTCAACTTTCAAACCAGAGAGCCAGAGGCTCCACCCTGCCCATCACTGAAGTCGACTTAAGAAGTTCCCAGCATTGCTCAGGGAATTTTTGGAAGAGAGGGTGGAAAGATTGTTAGAGACCCAAGTTGGGACATTTTGCACAGAGACATTACCTTCCCCCCCCCCCCCCGCCATAATGCATGACCCACAATCCCCATGGGGTTGTCCTGTATCCACAATGAGGAAGGACTCTTCAGAAAAGGGGCAGGGGGAAATGAAAGGATGGCACCAACATGTGTTGTTTACATACTAAATATGCCCATATCTAATAAAAAAAAAACTACAAAAGTAGAAAATATTTCTAATGATTTGTACTTGGATTACAATGTATGAGAGCATTCAGATAGGAGTACCTAATCACATAAACTGTACTAAGTGCTACATGAAAATTACTCCC
The DNA here is from genome assembly GCA_036346955.1 of Dipus sagitta. NCBI lineage: Eukaryota > Metazoa > Chordata > Mammalia > Rodentia > Dipodidae > Dipus > Dipus sagitta. The sequence continues at coordinate 14,147,519 of CM070791.1, read as the reverse complement.
AGACTTCTTTAATATAAAAACTGCTAATAATATTCTCTAATATTCACCTGGCAATTCAACACTAAAATTTTCTGTCTTCCTGTTCCAAAAGACAGGTTTATCCTTACCTAGCTTTTATAATTATGATTCTCTGATATGCACAATATAGTTATAAGTGTGAACATTTTTAAATGTGAATCACATTACAGTAAAACTACATCATACTAGTTGTTCATAATAGTTAAGAATGTGGTTTCAGTGTTGGGTTTTCTTACAACCCTAAGGCTATGTGGAACAGGATTATATCACAGAGATCACAACATACTTAAAACATATAGCCAATATGTTAGTGAAGGCAAGAGGAAAGTTGATGGTATTGTTTGTTATAGGAAGCACCAAATATTATTCAGAACCCAAGAACATGACTACATAGAATATGCATTGATAGTAGGATGTTATTCATAGGGCCAGAGAGATGGCTCAGCAGTTAACATGCTTGCCTGCAAAACTTAATGACCCATGTGTGATTCCCCAGTACGTATGTAAAGCCAGATGCACAAAGTAGTGCATGCGTCTGTTGTTTGTTTGGAGCAGCTAGAGATCATGGTATGCTCATTCTCTTTGTCTGTCTCTCTCCCTCTCTGCCACTCTCTGCATCAAATAAATAAAAGTAAATAAATAAATATGTAAAAAATAAGAAAAAAATGACATTCTTCTTTTTTTTATTTTTGTAGTCAGTAAATACAGTGAAGTTGGTACCACTGTTAGCCTCCTCCCTGTCCTCCCTGCTCCACAAGGACCCTTTTTGTTGGGGTATATGGGTCGTGCAATGTGGGGTTAGCCTTTAGTTTTAGGTAGGAGGAAATATCACTGTGTGTAATGACCCAACGTGTGGCTCTGACATTCTTTCCACTCCCTCTTCCACAAATTTCCCTGAGCCACTTTTGTTTCATATTAGGTCTGCTTCTGTGTTAGGATCTTGGGTGCCTCTGTGTCTCTGGATATCAGGTTTGGTAGTGGTTGATTGTTCTCTGTGTGTATCTCCTTTACCATTGTGCTGGTTCCTGGTTTGCCAAGAAAACAGCATTCTTCCATGTTTCCCCAATTATTCTTAGTTTAAGCTGGGGCCCTTTTGAGGTATGATGGGGTATTTCTCTCCATAGGGCCTCTGTCTATCTGAAAAATAGAAACAAATTCTCCAACAGAGATTAAAATTAGCACCAAATAATTGAGATAACCATTGTTTTTTTAGAGAGAGTTTAATGGAGAGAGGGTTCATTTTTGGATAAGGTTCTGACTTGTTTCCCAGCTCCAGCTATGGGTTGCATTCCACTAAGCAGATCAGTTAGCCAAATCGAGAGCACTTGGTTTTCCATCATGGCTATGTGCCACTATTGCACTTGTATGAGCATCACATCAGGAGGTTTGATGCTAAGTAGGTTAGACCATGCATTGCTTGGGCAGATATTGCTCATTATCCCCTAGTTGCTCATGCAGCAACTTCCATCACTAGACTCACTAAGTATCTGGGGACTAACTCGCTTCCAGCTTCCATGATCCATAACAACAGTGTATGATGTCTTCAGCAGTAGGGTCTTAACTCTAACTTATGGTGTATCCTTAAGCATGCTGACATAAATCTGTCTTCTTTTGGGAGACCTTGTAGGTCTCTCTGATCAAAGTTCATTGTGGACGAGAACCACCTGCTGGTACCAGGAGTTACAGGTCAGTGCCCAGGAAGAGAAGGAAGAACAGGATAAGTGATATAAAAGAGATAGAGAGATGAGAGAGAAAGAGAGAGGGAAAGAGAGAGAAGGAGAAATAGTAGGGGATAGTGGACAGTATTCACTGTACCTGTCCAGGGCCTTGTGAATCCAGTGTTCTCTCTAATGGCCTGGTGGAGGTTCAACCACTTTGTCTGAAATTTAGGTTACAGAGTTTTATGGTACCATTGCCTTTTGGGTCCAGTTTTGTGTTGCACCCTCCCTCCATTATCCTCCCCTTCCTCCACTACCTCCTCTCCCTCCCTACAGTCCAGTCCTCGAGATGCTTGCTAAGTATGTAGGCAACTTAGGTAGATTCACGTTAGGAGCTGTAGATGAGTGAGAATATATGGCAATTCTCTTTCTGTGATTGTGAGTTCACTGAGAATTAGTTGTTCCAGGTTCAGACATTTTCCTTCAAAAAACATTGTGTCATTTTTCCTTATTGCTGTGTAGAATACCATTGTGTAGATATACCACATCTTAGTTATGCATTCGTCTAATGATGGACATCTGGGTTGATTCCATCTCTTGTCTATAAATAATTGAGCAGCTATAAAGATGGTTGAGCAAATCTCTCTGAGCTGATGCATGGAGCTTTGAGGGTACATGCCCAGTAAGGGAATAACTGGATGTGTTGGTAACTCTATAGTCAACTTTTTAAAGATTCTCCATATTGCTTTCCAAAATGGTTGTACCATCTTACGTTCCCACCAACAGTGGATGAGGGTTCATATTTCACCACACCCTCACCAGCTCTTGTTTGCATTTGATGTTTTGATGTTTGCTATCTTACTTGGACAAGGTGGAATCTCATAGTACTTTTAATTTGCATTTCCCTGATGATTAGGGACGATGAACATTTTCCTAAGTGTGTGTTTGCCATTTGTATTTCTTCCTCTCGGAAATTTCCTGTCCAGTACTTTGCCCCATTTTGTGAGTGGGTTTTTGACTTTTTGTTGTTTAGGTTTTTGAGTTCTTTGTAGATTCTGGAAATTAGGCCTCTGTCAGTTGGATATTCAGCAAATATTTTATCCCATTCTGTGGGTAATATATTGGCTCTGATTATTGTATGTTTTTCCATGAAGAAACTTTTCAGTTCATGTAATCCCATTGGCTGAGTGATTGTTTAAGATCCTATGCTACTGGAGTTTTTTTCAGGAAGTATTTTCCCATTCCTAAATCATGGAATGTTCCAAATAACTTTCCTTCCAGTAGTAGCCGAGTTTCTGGTGCTATACTGAGGTCTTTGATCCACTTGGACTCAAGAAACCCATCTCACCACTAAACACAGACACCTCCTCAGGGTGAAAGGGTGGAAAACAGTATTCCCAGCAAATGGGAATGAGAAACAAGCAGGCATAGCTATATTAATGTAGGATAAAATAGACTTCAAACCAAAAATAATCAAAAAAGACAAAGGCCACTTTCTACTTATCAAGGAACCATCAATCAAGATGATATTACAATCAAAATCTGTATGCACCAAACACAGGGGAACCACAGCTCATAAAGCAAAACCTACTTGACAATAAAACAGAAATAACCACCAACACCATCATAGTTGGGGATTCAGTACACCATTATCGGTAATAGATCATCCAAACAGAAACTCAACAGGGAAGTAAGAGAGCTCAACAAAACCATAGATCACTTAGACCTAAAGGACATCTACAGAACATTCCAACCCAAATCCACAGATTACACATTCTTCCCAGCAGCCCATGGAACATTCTCTAAAATAGATCATAAAGATCACAAAGCCTACCTTCATATAGTTAGGAGTATTAACATAATTCACTGCATGATATCAGATCATAATGTTATATTGCTAGAAATCAACAACAAAAAGACCCACCAAGATTCCTATCAATACCTGGAAACTGAACAGCACACTTTTAAACAATAAATGGATAGTGGACAAAATTAAAACAATGTAATTGGGAAATTTCTAGAAATGAATGATGATGAGAACACATCGTAACAAAATTTATGGAACACAATGAAGGCAGTCCTCAAGGGAAATTTCGTAGCATTAAATGCATTCATAACAAATACTGATAGATCCCAAAACAATAACCTAACCATCCACCTAAAGGCACTAGAAAAGCAAGGAAAATCCAACCCAAAAACTCCAGATGGAAAGAAATAATTAAGATCAGAGAAGAAATTAATGAACTGGAAACTAAGAAAGGAATTAGGACATTGACAACACAAACAGCTGGTTCTTTGAAAAAATAAACAAGTATGAAAAACCCCTTGCGAATTTGATCAAGCAAAAAAAGACACTTCAAATTAACAGAATTCCAAATGAAAAAGGAGAGACCACAACAGATATAAGTGAAAATGGGAGAATCATCAGGACTTATATCAAAAACCTCTACTCCAAAAAACTGGATAATGTGGAGGAGATGGATAAATTCCTGCACACATACCATCAATCAAAGCTAAACTCAGGGCAGATTAATCTCCTAAACATATGTATCACACTAATTTAGATTGAAAAAGTAATAAAAACCTCCCCAGAAAGAAGAGTCCAGGACCAGATGGCTTCTCAGCTGAATAATATCAAACCTTCATGGAAAAACTCAAACCAATCTTCCTCAAACTGTACCACACAAGTGGAGAACAGGAAAAGCTACACAACTCCCTCTATGAAGCTAGTATCACCCTAATTCCAAAACCAGGCAGACATGCCACAAGAAAAGAAAACTATTGGCCTATTTCCCTGATGAACATAAATGCAACGATGATGAACAAAATCCTCACATACTGAATCCAATGACACATCAAAAACATAATCCAACTTGATCAAGTGGAATTCATCCCAGGAACCCAGGGGTGGATCAACATACAGAAATCTATCAATGTAATACACCACATAAGCAAGGTTAAACACAAAACCACATGATCATTTCAATAGATGCAGAAAAGGCCTTTGACAAGATACAACATCACTTCTTGATCAAATCATTGGAGAAAATCAGCATGGTTGGTTCATATCTTAACATAATGAAGGCAATATACAAAGCTCCTAAGGCCCAACTAATACTTAATGGAGAGAGACTGGAGGAATTCCCATGGAGATCAAGAACAAGACAGGGTTGTCTACTCTCATCTCTGCTCTTCAATATACTACTGGAAGTCCTAGCTCAAGCAATAAGTCAGGAGAAAGAAGTGAAAAGGATGAAACTTGGAAAGGAAGAAGTTACATTTGGTGATGACATGATTCTATACATAAGAGACCCGAGAGACTCCATCCTAAAACTCTTGAAGGTGATTAATTCTTGTAGCAAAGTAGCAGGATACAAAATCAATGCACAAAAATCAGTAGCCTTTCTATACGCAAATGACAAAGATACAGAGATAGAAATAAGGGACATGTTCCCATTTTTAATAGTAATGAAAAAAAATACCTTGGAATAACATTAACCAAGGAAGTGAAAGATCTATATCACATTAAAGCACTCAAAACATAAATTGAGGAGGACTTGAGAAAATGGAAAGACCTCCCATGGTCCTGGATAGGCAGAATTAACATTTTGAAGACATAATCCTACCAAAGGCAATATACATATTTAATGTAATTCCAATTAAAATCCCAACATTGTTCTTCACAGAGATAGAAAAAAATGATCTCAAAATGCATATGAAAAGGCAGAAGGCCTCAGATAACCAAGCATATCCTCAGCAAAAGAAATACCTCTGGAGGCATCACCATACCTGATCTAAAGCTATATTACAAAGCCATAGTAATAAAAACAGCATTGTACTGGCATAAAAACAGGAGTATAGACCAATGGAATAGAAGTGAGCACCCGGACATTGGATCAAGCAACTCTAGTTACTTGAAATTTGACAAAGGCCCTAAAAATATATGCTGGCAAAAAAACAACATCTTCAACAAATGGTGCAGGTCAAACTGGAAAACCATATGCAGGAAATTGAAACTTGATCCACATATCTAGTCATGCAGAACTCTCAAGTCCAAATGGATCAAAGACCTCAATTTAAGACCAGACACTTGGCTACTGCTGGAAGATAATATAGAAAGTACTTTCCATGATACAGGAATGGAAAAAGACTTCGTGAACAAAACCCCAGTAGCTCAAGATCTTAAACAGTCATTCAACCAATGGGATCACATGAAGGTGAAGTTTTTCTTTACAGACAAGCATACAATTAGCAAAGCCAATAGATTACCCACAGAATGTGAGAAAATATTTGCTGATTATCCAACTGACAAAGGCCTAATCTATAGAATCTACAAAGAACTCAAAAACCTAAACAATAAAAAGTCAAACAACCCACTCACAAAATGGGTCAAAGAGCTGGACAGGCAGTTCACAAAGGAAGATATGCAAATGGGAAACACACAATTAATAAACAGTTCATCATCCCTAATCATCAGGGAAATGCAACTTAAAAAAAAATATGAGATTCCACCTTACCCCAGTAAGGACAGAAAACATGAAAAAATCAAATGAAAATAAATGCTGGTGAGTATGTGGAGAATTAGGAACCCTCATCCACTGTTGTTTGAAATGTAAGATGGTACAGCCACATTGGAAAGCAATATGGAGAGTCCTGAAAAACTGAATATAGAGTTACCAACAGACCCACGTATTCCCTTACCGGGAATGTACCCTAAAACCTTTAAACCTGAGTCCATAGAGATTTGCTCAACCATGTTTATAGCAGCTTAATTCATAATAGCTAAGAGCTGGAATCAACCCAGATGTCCATCACTAGAAGAATGGGTAACTAAGATGTGGTATATCTACACAATGAGATTATACACAGAAGTAAGAAAAAAATGACACAATGAAATCTGAGGAAAAATGGTTGAACCTGGAGCAGATCATTCTCGGTGAATTTACCCAATCATAGAAAGATAATCGCTGCATAGTCTCACTCATCTACAGCTCCTAACCTGAATCTACCCAAGATGCCAATCTACACAGCAAGCATCTTGAGGACGAGAAAATGCGGTTGTTGGGGAGGAGGGGAGAGCAAGGGAGAAGGTGGGAGACACAAATCTAGACCTAAACAGAAATAGTACCATAAAATTCTACATTCTAAAAGGCAGACCAAATGGTTGAACCTTCACCAGGCCCTTAGAGGGAACACCTGAGTCACAAGGCACTGGAGAGGGTATGATGAGGACTGACCTTAATCTCCTACAGCTTCTCTCTCTCTCTCTTCTCTGTAACTCTTTTACATTAGTTATCTTTTTCTTCCCTTAGTGGGCACTGACAAGTAACTCCCAGTACCAGCATGTGGCTATCATCCACAATGAGCTTTTGATCAGAGAGACCTACAAGGTTTCCTACAAGAAAGACAGATATCTGTCAGAGTACTTGATGAGCCACCAAAGATTAGTGGTAAGACCCTACTGCTGAAGACACCATATGTGGTTGACACGTAAAATGGAATGACATGGCTGGAAGCTGGAAGAGAGTCAGTCCCCAGACAATTAGCGTGTCTAGTGCCAGAAGGTGCTACATGGGCGACTGGGGGAAAATGACCAATATCTGTCCAAGCAACTCATGGTCTAACCTACCTAGCAGCAAATAACATGTCATGATGCTCACACAAGTGCAATAGTGGCCCACGGCCATGGTGGGAAACCAACTGCTGTTGATTTTGCTAACTGATCCCCTCAGTGGAACAGGACCTATAGCTGGAGCTGGGACACAAGTCAGAACCATATCCAAACATAAGCCTGCTCTCCATTATTAAGCTACCACCAATCATGGGCTACAAGAGGGCCTACACCTATTAAAATATCTGTAAAAAAATAAGGGTTATTCCATTTGTCTGGTGCTAACTTTATTCTGAAAGAAAGAAAGAAAAATCTAGGACTATTTCCCTGATGAACTTAGATGCAAAAACCCTAAAGAAAATCCTTGATAACTGAACTCAACAATACATCAAAAGCATTATCCACCTTGATCAAGTAGGCTTCATCCCAGGAATGAAGGGTGGTTCAACATACGGAAATCTGTCAATGTAATACACCACATAAATAAGCTTAAACACAAAAACCACAAGATCATTTCAATAGAGGCAGAAAAGGCCGTTGACAAAATACAAAGTCACATCATGATCAAAACATTGGAGAGAATTGGCATGGACGGTTTATATCTCAACATAATAATAGTTATATGTAAAGGTCCTAAAGCCCAAATAATACTTAGTGGAGAGAGACTGAAGGAATTCCCACTGAGATCAGGAACGAGATAGGGATGTCCACTCTCACATCTGCTCTTCAATATAGTGCTGGAAGTCCTAGCTCAAGCAATAAGACAGGTTAAATAAACAAAATGGATACAAATTGGAAAGGAAGAAACTAAGTCATCTCTATTTGCAGATGTCATGATGCTGTATATAAGAGACCAGAGAGACCCCATCTCAAAACTCTTAAAGGTGATTAACTACTTCACCAAAGTAGCAGGATACAATATCAATGCATAAAAATCAGTAGCCTTTCTATATGCAAAAGACAAAGATACAGAGAAAGAAATAAGTGACTTTGTCCCATTTCCAATAGCAACAACAACAAAAATACCTTGTTATAACATTAACAAAGGATGTGAAAGACCTATACAATGAAAACACAAAAACACTCAAAAAAGAAATTGAGGAGGACATTAGAAAATGGGAAAACCTCCCATGCTTCTGGATAGGCAGAATTAACATTGTGAAAATGGCAATCTTACCAAGAGCAATATACAGATTTATTGCAATACCAATCAAAATTCCTATATTTTTCTTCACAGAGACAGTAAAATGATCTCAAAATTCATATGGAGAGGCAGAAGGTCTCTGATATCCAAGCATATCCTCAGCAAAATAAACACCCCTGGAGGCATCACCATACCTGATCTAAAGCTATATTACAAAGTCATAATAATAGAATCAGTACAGTACTGGCATAAAAACAGGAGTATAGACCAAAGGACCAGAATCAAGGACTCAGACTTTGGGTCAATTAACTATGGCTACTTGTCACTTAACAATGATCCTAACAATATATGCTGGAAAAAGACAGCATCTTAAAAAAAAAAAAAAAACTGATCTATCCATAATCAGCAAGAAACCAAATTTTTTTGTTCTTGTTGTTGTTTTGTTTGTTTTCCCCCAAGGTAGGGCTTCACTCTAGCCCAGACCTGGAATTCAAAATGTAATCTCAGGGTGGCCTCAAACTCATGGCAATCCTCCTACTGCTGCCTCCTGAGTGCCGGGATTAAAGGCGTGCACCAGTATGGCTGGCTTGTTCATGTTTTAAGAAAAATTGACCTCTTTTTCTTATAATATATAACTAAATAATTAGAAAATATTGAAGTACACATTATCTTCCTATCAACCCAATTAGAAACTAGCTCAAGGAATGATCGTGTCTGTTACCAAGGCACTGAAAGTATATGTAGAGGATATCAGAGATGACAGATATGGAGGGAGCCTAGCTCCTAGTAGGGACAAACCAAAGAAGCAAATAAACAGAGAATAAAACTACCTCACAGCTTGAGTGGGGATTTGTGAAAATAGATCATTGTGTCAGGTCATCTCTTAAGCTGACCAGTGAGGTGGATGGCCATGGGCAGCAAAGCTTACCTGGGGCCAGAGGGGTGGGGATGGAGACTGAGTCATGATACCCAATGGAAGATCCCATGAGGTTTCGAGGAGGCACTAAATGAGCTGTGAGCAGAGGAGGTGGTGTCCCCAACTGAAATTGCTCAAATATAGCATCAGCACATTCAGGAGAGTACATGGGTTGTCCTGCAGAGGAAGACACAGGAGGGCAGCTGGGATTGTAAGTTACAAACTTCTCTTAGGTAGTGATGCACTTCCTGAGACTGTGAGCCAACAACAGAAATTAGATCAACAGGAACAGTAGTTGAGAAACATGTTATTGGGATCCAGCTCAAGAAAGCACAGACACACAACATGTTAGGGTGCATCCAGGTAAAAACAAAGTAAGAATTATGTAGTATTGCATCATCTCATCTTCTAGAATCATAGATGGAATAACTATATGCTAATTTTATGTAAATATGACCAATAAACCAAACCAAGTTACTACAGAAAGGATCCCTGAGGTATTACCTACACAGAATCATGTACTCAATGAGCTATTCAGATGAGACTTATCACACACATACCCTTCCAAGCACAAAATTTTAGGTTTGCACAAAATATATTTCCACATCTAGATACACACAAAAAGAAAAGAAATAAAATAGTAAGAAATACCAAACAAACCACCACAGCTACACCTCAAAGAAAGAAATGTTTGAGCGGAAAAATTAAACAAGATGATGACAATTTCTGTCCCATAAGAAGGGAAAACTGGATAAAAACCCAGACGAACAGCTCAGCACTTAGTGTATAAACTGTCCTGGACATTAAAGACTATGTTTGAAAGAAAGTATATTTAGGGTTTATAAATACAATGACACAACCACACATATGAAGCAGAAGCTGAGCTCTGTACCATGAGATTGATTATAAAAAGACAAAGTATAAAAGTAATCTTCCTTTGGTTGTCCATTTAGTAATATCTTAATTCTCAGACAATCTCATATGATTCATATAAATTTATAAGATTTCAGAAATGTTTTATGTCCAAAGCCAAGACATTCACTATAGCACAAGACAAAATAAAGTAAATTCAGAAAAATTTTAAACTGTGTTCAAATGTCTCTAGGGGTTGTGAAATTTTCTGTTTTTAAGATTTTATTTATTTATTTACTCGAGACACACACACATATATATATATAGAGAGAGAGAGAGAGAGAGAGAAATGGGCAAGCCAGGACCTCCAACCACTGTAAATGAACTCTAGATGCATGTGCCACATTGTTACCGAGTAATCTAACCCTAACCTTTAAGCACCTTAAGTACTAAGCCATTACTCTAGCCCAAAATTTGACTTTTCTTAGTACTTACCTGAGGTCCTTGATTACATATGAAAGAAACAAGGTTCATTGGACAAATGGCTGATTCTAGGTAAGTGCAGAAAACTTGTAAGATGAGCCCGGAATGCAATCATATACATTATTTCCAGACACAAGTTAAATATCAATGACTGGCATGTCAAAAATAATTTTAAAAACCATTATGAGCCAACAAGAAGGGCTTCCTACTGGTTGAAGAAGAATATGAACATCAAAAAAGGATTGTAATGAAATAAAATATATAAAATGTGACAAAAATCCATGCATTCATAATACTTAGAAAAATTACTGGTCCCTTTGGAATACACTAGGGAACTAATTCATTATGAAAAGTAAGATACTGAAGGCAACAGTTCTCTCATCTTACCTACAAAAACTGCAGGTTAGCCCAAGAGTTGATTGTGTCACATTTTACTTTATAAAACATCAGTAATAAATATAGAAGAAATTATTGAAGCAGTGTATTATGAGAAAAAGACCCAGACAAAGATGAAGAAAATGGCTGCTGGAACTATGATCAACTTTCTTTTTTCTTTTTTATTTTATTTTTTGGTTTTTCAAGGTAGGGTCACACTTTAGCCCAGGCTGACCTGGAATTCACTATGGAGTCCCAGGGTGGCCTCAAATTCATGGCAATTCTCCTACCTCTGCCTCCCAAGTGCTGGGATTAATGGTGTGTGCCACTACGCCCGACTTTCTTTCTTTCTTTTTTTCTTTTAATGCATGTGTACAAGTGAATATATGCATGCGAAGGCCAGAGGACAGCTGTGGATGTCATCCTTAGGAATGCTGTGGACTTTTTTTTCTTGAAACAGGGTCTCTCTCTTGCCTGGAGTTCACCAATCAGGCTAGGCTGGATGACCAGTGATCTCCAGAGTTCAACCTGTCCTTGCCTCCACAGCACTGGGCTTGATGGCGCACACCACCACCACACTTTTTTTTTTTTTATTGTTTGTTTGTTTTGTTTTGTTCTGTTTTTGTATATACTGGGGATCCAAACAAGTCCTCATGCTTGAGGGGCAAGCACTTTACCAAGTCAGTCATCTACCTAGCTGCAACCTCATCTATCTATACACATTGTTTAAAATAATTTAAAAAAATAGATGAGAAATTGTTATAAATTAGAAACATGAATTAAGTGTAATGTGTAACACTGTCTGGACTCAGCTTCAAATTAACCAGCTCTAAGAAATACATTAATGACTGGCTGGAGAAATGGCTCAGTGGGTTAAGTTCTTGCTACACAAGCATGAGGATCTGAGTGTGGCAGAGCACACTTGTAATCTCAGCACTGGAAATGCAGAGATAAGAGGATACCCTGGACTTGATGGTTAACTAGTTGTGTACTAGTCAGGGTTCTCTAGAGGAACAGAACCAATAGAATAAATTTTATTAAAGGGAATTTGTTGGATTAGTTTATGGCAGACCAACAATAGAAGGTTGCAGGCCTGAGAGTCAAGGAACCTGGTAGCTGCTCAGTCCAGGAGGCTGGATGCCTCAGAAGTCCCAATCCGGCACTGAAGGCCTGGAGGCATCCTGGAGAGACACTGGTCTTCAGTCCACACTGGAAAGCAGCAAGGAGCACTGGCAGCCAGGTGGGAGGAGGGGATCCTTTCCTTCCCAGAGCTTCCTTAGATAAAGTCCCCCTCTGAGGGCCCCACCCACTCTGGGGGAATGGTTCACCCTCAGGGAAGGACTCATCCTTTAGTTAATCCTTCCTGGAAGCAACCTCAGAAACCCACTAATGAGGAATGTCTGTAGATTCCTAAACAGATCAAGTTGACACTAACTTAACCATCAAACTAGTCTAGCAAAATCAGTGAGCTTCAGCTTCAATGAAAATGCTTACCTCAAAATTGGAGAGTGACCAAGGAAGACACCTCCCCCAACACCAACCTCTGGTCTCCACAGACAGACACACACACACACACACACACACGCATGCATGTATATACACAAACACACATGTATACAAAACATATAAATGAAAGAAAAATACATTAAATGACACAACTGGAAAATGCAAACGCCACTTTGGCAATTAAAAGTAAGCTGTTAATAAACTTGGAGCGCGAAGGCACTTCCCGGCCGCGCAGCAGGCGCCCGCAGCAGCATGCCGCCGGCCAGCGCCAGCACGGAGCCCAGCGACCAGAGCAGTGCGAACTTGCGCGCGCGCAGCAGCAGCAGCAGCACCGGGGCATAGAGCGCCGCCAGACCGAAGCAGAGCGCGGCCAGCAGCAGGCACCCACCGGCCGCCGCCAGCCGTTGTCCCCGCGTCACGTTCGGCAGGCACGCCGGTCCCTCCGCTGCTGCCGGCTTGGCAGCACTCCGCGTCCACGTCCACCGCAAGCCCGTGCGATCCAGCCACGCCCTGGCCAGTCCGCCTTCGGCCTCGGGTTCGCCCGTCGTCCCCGAGGCGATCAGCGGCTCAGCGTCTGCTGACTGGGCCGCTTTCCCTTGCGCCAGGTAGTCCTGCAGCTGGCGGTGAAGGTCCGCCATCTTGTACGGGAGCGGTCGGGAGCCTCGTTACCAAACGCTTCCGGTTTCTCAGTGCTACGAGCGGCTCGGTCCCCTGGCGGTGATTGGTCGGCCTGCCCGGTCCCCTGGCGGTGATTGGTCGGCCTGCCCGGTCCCCTGGCGGTGATTGGTCGGCCAAGTCGAAAGTGTTGGCGCCAGAGGCACTCGCGGAAGTGGGGACCTGAGCAGCTGCCCTGCAGTGCTGCGGCGCGCAGAGAGGCGGGCCCTGTTCTTTATCGTGTCTTCGTGAGTGTTGGGTCGCCGTCAGCATCCAAAGCTAGTGGTGACTGTGACTGTAAAAGGAGACATCAGGGATTCCTGTGTCAGCTAACAGAAACAGTCCACTGAGTGTCAGCGTCTAACGTGTCTGTGATGCTGTGCTGTACTTTGGCGGAGTGGGGGAATCTGAATACGGGGTACGTGGGCCTGTCTTACCAGTGCGAGCATGTTTACAGTTATCCCGGGCCAAGCTGCCTAGCCAGGCCAACGGGCGAACCCCTGTGTTCAAGTGAGACTGCCTCAGTCCTTAAGGTGGAAAGAGGTCGAAAAAGACACCCAACGTTACGCTGTAGCCCCCCCCCCCCACATTTTTACTTGCAGAGATAAAGAAAAATGGGCGCTCCAGGGCCTCTAGCCACTGCAGTGCATCTGGCTTACCTGGGTCCTAGGGACTTGGAACCATAAGACAGAAAAATCATACAAGCTGCTGACAGATGTTTTCAACCTGTCGGGCTCACTGCACATGCAGCTGAGAGTAGCTATGGATATAATACAGTACAAAATTGTTAATTTACTTAAAATGGTATACCTAATTTACCTAGATAATTTGTTTAAAACTATCCCTCAGTTGCACTGTTCTGGAGCCCTTCTCATATCCTAGCCTCTACCATGGTGCTCTGTGGTTTTCTGTGCCTTCCTTACAGCTGTTTACACTGGGCAAGAGGGATTTCTTTGTTAGTCAGGTCATATCCTCCAGTGCTCTCCACAGAAGCTGTGTCCTTGCCTTGTCCCCCAGCCCCTGCCACCATCTGCTGCATCTCTGTAAGAATGCAGCCCTGGGGCTGGACTTAGCCGTTAAGGAGCCTGCCTGCAAAGTCAAAGGACGCATGTTCGATTCCCCAGTACCCATGTAAGCCAGATGCACAAGGGACGCATGCATCTGGAGATGGTTTGCAGTGGCTGGAGGCCCTGGCACACCCATTCTCTCTCTCTCTCTTTCTCTTCTAAAATAAATAAATATTTTAAAAAATTATTTAAAAAAATAAACTGTTGGAGTCCATTATGATGATGATGATGTGTAAGTTTTACAATAAGTTAAAAAAATATTTACAAGGACAGAGAGAGAGAGAGAGGTCACACCAGGCCTCCTGCCACTGCAAATGAACTGCAGATGTGTGTGCCCCCTTGTGTGCATGTGTGACATTGAGCACTTGTTTCCCTGTGCATCTTGCTTACATTGGACCTGGAGAGTTGAACGTGAGCTCTTAGGTTTTGCAAGCAAGTGATTTAACCACTAAGTCATCTCTCCTGCCCAATCTTTTTTTATGTTTGATAGAATTCAGCTGAGAAGTCATCCATTCCTGGACTTTTTCTTCTTCCTTCCTTCCTTCCTTCCTTCCTTCCTTCCTTCCTCTCTTCCTCTCTTCCTTCCTTCCTTCCTTCCTTCCTCTCTTCCTTCCTTCCTTCCTTTCTTTCTTTCTTTGTTTCTTTCTCTCTTTCTTCCCTTCTTTCTTACCTTTTCAATCTCTATGGCAGTGAAAGGTTTGTTTAGGAGATTAATCTGTTCTGAGTTTAGTTTTGGTAGGTGATATGTGTCTAGGAATTCCTCCATTTCTTCCAGATTATCTAATTTTGTGGAGTAGAAGTTCTGGAAGGATGCCCTGATGATTCTTCCAATTTCATTGATATCTGTTGTGATCTCTCCTTTTTCATTTCTGATTTTGTTAATTTGAGACTTCTGCTTCTTTAGCTTGATCAATTTGGACAGGGGTTTGTCAATCTTGTTTAATTTTTCAAAGAACCAGCTCTTCATTGATTTCTTCCATGATGCATTCACTGTTTAAAAGTGTGTTGTTTGGTCTCCTGGAGCTGTTGGATTTCTTGATGTGTCTCTTGTTAATTTCTAACCTTAAAGCATTGTGATCTGACATGATGCAGGAAGTTACTTCAATTTTCCTAACTTTATGAAGGTACGTTTTATGGCCTAATATATGGTCAGTTTTGGAGAAGGTTCCATGGGCTGCTGAGAAGAATGCATATCATGTTGAATTGGGGTGGAAAGTTCTGCAGATATATATTAGATCTAGTTGATCTATGATGATGTTGAGCTCTATTATTTCCCTGTTGGTTTTCTGCTTGCATGATCTGTCTATTGATGTTAGTGGAGAATTGAAGTCTCCAACTGGGATGGTGTTGGTGTTTATTTCTGTTTTACTGTCAAGTAGGTTTTACTTCATAAACTGTGGTGCACCTGTGTTTGGCACATATGTATTTATGATTGTGATGTGTTCATGTTAGATCATTCCATTCATCAGTAACAGGTGGCCTTCTTTGTCCTTTTTGATTACTTTTGGTTTGAAATCTACTTTATATCAGATATTATTATAGCAACACCCACTTGTTTTTTATTTCCATTTGCTTGGAATATCATTTTCCAACCTTTCACCCTGGGGAGATAGTGGTGAGGTGGGTTTCTTGAAGACAGCAGATAGAAGGGTCCAGGTTTTTTTTTTTATTTTTTTATTTTTTATTTTTATTTATTTTTTTTTTTTTTGAGGTAGGGTCTCACTCTGGCCCAGGCTGACCTGGAATTAACTATGTAGTCTCAGGGTGGCCTCGAACTCCCGGCGATCCTCCTACCTCTGCCTCCCAAGTGCTGGGATTAAAGGTGTGTGCCACCACGCCCGGCTGGGTCCAGGTTTTTGATCTGTCTTGATAGCCTGTGTCTTTTGATGGGTGAGTTATTAATAATGTATATTGGTGATGGGTGACCATTAATATTTAAGGTTATTACTGTGAGATTTTAATTAATCCCTGCCATGATGAGGTGTTTTATGGGGTTTTCTGTTTTTTGTACTATTTTGAGCCTGGTCTATTTTGATTATTGTGATCTTCATCTTGGCTCTTAAGATAGGTTATTAAACTGTTCTTGTGGAGTATTTCTTCAAGTATTCCCTGTGGGTTTGGTTTTATATTCATATAATCATGGAGTTGGTTTTTTTTCATGGGAAATTTTTCTTTCACTATCTATTATGAGGGGTACCTTTGTTGAGCAAAGTAGCTTGGGCAGGAAGCCATAGTTTTTCAGACTTTGAAGTGTTCATTACATGGACTTCTAGATTTCAGAATTTCCATTAAGAAATCTGATGTAATTCCCTTTGTTTGTCACGAGTTGTTTCTCTGTTGCTGCTTTTCACACTCTCTCTTTGTTTTCACTGTTAAGGGTTTTAAATATGATGTGTCTTGGAGAGTTTCTTCTTTGGCCCTGTCTGGTGTTCTGTGGGCTTTATCTATTTGAATGGGCCTCTCTTTTGAGAGATTTGGAAATTTTTCTTCAATAATTGTGTTGAATATGCTCTCTTTGCCACTGGCTTGGATTTCCTCTCCTGATATACCCATGATCCAGATGTTTGTTTGGTTTAGGGTGTCCCACAGTTCCCTCATATTCTGTTCACTTGATTCTTTTGAACTTAGAAGTTTTGGGCCTCCTGATCTATTTCTTTTGTCTTGTCTTCCACGTCAGAGGTTCTGTCTTCCACATGAGTAATTCTGTTGGTGATGGGTTCTAGAGAGTTTTTTTTACAATTTCTCTTTGACTTGTGTTTTCTGTTGTGATATTTTGCATTGTGCCCATCTCTTTTTTGAAGTACGTTTTCATTTCAAGTTCTGATTTTCTTTATACCTTCTGAAGTTCATTCTTGCATTTGATCGAGTGTTTTTTTATTTTTCCTTGTGGGTTTTTGAGGTAGGGTCTCACTCTAGCCCATGCTTACCTGGAATTCACAAATGAGATAGCCCTTCCTTTTTTTATAGAGAATTTAATAGGTGTAGGCCCTCTTGTAGCCCACAATTGATGGTAGCTTGATACTGGAGAGTGGGCCTATGTTTGGATACAGTTATGACTTGTTTCCTGGCTCCAGCTATGGGTCCCATACCACTGAGGGGATCAGTTAGCCAAATTGAGAGCAGTTGGTTCCACACCATGGCTGTGTGCCACCACTGCACTTGTGTGGGCATCACACCAAGTTATTTGCTGCTAAGTAGGTTAGACCATGAGTTGCTTTGACAGATATTGGTCATTTCCCCCAGTCGCCCATGTAGCACCTTCTGGCACTAGACGCACTGACTGTCTAGGGATTGACTCTCTTCCAACTTCCAGCCATGCCATTCTAATTTGCATGTCAATCACATAAGGTGTCTTCAGCAGTAGAGTCTTACCACTAGCCTTTGGTGGGTCATCAAGTACTCTGACAGAAATCTGTCTGTCTTTTAGGAAACCTTGTAGGTCTCTCTGATCAAAAGCTCATTGTGGATGATAGCCCCAAGATTCATGACTTTTTCATAATATAAACTAAATTGAGGTTAGCTTTATAAGTCCCCATAACCTCTTACCAACTTTAAGACAGTTCTACATCTTCAAGCCTCTTCTGAGATTTAGGACTGTTTGATAACTATGAATCCTATAAAATTAAAACAAACTACAGATTTTAACACATGGTGACAAAGTGAGAGCTTTTATAGTAATAAAGCATAACATGGAGAGACTGGACCAATACAAATTGATAAACACTAGGTAAACATAACTACTAATGAAAAGCTTTGGATTGTCTATTTTACCTCAAATTGTGCTGAAAACAGCTTGGTCAAACATCTCATCCTGAGCCATCAGCACAGAATAGGTTACATCTACATTTTTCCTTCTTGAGTTATATCGTTTTAAAGAATTTGTACTTGTAAAGAATTTAAAGAATCATTCATTGTACCTTTCCTGGATGAATTTTACCCTTAGGAATTTTATTTCCTCCATTTCCCCTTTTTAAAAAATACTATTTTATTTTAAGGCAAGCAGTGGCTAATTAATCAGAGCCAGACATAGGCAGTAAAAAACATAAGTTAACATAAGAGCTTAGCAATGTAAGCCAACATCAGACCAAGGAACCTAATAGTCTGAATTTTCATTTATATTGTAACATTTTGTGGTTATTTTCTCTTACTGGGTGTTTAAGACCATACAGACAACCATAATTAACAATAAACTGTTCTTTAGAGGCCAGTCATGACTCTGTAGAAGAGAATCTTAGGGACCTGTGAAGAACTCTAAGACTATCACTGTTATGTTATGTGCTAGGATGAGTAAAGGCTGTGTTGACCATGTGGCTTCTCTTAGAAGAACCTGTAGTAACCTTCCTTCTGCAGATACACTGACTTGGGGCTCGTTTCCTGGTTCCTGGGTTTCCATGTTCTCTCTGACCAAGAAGACAGGTAACTTACCAGAAACTAGAGGTTATAAGTGTCCTTTTGTCTCCTGTGGTCTTCTGACCTAGGAATAGGAACCAAAATGTGGGCTATCCCCTTAACTTTGACATTCCAATGGACTTTGCCTTCTACACGTAGTTATTAATCACTAAAAGAGACTATGCACTCATAATTAGCAAAACAGATTTGGTTAAAGAAGTGCAGAACATATTTTATTAATAAGGAAGATCTAGTTAGAGAATAACACAAAAGTTTAAATCATTCTGATTAATATTTAAGCTTAGTTGTCAGGTGACAGTAAACCACATCTGGAACATAGACAACATACATATTTTACCTTTTAAGTATCCTTCAGTTACAAGTACAGGCAGATCATGTTAGTAGCCTTGAAAACAATTGTTTACCAACAATTTTAAATCAGTCAATTTGATCTAGAATGTGTATGTCAGGAAAAGGCAAGTCAGTATAAAAACGTGGTATCTGTATTTGAAAACAAATTTAGTAAAACTTGAAGCAGAACAGCAGAATTTAAAATTTTTTTCCATCTATAAAAATCACTTGGAGACTTCTGGCCAAGATGGCAACCATCTAGCTGCGCTTCAAATCCTGGGGAAAGAAAGGCAAGACATTAAGGGTTCACTGGACCTTTTAGGGGACAGAAATCTCCAACAGATTGCCAGTGGGAGGGGACAGATGGGGGGAAAACAGGAAATCGTAGATCCCCTTGCTAGCGCATAGCCCACCCCTCACCCCAAGTAGCCACCATATCCACAGTGCCACCAAACGCCAATTAATCCCTGCATGTGGAAGCTTAGACCTCTCTGCCCACTTGCCCACTTATTGCTCTGGCCACTGCACATTCAACAAGTCCTGGCAATAACAGGGAATTGCTGATTTCCTTGTGGGCAGGTAGACCACCCCTGTACCCAAGTAGCCGCCGTATCCATGGTGCCACCACGTGCCGAGCAATACCTGCATGTGAAAGCCTAGACTGCTCCAACCACTTGCTCATTTACTGCTCCTGCCGCCACACGTTCCGAGAGCCCAGGCCCACAGCAACTGCCATGCAAGCTCAGACTGTGTCTGTTGCTTGTGCCAGCTCAGGTGCCATCCCCCACCTGTCTGCCACACCGGTCTTCTGCCATTGTCCTATGGCAGGGGAGCACAGACTGCTTCCGGGTCCCAGTGTTCCCACACTAGAGTTTGGGCTGCTTCAGTGCTTGGTGCCTCAGTGTCCCTCCTAGTTCAAACACAGGCAGCTTTGGTGCACTACTGCTTGAGAGAACAGGTAACTTTGGCGCCAGGCCAGGCAGTAGATCAGGAAGCTATGGCAACTGAGAGCCAAGGCCCAAGCTGCTTGGCAACTGCCCCAGGCTGCCTCAGATTCCCATTGTGCTTGAGCCTAGGCAAATCCACCCACCTACGTGCCTGTATACTGTCATGGGAAGACCACAGTGCAAAAGAAATAACATGAAAAATCAAATGCAAGAAAATCCAGTTAGACCACCCAATCCTACAATGATCATATATAATCAAAACATAGAAGAGCCATTAGGATCAGAACACCAAAATGAAGCTATGAGCAATGCAACCCTGACCAAGCTACTGATAGAACTTGCAGAAAAGCAACAAAGGACCGATAATTGTGTGGATGCTGCCATCACTAAATTAGGCCTAATAGATAAGAAAATGGAAGGAGTTCAAAGAGAGGATTTGAGGGGGAGTGAAAAAAAGAAGACCTCAAAAATCAGCTGGCCATGCTAAATGAAGACATAAAGAAACACAAGGATGAATTCCAAGAATCACCAAGAAAATCAGAAAATAATGTGAAAAGGGAGCTTAACAGAGGGATAGAAATTATACATAGAAAAGTAGTAGAAAATGCAAACTTAATTGAACAAGTCCAAAACTCTCTAGAAGCTCTCAACAATAGAGTCAGCCATGTGGAGGATAGAAACTCTGATCTGGAAGACAAGATGGAAGAAACAGAGAGTTCAAAAATTTCAGTAAGTTCAAAAGTTCCTGTGAACAGAACATGAGGGAATTGTGAGATACACTTAAACGTCCTAATATCAGGATCATTGGAATACCAGAAGGAGAAGAAATACAAACCAAAGGCATGGAGAACTTATTTAACAAAATAATTGAAGAAAACTTCCCCAGTCTCTTCAAAGAAAGGCCCATCAAGATACAAGAAGCCAACAGAACTCCAAACAGACTGGAGCAAAGGAGAAACTCTCCAAGACATATTGCCATTAATACGCTAAACATTGACACCAAAGAGAAAATCCTAAAAGCAGCTAGTGAAAAACAGCATACCACTTTCAAAGGTAACCCCATCAGAATTACTTCAGATTTCTCGATGGAAACCCTGAAAGTTAGAAGGGCCTGGAATGAAACACTGCAAAGTCTAAGAACCTATGGTTTCCAACCCAAACTACTCTACCCAGAAAAAGTATCCCTCATAATAGATGGAGAAAGAAAAACTTTCCATGACAAAACTCAGCTTTACAATTATATGAACACCCTACAATAAGCAAATCCAATAGATTACCCACAGAATGGGAAAAAATATTTGCTGGTTATCCAACTGATAGAGGCCTAATCTCTGGAACCTACAAAGTACTCAAAAATCTAAACAGTAAGAAGGCAAACACCCCACTCACAAAATGGGGAAAGAGCTGAACAGGCAGTTCACAGAGGAAGAAATACAAATTGCAAACACACACTTAAGAAAATGTTCATCAGCCCTAATCATCAGGGAAATGCAAATTAAAACAACTATGAGATTCCACCTTACCCCAATAAGGATAGCAAACATCAAAAAATCAAATGGAAAGAAATGCTGGCGAGGATGTGGAGAAGTAGGAACACTCATCCACTGTTGGTGGGAATGTAAGATGGTACAACCACTTTGAAAAGCAATATGGAGAGTTCTGAAAAAGCTGACTATAGAGATACCAACAGACCCAGTTATTCCCTTACTGGGCATTTACCCTAAAACCATCAAAACACAGGCCAGAGAGATTTGCTCAACCATGTTTGTAGCGGCTCAATTTGTAATAGCTAAGAGCTGGAATCAACCCAGATGTCCATCACTAGAAGAATGCATAACTAAGGTGTGGTATATCTACAAAATGGAATTCTATAGAGCAGTAAGAAAAAATGACGCAATGAAATTTGAGGAAAAATGGTTGAACCTGGAACAGATCATTCTCCGTGAGCTTACCCAATCAACTATTTAACTAAAACTTTGACTGAGACTTTGATTGCACACAGCTTAAGAATAAAGCAGAACCTGGTTATGGTTGAGCTAAACCAACTTGAATTTTAGATAACTAAGAGATATTCTGACAGTCATAAAGTAATCTTGGAAGTAAGCACCTCTAATCATTGGGTGGTTATATAACTTGATTTATGACATTTCACAATAATTAAATCATTTTCACAAGACTTATAATTTCAGCAATGACCACCTAGCAGAACTCAACCAGCATGAACAAGACAGGGACATCTCATAATTACAGTATCTTTACAGACAATGATTTTCTACTAGAAGATTAAATACTAATGAGTAAGCCTTGGTTTTAGGATTCAGTTTTCTTTTTAAGTAGTTAAAAGGTTGACATGGGAGCATAGGTGATTTGGCTGAGTTACAAACATTACCAAGCACAGGTTAACATCAGTGAGCTCAAGTCTTAACTTTGACATCTTGAAGCATGACAATCACAATTGATAACCTGGATACTATGACATAAGTGATTAACAAATACATGTTTTGGACAGAAACATCAAGTTGTTACCTTTTGAGTCAGGCGTGGTGGCCCACGCCTTTAATCCCAGCACTTGGGAGGCAGAGGTAGGAGGATTGTTGTGAGTTCAAGGCCACCCTGAGACTACAGAGTAAATTACAGGTCAGCCTGAGCTAGAGTGAGACCCTACCTCAAAAGAAAAGCCAAAAGAAATGTTATCTTTTAATCATCTTAATGAACAACCTTTTGAATATCTGTTATCTTTCTACTAAAATTGATTGACAATATGTCTTCAAAGTTAAGCTACATTTAAATATATTTGTCTTTTATAACATTTTATTTAAAAGCTATTTTTTGAAGCAGTACTCTGTACACTTTATTTTCACCAGTTTCCCAAAATCAGTGTACTATTTTTCATGTTTTAATCATTGAAGGGTTAATGGGTTTTGCTGAAAACCAGAGGGAAACCCTAAGATTTCACCATGTGGTGGTTGTTTTGGAGAGAAAATGATGTCATAAGTGTGTAGTAGCCAATAGGAAGGTCAGCTTTCCAGCCTAAAGTCCAGACTGGATGGGAGAATGGCAGGAGAGTTAGTAGCAGCCCCAAGTGACTGAGACCTTCATAGATGAAAGCCTGCAAGACAGGCATGACAGTCTTTCTTCCCCATGTCTCCTAGTTTAGGAGGAATATCTCTGTGTTTCTGATGTGCTCATGAGAAGTTATTTATACCTTGCATGGGGCATTTCACAATCCAGTATATCATCACTGTTAGTCTATGTCAAAATTATAGTTGTCTTTCTTGGGCAGGAAGGAAAGAGTCTAGGCTAAGGTAGTATGGATGTTCTGAAACCATTACAGTTGACCTGATTGGAGAAGCAGCAGCAGCTCTAAAGGGCATAGTATGAACTAAAGAGCACTTCTCCTTATGAGTTTGAAGAGCACAGTGGTGAGTGTGAGCATCTTGCAGGGATGATGTGGCCCATGGATCTTCTCTTACTTCCTTCTCCTCAACTGCTCCGTATTTTGAGTTCCTTGGGATATTTTGGACTCACATCTCTCTTCTGCTGTCCCAATAGCCCTTCATTATGGTAATTGCATTTGCATAAGCCTTCAGTTTGCATTGTTACACTCATCGATGCCATTTCCTGTCAACTTACAGAAGCATGGGTCTTCATTACACAGTCCAGATTGTTTGAGAATTGAATTCTGAGCATCATAACCAACAACAGACAAGTACAAGGTACAGCTGATCGCAAATGTCCCTCCCATACATGCTATTTGTGATTCTCCTGCCAATCCATTGTTATGTCTAGGAAGAGTTCTCCACACTTCCCTCCTCCATCTCATCTTCTTCATCCACTTAGCACTCTTGATCTTCTTCACATGACCTTTCAACAGGGTCTACTCTGTAGCTCAAGATAGCATTTAGCTTTTGAAATGATAGCTGGCTTTGAACTCATAGGCAATCTTCCTGACTGAGCCTCTCAAGTCATAGGATCACAGCAGTGAGCCTCTAAACCCTTTTGTCTGTATCCTCACTCACTGAAAGCTTTGTGGCAGTTGATGAAGCTTTTCCTCTTGCAACAGCCTCTTTGGAATCTTGGGATTTTAGCATTCTTTGCCATGCTGGGCTGGAGGCCAGGCAAAATATAGAAGGTAAAGAAGGGGAAGAGAGAGATGGAGTTAGAAGAAGACATTAATAATACGTGGGTATTGTGGGAATGGGAAACTTATATTCATGCATGTCTATTGGTTTTTCTTAGAAATGAGTCAATACAATTAGCATCATTTCTATGAAGAGCACAGACAAGTGAATATTTTCAATTAGTCAGATTGTATTAGGTTGCTATGTATTGCTCATCCTAAAGAGCAAAGTTTAAATGTGTCTTCATTTTTTATGGAATATCTCTTCCTTGTTTGACTATCAGTATATTTGAGGTGTATAAATTACTCTGTATAATTAATATGTATATCTATATTAATTTCATATATTAGCTGATCACTGTTGTAGTTTGAATGTCAAATGCACCCTAGAGCCTAACCTGTTTGTGAGGAAGCTTAATGCTTACTCTGGGGCTGGTTGCAAATGGGGAGGTGGAGTCTTTCTGGAGGAGATGTGTCACTGGAGGTGGATCTTGATGTTTACTAGGCCAGCCCCAAGCCCAGTACATAGGCTGCTTTCACTCAGATATGTGACAACTCACCCTTTTGCTGCTTCAGGCCTGCTGCTGTGATGAAGCCTGCTCTGGAGACTGCATGCTGAAGTGAACCCTTTCCTCTAGTGAGCTGGCTCTGGTCAAGTGTTTTGTCCCAACAATAAGAAGGTAACTGAAACTCTCCCCATGCACTAACAATAGTCATGATGTCCAGTTTTCTGTTCTAAAACTCAACTGTCAAGCTGGTCAACTGGAAAAGTAAACAGTAATTTGTGGGGACAGAGAGGGAACCAGGGTCATGCAGACCTAAGCAAATGTTTTCCCAGTGAACTACGTCCCCATCTCAACAAATTTTACTATGTAACAAGAAATTATACTATGTAACAAGAAAGCACCACTATCACTAATCTACACCCCCACCTTGAAGACACCATTTAATAGCTCTTAAACATTCTCATGGATATGCCCCAATTCAAAAAATGTTTTGCCCTTCTTTTACCCTCTGGGCTGTTTCTCAATTTCCTTCAGAGTCTAGAATTGAATTAATGTGTACACACCAATTGCATTTAAGTTTTTTTTTTCTTTGTGCTTGTGTGTGTGGTTTGTGTGCTGTATGTATGTATGTGTTCCCTCATGATACTCCATATGCTCACCTGTGGCAGGGGTCACTCCATATGGTGGCCTGAGCAAAGCCTTGGTCCTCACTGCTCTGTCTGGTCTTGTTTTGAGCTTGCAAGAGTTGGGCACAGCCAACTATATTGTATGGGAGCTGCAGATTTGAACTTGTGTGGTTTCAAGCTCCCCCAGGCTCTCACACTTGGGGAAATGTGCACTTAACCACTTACCCACATATCCAGCCATGAATTGTTTTTTGTGCCTTGATAAATATTTCTATAATGTTCTCTAAAAGAAGTGGATAATATCAGATTTTCACCAAAAGTGTCTGAGAGTTTCTGTCTCAGAGAACTTCTCTAAAAGCAGGCTTCATTACTAAAAACAAAATGTTGCTAGTTTGAGGTGTTTGTCAGGGAGAATAGTTAAGAGCACTCTATGTTCTAATTTCTTTGATACTGATTCTCATGTATTACTCACTGCATTATGTTTATGTGAGAATTGTCTGTATATAGTCAGTTACCATTTCTGCTGGGATATAATTTTATTTGTTTGAATTCTTTGCATACTATATTAACTATATAAAATTGCAATTTACTGCCTATATATGATTATTTGACTTCCTTTGGAGATGATTCCCCTGTTTCCACAGCTCTTCCTCTCCTCCCCCCTTTTGTTTTTGAGGTAGGGTCTCACTCTAGCTCAGGCTGACCTGGAATTCACTAGGTATTCTCAGGGTGGCCTTGAACTCACACTAACCCTCCTAACTCTGGCTGTCAAGTGCTGGGATTTAAGGCATGTGCCACCATGCCCAGTTTCCTTTCTTTTTTTCTTTTTAAAACACATTTTTATTGACAAATTTCATAATTATAGACAATAACCCATGGTAATTTCCTCCCTCCCCCACTTTCCCCTTTGAAACTCAACTCTCTACCATATCCTTTCCCCCTCTCAATCAGCCTCTCTTTTATTTTGATGTCATTATCTTTTCTGCCTATTATGACAGTCTTGTATAGGTAGTGTCAGGCACTGTGAGTTCATAGATATCCAAGCCTATTTTGTGTCTGGAGGAGCACGTTGTAAGGAGTCTTACCCTTCGTTTGACTCTCACATTCTTTCTGCCACCTCTTCTGCAATGAACCCTGAGCCTTGGAAGGTGTAATAGAGATGCTTCAGTGCTGAGCACTCCTCTTCTAATTCTTCTTAGCACTATCTTGCCTTCTGAGTCATTGCAAGCTCACCACTATCTGAAAAGTGAAGCTTCTCTAACCAAAAGTAAGAGTAGCATTAATATATTGGTATGAACATTAAGAGAAGTGCTTACTGGACAGTTTAGTGGGCACAGTGTATGCATTTAGCCAAATACCAGCAGATGTTACACCCTTAGGGCTCATGACTACCCCTCTTATAGGTTTTCAGTACCAGGCATGTACTCCTTTCCATGGAGTAGTCCTCCATTCCAATTAGAGAGCAGTTGGTTTCACCCATAACAGACATGCCACTGTTGCACCCACTGGCTCATTTGACCTGGCTGGCCAAATTTACTGCTTGCAGTGTACACTGTTGAGTATCTCAACTGGTGATTTCTCTCTCTCCAATTGAACTGCATGCAGTGTAGCTTTTTGCAGCTTTCTGTCAGCTGGTCTACCTTCTCCCCCTTTCTGTTCTTCTCTTTGAGAGTAGGTTAGCCTTGATAACCCTGGCTCAGCCTCTAGTTTGCTGGGATTCCAGGAAATCACATGGCACCCACATATTATTGTTTTCATATGCACATGATAAGTCTCAAATTTATGTGGTTCACAGTGTTGGGGACCAAGGAACCAGAGACAAGGTTTTGACTAAAGACTCCCTTCGTTTTGTAGTACTGACTGCCTGAAGGCAGGGACAGGGGTAGGGTGTCACAGCTCCTGCTGTTTGTGCAAAGCTGGGTTCTGGTTCATTCCCACTAACAGGAACAATACAATGTTGACACTCAAAGAATCACTGGGTCTCAGAAGATGTGACCTTTTGTTAGTTAAAAAAAAAATTTTTATTTCTTTATTTCCAAGGAGAGAGAGAGAGAAGAGAGAATGGATATTCCAGAATCTCTAGCCAATGCAAATGAACTCCAGATGCATGTGCCACCTTTTGTCTCTGGCTTACATGTGTCCTCGTGAATTGAACCTGGGTCCTTTGGCTTTGAATGCAAATACCTTAAACTCAAAACCATCTCTCCAGTCTGAACTTCTGTTATTAAAAAAAAAAAATTAAGCTGGATGTGTTGGCTCATACCTTTAATCCAAGAACTCAGGGGGCAAAGATAGAAGAACACTGTGAGTTTGAGGGCAGACAGGGCCTAGGAAGTAAATTCCAGGTCATCCTGTGCTAAAATGAGACCCATACCTTGGGGAAAAAAGCCAAAAATTTTATGAGAGAAAAAGAGCACACAGAGACACCAATACCTCTCACAGCTGTGCATGAACTCTAGATGCATGTACACACTGCTTTCTTGTATCTGCTTTATTTGGCTACTGGAGCATTGAACCCTTGGCCATCAGGCTTTACCTGTAATGGGTGAGTCATCTACTCAATCAATATTTTTTTTAATTAGCATACAAAACAATTGTTCAATCATGACACTTTTATATATACTTGGAGGCTTAAATTAAGGGAAAGTCTCCTGGGCCCAGGTTTTTGGTATTTGCCACCTTTATTTTTCTTAAAACTTCCTTATTGACAACTTCCAAAATTATAGTCAATAAGCCATGATAATTCCCTCCCCTTGCCTATTATCCCCTTCATAAATACATTCTCCATCATATCCCTTGCCCCTCTCAGTTAGTCTCTTTTATTTTGATGCCATCTTCTTTTCCACCTATCATGACAGAGCCTAATGTAGCCTAAGATACCTTTGAGTGTGTGTGTGTGTGTGTGTGTGTGTGTGTGTGTGTATGATAATGTGTATATGCCATGACATTTTTGTGAAGATCAGAGGACACCTTCAGGTGTAGGTTCTCAATTTGTTGAGGCAGAGTCTGTCATTTTTCACTGCTGCATACTTTAGGTTAGCTGTCCCATAACCTCCAGAGGATTCACCTGCCCTGCCTCCCATTTCACCAGGAGTTCTGGGATCATAGATACTAGCACTATTAAGTCCAGCTTTACATGGGTTCTGGGGATCCAAACATGTCCACACTTTATGCACTGAGCCCAGTGCTTGCTATCTTTGACCCATGCCCCCATCAAGAGCTGGGGACAGAGTTCAGCTCTAAGGTGGCCCTGAGGAGCTGCATGCATCTTGCTTGAGAGTATCCCAAAGAAGCATGAATCAGGATGGACCATCCATTCCTTCCTAATGTCCATCATTTAAACAATTTTTCTATTTGTGTGTGCATATGTGTGTGTGCAATCATGTGTGCAAGTGTGCGCACATGTTGGGGTCTTTTGCCACTGAAAACAAACACCAGATGCATGCACGACTTTGAGTCCAACTTTACCTCTATGGCTGGGGAATTGAACCCATGTTGTCAGGCTTTGCAAGCAAATGCCTTGAAGTACTGAACTAGCTCTACACCTCCTGTCCATCCTTCTTCCATCCATCTGTCTTTGAATCTACCCACTCACCCACCCATCCACCTGCCCATCTACATCTACATGCATACACACATCTTCCCATCTTTCCATCCATCCATCCACCCACACATCCACCTGCCCATGTACATCTACATGCATACACACATCTTCCCATCTTTCCATCCATCCATCCACCCACACATCCACCTGCCCATGTACATCTACATGCATATACACATCTTCCCATCTTTCCATCCATCCATCCACACATCCACCTGCCCATCTACATCTACATGCATATACACATCTTCTCATCTTTCCATCCATCCACCCACACATCCACCTGCCCATCTACATCTACATGCATACACACATCTTCCCATCTTTCCATCCATCCACCCACACATCCACCTGCCCATGTACATCTGCATGCATATACACATCTTCCCATCTTTCCATCCATCCATCCACACATCCACCTGCCCATCTACATCTACATGCATATACACATCTTCCCATCTTTCCATCCATCCATCCACCCACACATCCACCTGCCCATCTACATCTACATGCATACATACATCTTTTTTTGCATTGATACATCTTCCACACATCCAGCCTTACACCCGTTCACCCATCCATATCACTCACCTTCCCATCCAGCCGTCTACCCAACTTTTCATCTTTTCATTTACCAACCCAGTCACCCATCCAGATTCCCAGCCATCAATCCACAAATATTCTCTCGCCAAAGAATTTGAGGCAAAGAAAGGAAAAGAAAATGCCAGGGATGGTGGAACATGCCTTTAATCCCAGTGCTTTGGAGGCATAGATAGGAGGATGGCCATGAGTTCGAGGCCACCCTGAGACTACAGAGTGAATTCCAGGTCAGCCTGGGCTAAAGTGAAACCCTGCCTTGAAAAAGAAAAAAAAAAGAAAAAAAAAAAGGAAAAGAAAGAGCAAACAAAAGGAAGGAAATAAAATAAAAAGAGAACTAGGTGTGATGTCACAAACTTTTGATCCCAGCACTGGAGAGACAGAAGTAGGAGGATCACCGTGAGTTTGAGGCCACCCTGAAACCACATATTGAATTCCACATAAGCCTGAGCTAAACAGAAACATTACCTCAAAAAATTCACAAAAAAATGACCAAAAGGGACATTCCTGTACAGGGACACATATCCCTGAGATCTGCTGCTGTCCTCTGCTGCATAGTGCATCATGCTCCCCACTGAAATCACTCTCTTTGGTGGGATGTATTTCCTCCCTGCTCTTCTCCATCCCCATCAGGAGTTGCTGACACTCAGACACAGTCAGGTTTTAAACTGCCACTCTGCAGATGCCCCACCTCCTTCTGTACCCACTGTCTCGATGAGGCAGGCTAGCTTCCTCTTCACTAACATGGAGGGACCACAACATGTGCAGTCTAGACTATTCATGTGAGAAAATCTTGTGACATTTTTCTTTCTGAGTCTGGCTTATTTTTATTAACATGATGATCTCTAAGCCATCCATGTTCAAGCAGATGTCATAATTTCATTCTTATTTATAGCCGAATGGGCACCATTGTTTACATGACCCCATTCTCTCTATCTAGTCATATGTTGAGCATGTCCTTATTCTGACTAGCCAGGTCTTCACCTTTTGTCCTTATCTGGCCAAGTCCTCCCTGTAATAGCAGCTCAGTAGTACTCAGGCCCAGACAATGACCTGGCCCCCCACAGAGCACCCCACTGCCCTGAAATGACTTTCTTCCAGATGTCATCCCACTTGCACACCCAGGTCCCTGGAGTAGAAGAATCACAGGCCCCACTGGAGAGTGGGTCCTGCAGGGGAGGATGTAGACCAGCCAATGAACTCAGTGTGGCCACACAGAATCTCCAGAGATGAGCCACATACTGTGCCCCAGGGTAAAATTTGTTCATGTGATTTATTTGAAAATTGAGCTAACATTCAAAAACTGGGTGATTTCACATACAACAGAGACATCTAGTTCCTGTATGAAATGGACAAATGTGGCAGACTTAGTGATGCAGAAGTATCATCTTAGCTATGTGGAAGAAAGAGGCAGGTGCATGCAAAGATTGGGGCTTCCTGTGTTATAAAGTGAGTTCAAGGCCAGGCTGGGCTACTTAGTGAGATCTGGTCTCAAAATAAAAAGTAAAAAGTTGGCTTGGAATATCGCACATTGGTAGAATACTTGCTTATAATCCACAGCTGTGCACAGCTCAGTGGAAAAGAACTTCCTTATTATCCATAGCTGGGCCTGGCTCAATGGTAGAGCATTTTCTTATGATCCACAGCCAGACACAACTCGTTGGTAGAGTACTTGCTTAGGATTCACAGCTGGGGCATGGCTCAGTTGTAGAGAATTTTCTTATGATCCACAGCTGGGCACAGCTCAGTGGTAGAGTACTTTCTTATGATCCACAGCTGGGCATGGCTCAGTGGTAGAGTTCTTGCTTAGGATCCACAGCTGGGGCTATGAATCAGTATTACAGTACTTTCTTATGATCCTCAGCTGGGGCATGGCTCAGTGGTAGAGTACTATCTTATGATCCAAAGCTGGGACGGGGCTCAGTGTTAGAGTACTTTCTTATGATCCACAGCTGGGCATGGCTCAGTAGTACAGTACTTGCATTCAATCATCCAGTGAAACACTGGGAGTGAAGGTCAGTGTAGAGTTCCTGTCTAGCATGTGTGAAACCCCAGGTTTAATCCTTGTGGTGGTTTGATTCAGGTCTCCCCCATAAAATTAGGTGTTCTGAATGTTAGATTCCCAGCTGATGGAGATTTGGGAACAAATGCCTCCTACAGACAGTATATTGTTGGGGTGTGGGTTCACTGGTATTATAGCCAGTGTTCCCTTGCCAGTGTATGGCACACTCTCCTATTGCTGTTGTTCACCTGATGTTGGCAAGGGGGTGATGTCCACCCTCTGCTCATGCTGTCATTGTCTCCTGCCATTATGGAGCTTCCCCTCGAGCTTGTAAGCAAAAATAAATCCTTTATGCCCCCAAATGTGCTCTTGGTCAGGTGATTTCTGCCAGCAGTATGAACCTGACTGCAATAGTATAGTCGTACCAAGGAGTAGGATTGCTGCTAAACACCTGACTGTGTGGCTTTGACCTTTTGGAGCTGATTTTCAAGAGGAATGCGGAAGGATTTGAAACATTGTCCTAAGGGATGATTTGCAGTGCTATAAGTACAGCTTGCTGGACTATTCTGGTCAGAGTTTAAAGACCTTAATGCAGTAAGAACTATGGATGTGAGGTTTGGCTTATGAGGGTGAAAAGGAGCTTTGTCTGGACTGGGCTAGAAGCAGTTTGTGTAAGAGACTTGCTGTTATGATTGTAACCTGAGAAGTTGTTCAGGATTGCAATGCATAGAAACGGACTGGAGTAAGCAGAGGGATATGGCTCAGAAATGAAATCTTTGGGCTGAAACTTCATCTGCAATTATATGAGAGATTACAACCACTGAGATTGATCTGCACTGGGGCAGCAGGAAGAATGTAGACTCTTTTTAAAGGGCCTGAGTTCTCAAGGAGTGTCCTGTTCTTCAAGGTCTGCTTTATTCTCCTCTGAATTAATAAATTGGCACCCTACCTGATATTGTGGAGTATGAGTGATGCAGGAATCAGAGGGTCATTGAGTTTGCAACACGATTCTGTGTTTTTGAAATAGCCATGGGCTATAGCCATGGGCAGTGTGAAGCAGATTTGCTTGATGGCTACATGGAGGCCCAGTGGAGCTGTGAAGATGAATTGAGGCTTGCAGTGGAGACCCAGTGGAGATGTCGTGACCATGAGATGGCTGCTAAGGAAAGCTGCTGGCCCCAGATGAAGTTTTCCATGACTGTCAATAGCCTAGCTGGAGGGGTGGAATTAGAACTTCAGGACTTGTTGATGGTGAGGATTATCAGACTAAGAGACTTGTAACTGGCTAGAGTTGTTGGTGTTGGAGCTACAGAGTTTCATGTTTGCCCTCTTTAAATCTTGTATTGGTTGAATATTTCTTTGCTATGCCCAATGCCATCTTTTGTAGTGTGAATGTTTATTCTGTGCCATTATGGTTTTGGGGGGATTTTTTTCTGTTTGGTATTATGGCCCAGTTAAAAGGCCTTGGATCGTGGGGTGTTTGAATATCAATAGAATTGATAAAAAATGTAGGGATTTTGAAAGTTGGACTGAATGCATTGTATTTTCTATCATGTATGGTTATCAGTTTATGGGGCCCAGGGGTGGAATGTGGTAGTTTGATTCAGGAGTCCCCCATAAACTTAGGTGTTCTGAATTCTAGGTGCCCAGCTGATGGAGATTTGGGAACTAATGCCGCCTGGAGGCAGTGTATTGTTGGGGGTGGTCCTATAGGTATTATAGCCAGTGTCCCCTTGCCAGTGTTTGGCACACTCTCCTATTCCTGTTGTCCTCCTGATGTTGGCAAGTGGGTGATGTCCACCCTTTGTTCATGCCTTCATTTCCCGTGCTATCATGGAGCATGGGGTCTGTAAGCCAAAGGAAATCCTTTTATTTCCCCAAAAGCTACTCTTTGTTGGGTTATTTCTGCCAACAATATGAACCAGGGTGTAACAGTCCTCAAGATGACAAAAAGTTGAGGGATATAAAGTTGTTTCAGTGGTTAAAGGTTCTTGCTTGCAAATTCTGCTGACCCAGATCCAATTTTCCAGGGCCCATGTGAAGCCAGATGCACAAAGTATTGGAATTTGCAGTGGCAGGAGGCCCTGGAGTGCCCATCCTTTCCTCATCTCTATCTCTTTCCCTGGAAATAAGTAGCCAATAAAATATTTAATTGAAAGGAAGAAATATCTGGAAACTGCTGTCCCTAAAACATAATGGCTGCTGTAGAAACTCTCCAAGCATGGAAATCCAACTTGGGATTACAGGGCTCACCACCAAGCCTGGATTGTTGTCATATTTTCAAGGCAAAGATAAATTGATCTTTTTGTAACTTCTGGGGGGCCTGGACTTTGCATTCCAGGCTACCCAATAGTAATAAAATTATACTCATCAGTTCCACTTCTTGGTACCTGGTGTGGTAGTTTGATTCCGGTGGCCCCCATAAATTTAGGTGTTCTAAATGCTAGGTTCCCAGCTGATGGATATTTGGGAATTAACGTCTCCTGGAGGGAGTGTGTTGTTGGGGGTGGGCCTATGGGTGTTGTAGCCAGTTTCCCCATGGCAGTGTTTTTCACATGCTCCTGTTGCTATTGTCCACCTTATGTTGGCCAGGGAGTGATGTCCACCTTCTACTCATGCCATCATTCTCTCCTGCCATCATGGAGCTTCCCCTAGAGCCTGTAAGACAAAATAAACCTCTTTATCCCACAAGCTGCTCTTGGTTGAGTGATTTCTACCAGCAATCGAACCTGACTGCAACACCTGTTCAGGACTTATTACCATGGGTGGGGGTGATTAACTAGACTTATCAATGCAAAACAAGGAATCTAAGTCTCTTACCCTTCCAGACTAGTCATGGCTGTGTGTTATAATCATTAGGTATTTTCATATCACCTAGAAAGGATAGGCACCTTGTATAATCTTTACAAAAACCCTGTTAACTGTAAAGTTACAGGGAGACAACTAAGACTCAGAGAAGTTAGGTAATTGCCCTGGGACCACCAGCAAAAAGCTGGAGTCATTTTGCCTTTATGATTCACAGCTTCTCTGGTTCTAAGTAAAAAGGATATACTCCTCCATTTTTCCTCTCCCAGAACATCTCCTAAGACTCATATCTTAAGCACACACATTTATCCTTCACCTTATCTGTCCTAGACAGCAGGCCTCAACATACATTGGCAGAGCTTTGCAAGGTGCATAGATTGGCATCGGGGAAAGTGCAGTTGCAAAGGTGACCACAAGATGGAAGACACACCACACAAACGATATGTCATGTGAGTCCACCCCTTTCTCCCAGACAAGAGTTGCAGACATTTCAGTGTTCTCTGATCTCACCTCATTTTCTCCCTAGCGTCCCAGGAGATAGGCTCTACAATCTGGACCTGCAGGGTCCCCAGTCTCCAAAGGTGACCATGGCCAGATAGAAGATAAGGACCCAGTGGCGCTTCCAGATAAGAAACTTCTTTCCCCATGTTGTCTCATGGAGGAATTAAACTGTGGTTTATCCCAAGGATGGGAGGTGTCCCAAACACTTTTATCGTACTTGTAAGTTCCTGGATCAGTCTCTTCTCCACCTAACTCCCTTCCCTCATTCCATGGGTGGTTATAGGACAAATGTCTGCAGGGACCTTTGCAGATGGGGTGATGCTGCCAGGGCACAGAGGTTTGTTTTCAGCCCCAAATTAGCCTCCAGAGCCTCCCCCCCTTGATCATCCTTCATCCTGCAGGACAGTGACTCTGCTCAGGAGTGGCCCAGCCTGTGTTCTGACACCTGATCTGAACTCCCCAGGTGTCCCAAGGGCAGGGGTCTGGAGTCTCTCTGACTCTACTGTTCTTGTCTCTGTCACTCCCTGTCCATTCTCTACTATCCTCATGTCTCTGCTATACTTATCAAGAAAGGGAAACCATGTTACTGATCTCCCAGGAAAAATGTGGATCTAGCATCTATCATTGAGGGGCCAAATGACTCTGGGCAATCCTATGTTCTCCAGAACTCCAGTTTTCTTGTATGGAAAATCTCAGCTGCCAGCCTCCTGATGACTCCTTTCCTTCACATTGGGCTTCCTGGGGAGATGGGTCCCATGGCCCCCTGGATCTCCCTGGCCCAGAAACTAGCCTTGACATCTTAACAAACAGCCTGAAAGGTATATTTTGTTCTCTGCAGATGCCTACTGATGAGGAGAGTGAATACAGGGATCCAGGATGGGTGGGGAGGATGAGTTGCTCTGTCTTTCTGGGAAACTGGTTGTCCTCAAAGAATCTCAGGGCTGTTGAGATCCATCAGTGATAGGTCTTGGTCAGAAAATGGAGGAGAGTGTCCGGAGCTGCAGCTGCTCTTTGACTTTGGGAGCTGCAGGTGGTCTTTGATCTCTTAACATAAAGGCCTTATCCTACAGCCTAGGTGAGAAGGCAGCCCAGGTGAGATGGCGCCAGTTACAATGGCCTTATTTAACATACAGCCTAGGTGAGATGAGCACCAGGCATAGAGGCCTTATCGTATGGCCTTGGAGAAGTGGGCGCCAGACACAGAGGCATAAATTATTATATGACCCTGGTGAAGCTGACTTTAGGCACGTAGGCATTGCTGAAAAAAGTTTTCTTTTCTGTAAATAAGCTTGTGTTTGCCTGAATAAACCTGAGCCTCGATCAGAACTTGTCTTGGCTCCATTCCTTGTGTTCTTGTCTCAGGTTCATTCCCACTCCCTCCTTCGAGGTCTGCTTCAACTTGTGCTGCAGGCCGGCACATAGTAGTGCCCGGAACATGGACTTTGAATATGAGGGACTTCAGTGAGGAACGCCAACATCAACTCAGGATCCGCGAAAGAAAGTAAAAATTGAAAAGAGGACTGAAGTCGCCCACTCAGTCTTCTGGAATAAGGTAAGTTGGCGCAATTATGGGACAAGCAAAGAGTAAAAAGGAGCTAATTGCTGTAGTAAAAGATATTTTAAAAACACAAGGAATTGAAATTGCATCAAGTTCTTTAAGCAAATTTTTTGATTTCATTAATAAAATGAGCCCTTGGTTTATAGAACAGGGAAATGTTGATTCAGATGCTTGGGAGAAAGTAGGGAAAGAATTAAATGTCTTTTTACAAACTCATGGTCCTAATAAGGTTCCAGTAATTGCCTTTTCCTTATGGTCCTTGATAAAGGATGCCTTGGATTCAGGCACAAAAGATAGTTTAGTGAAACAAATGTTAGATCACACTCAAGATGTCATTGAAAAAATTAGAAATCAAATTCTGAAAGAGGGACACCTGTAACTCACAAAGAATTGAATAAAGCATTGCAATCTTTACAAGTTTCTAAGGAAGATAGTAATGAGGAAGAAAAGGAATTAGAGCCAGGAGAAGCAGCAGAATTAGAGGAAGAAGCTGCTAATTA
This sequence comes from Dipus sagitta, assembly GCA_036346955.1. Classification (NCBI taxonomy): domain Eukaryota; kingdom Metazoa; phylum Chordata; class Mammalia; order Rodentia; family Dipodidae; genus Dipus; species Dipus sagitta. Next base: position 14,110,729 of record CM070791.1, on the reverse strand, counting down.
TCATATAGATTGGGACCCACCGTGTCCCTCTACCCCTATGACCCCACACAAGTATATGTAGCAGAATTTAAAAATGAGGTGGCAGCTTTAAAGGAGAGAGTAAACCTGGAGAAAGAAAAAGAAAGTTAAAAGATGAGTTAGAAGCCTTCTTAAATCGTCCACACATCTTCATTGCATCCTACTCAGCCTGTTATTAATTGCTCTCCCTTAGAAAGGGCAATACAGAAAGCCATAGAAAAAGGTGATGAGGAAGCACGAGCCTTCCCACTGGCTTATCCAGTAATTAAATCTCAACAAGGTGATCAAATGATAAGACAATATGCTTCCTTTAATATTAAAGACATAAAAGAATTAAAAATAGCTTGTGCACAATATGGACCTACGTCACCATATACCATGTCAATTTTAGAAACGATGACAGGGAAAATTCTAACAGCAGATGATTGAAAATCTATAGACAAAGCTTGTTTATCAGGAGGAAAATATTTAATTTGGAAAGTAGAATTCTATGATTTATGCAAAAAGACTGCAATGTTGAATCAACAGGCAGGAAATGGTAATTGAAATGTTGATATGCTTACTGGGAAAGGAAATTATACTGGAAATGACAATCAAATTACATATCCCTGTGCTGTTTATCAACAAATAGCCACAGCAGCTCGTAAAGCGTGGTTTACTCTTCCTTCAAAAGGAAAAGCTGTGGGGGAAAATTTAACTAAGGTTATACAGGGTGCTCATGAGAATTATGCTGATTTTGTTGATAGATTGATAAAAACAACAGGGAGAGTATTTGGAAATGCTGGCGCTGGTATGGACTTTGTAAAACAGCTTGCTTATAAAAATACAAATAGTGCTTGCAAAGCAGCTATACGGCCTTATAGAAAGAAAGTTGTTCTACAAGGATATATTAGATTATGTGCTGATATTGGCCCTAACTATATGCAGGGGATAGCCATGGCTACAGCGTTACAAAAAATTCCTTTTCAAATGGCCGCCACTACAGCAAGATCTGACAAGTGCTTTTCTTGTAGAAAAATAGGACATATAAAAAAAGATTGTCCAATTAAAAGAAATAATGGAAATTCCAATAATCCAGCTCCTGGTCTTTGCCCAAAGTACAGAAGAGAAAAACACTGGGCAAGTAAATGTAGATCTAAAACAAATAGAGATGACAAACCTACTATCCAGCAGCAGGGAAACGGGAGGAGGGGCCAGCCCCAGGCCCCACAAAGGCAAGTTTATGGGGCAATACAGTTCGTTCCTCAAACAGCCAGTTACAGCCAGTCTCCCAACTTCTCCGAGCCACCCCAGGGAGTGCCGGACTCGACCTCAGTTCCTCCACCTACACAGTATTGACTCCAGAAATCGGATTTCAAGCACTGCCTACTGGAGTATGTGGCCCACTGCCAAAGGACAGTGTAAGCTTAATCCTGGGGAGAAGTAGCAGTACTATGCAGGGATTACAAGTAGCACCTGGAGTTATTGATACAGATTTCACAGGAGAACTTAAAATTATGGTGTCTTCTCCAAAAACAATCTTTACAATATGGCCAGGTCAGAGAATAGTTCAATTGTTGCTCCTTCCAATGATAAGAACTGGAAGGGTTGCTAATGTTCAGGGTCGAGGGACTCAAGGATTTTGTTCATCAGATGCTTACTGGGTTCAACCTATCAGTAAGGAACATCCAAAATTAACTTTGAAATTAAATGGGAAGCAATTTGAAGGGTTAATAGACACTGGAGCTGATGTTACTATTTTGTCTGGTAATCATTGGCCTGCTTCTTGGCCTAAGCATCCTACAGGGACTCAATTGAGAGGTATTGGACAATCCTCTTGTCCTGAGCAGAGTGCTGCAGAATTACTTTGGGAAGATGAGGAAGGTAATATTGGGTATTGTAAACCTTACATTATAGACAGTTTGCCTTTAAACCTGTGGGGAAGAGATGTTTTGAGTCAAATGAAATTGTTAATGTGTAGTCCTAGTGAAATTGTTACTGCTCAAATGCTTAAACAGGGTTACTTGCCTGGTAAAGGATTAGAAAAATGGGAACAAGGTGACTCATTACCTATTCAAGTAGCTTCTAATACAAATCATCAAGGGCTGGGGTATTTCCCCTAGTGGCCACTGGTCAGGCCGTGCCGCCCCACTCAGAGCCTGTTTGTTGGAAATTTGATGATCCTATATGGGTGGATCAATGGCCTTTGACACGGGAAAGACTCATAGCTGCTCAAACGTTAGTTCAAGAACAATTAGAGGCAAGGCATATAGAGGAATCATCTTCACCCTGGCATACACCAATGTTTGTCATTAAAAAGAAGTCAGAAAAGTGGCAATTACTACAAGATCTGAGAGCTGTGAATGTTACTATGCATTTAATGGGAGCATTACAACCTGGTCTGCCTAGTCCTGTAGCTATTCCAGCTGACTTCTCTACAGTGATTATTGACTTAAAAGATTGCTTTTTTACTATACCTTTACATCCACGAGATTGTTGCCGTTTTGCTTTTAGTGTTCCTTCTAGTAATTCTAAGGAACCTATGAAAAGATATCAATAGAAAGTTCTCCCTCAGGGTATGGCTAATAGTCCAACTTTATGTCAGAAATTTGTGGCTAAGGCTTTAACTTCTACAAGAAACAAATTTCCTCAAATATATATTATTCATTATATGGATGATATTTTATTAGCTGGAAAGGAAAAGACAGATGTTTTGACTTGTTTTTCTTACATGGAACAACAGCTCACTATGTGGGGATTAAAAATTGCATCTGAAAAGGTACAAGATTCCCCTTTTTCTTTTTTTTTTATTTTTATTTTTTATTATTAGTCAGTTCTGTATTCAGCAAATACAGTCAGTTTGGTACCATTATTAGGCTCATCCGTGACCTACCCCCTCCCCTTGGCCCCTCCTTGTTGAGGTATACGGGTCTTGCATTGTGGAGTTAGCCCACAGTTATGGGTAAGCTAAATGTCTCTGCATATCATGACCCAACATGTGACTCTGACTTTCTTTCCGCCCCCTCTTCCGCAGAATTTCCCTGAGCCATGTTGGGTTCATTTTTGGTCTGCTTCAGTGATGAGGTGTTGGGGACCTCTGAGGCTCTGGCTCTCTGATTTGGTGAGATTCCCCTTTTTCTTATCTTGGGTTTTATTTATATCCAAAACAAATTAAACCACAGAAAGTTACTCTTAAAACACAGAACCTCACCACTTTAAATGATTTTCAGAAATTGTTAGGAGATATTAATTGGATTAGGCTTTATTTAAAACTGACTACTCATGAATTAAAACCTTTATTTAATATACTACAGGGAGACTCTAATCCTTCTTCCTTTCGTTCTCTTACACCTAAAGCTTCTAAAGCATTAATTACAGTACAAAAGGCTATAGAAGAACAATTTATCACTTATATTGACTATAGTAAAGTGTTGTGGTTACTTGTATTTCCTACCCCATAAACGCCAACAGGATTGTTGTGGCAAGGAGCCCTTATACTATGGGTGCATCTTGCATCTTCCCCTCCAAGAACTGTCACTCCTTATTATGATGATGTTGCTATAGTAGTGATGGAAGGAAGAGCTGACTCTATTAAATATTTTGGAATAGAACCACAGGTTATCTGTCGGCCTTATAATTCAAAACAGGTTTCTTGGCTTTTTGCTTTTTCAGATACTTGGGCATTATCCATGGCAGGTTTTGCAGGAAGCATTGATAATCATTACCCTAAACATAAATTGATTCAGTTCTTCATGCAACATCAAGTCATTTTTCCTTGCAATACACAATTTTCTCCTATCAAGGATGCTATGTTGGCCTTTACAGATGGATCTTCTTCTGGCCTAGCTGCTTATTCTTTAAATGGACAAACATATACTTTTAATACTCCTTACAAATCCACACAGTTTGTAGAACTGGCAGCCTTTAAAGCTTTATTGCAACATACTGCTACTATATCTGTTAATATTTACACTGATAGCCAATATATTGTCCATTCAGTTCCTTATTTAGAAACCTGTAGCAGAATAAGTCCTTCTTCTACTGTTTACAATTTGTTTGCACAGGTTCAACTTTTGATTCTCCAGCGCTCAGCCCCTTTCTATGTAGGACACCTTCGTGCTCATTCTGGCCTCCCTGGACCCTTAGCTCAGGGAAATGCTATTACAGATGAGGCTACTAGAATTTTTTCTGTGGAAGAAACTATTAATGCTCATAAGCTTCATCATCTTAATGCTAATACTCTATGTCTTAAATATAAAATTACACGTGAACAAGCACGACAGATTGTTAACAACTGTCAACAATGTCTCACATTTTTACCTGTGCCACATCATGGTGTCAATCCTCGAGGTTTGACTCCTGGCCATTTATGGCAAATGGATATAACTCATGTTCCTGAGTTTGGAAAAATGAAATTTATACATGTTTCTATTGACACTTATTCTGGTTTCATTTGTGCTTCTGCACAAGCAGGAGAAGCTACTAAACATGTTATTGCTCATTGTGTTCATTCTTTTAATATTCTAGGAGTACCTAAACAACTAAAAACAGATAATAATCCAAGATATACAAGTGCAGGATTTAAGCACTTTTGTTCTTCTTTTAATATTGAGCATGTTACTAGAATTCTTTATAACCCCCAAGGGTAAGGTATCATTGAATGAGCAAATGGAACATTAAAAATCTGGTTACAAAAAACAAAAAAGGGGGAAATGACACAGGGATCAGTAGCAAAATGGCTAAATCATACTTTATTTTAAATTTTTTACTTTTGGATGCAAAAGGGTTTTCTGCTGCTGACCGTTTTTGGCATGCACAAACCAAGACTAATTATGCTAAAGTAATGTGAAAAGACCCATTGACTAACAAATGGAGTGGACCCAACCCTGTATTAATATGGGGACAAGGATCTGTTTGTATTTTTTCACAGAAAGAAAATGGAGCCAGATGGTTGCCAGAACGCTTGGTCCGGTATGCAGGCCATGAGATCAAACAAGAGGACACTGCTGATCCTGATGATATGGTGTCATCTACATCTTGCTTAGAGTTAAACTGAATGGGTTAATGATTGGGCTACTGGACTGTCCTCAGGACTGTGGTGGTCAGACAATGGACATCAGCAAACTTACATGTGGAAAATTGCTGCTGCTATGGGAGGTATCAAGGTTACATCTGACAGCAATGATTCAAATAGCCTTCCTAAGGGAACTGTTATGGCCTGTGTTACACCACCTTATGCCATGATGTTAGGAAATATAAATATTACTTGGCATCATGGGTCTGAAGGAATGTTTAATGTTACCTGTGATAATTGTAGTCTGTCCAATTGTATTTCTCATGATTCTAAAACTGTAATGATTGTCAAACAACCTGCATTTGTTATGATTCCTGTAAACCTTTCAAAACCTTGGTATTCTGACAAAGGTATTCAAATTCTAGAGGAGGTTAAAAATAGTTTAAGTAGACAAAAGAGAGTTGTAGGTTTAATTGTTGCTGGGATTGCTGCATTCATTATATTATTAGCTTCTATTACTACTGCTGCTGTTGCTCTTGTACAAGAAGTTCATACTGCACACTTTGTTAATAATCTAGCTAAAAATGTTTCTGTTGCTTTGGGAACTCAAGTAACTATAGACAAGAAGTTAGAAGAAAAAATAGATGCTTTGTTTGATGTAGTGACTTATTTAGGAGAGCAAATTCAAGGATTGAAGATTAGAGCTGGATTGGAATGCCATGCAAATTACCAATGGATCTGCATCACCTCTAAAACTTACAGTGCTAGTTATGAAGATTGGGTAAAGGTCAATTTAGAAGGAATTTGGCACCATGATAACATTTCGTTAGATTTGGTTAGTTTACATTCAGAAATTCTAGCTATACAGAAGAGTCATCTTGATTTTGATGCCACTAAGGCTGCTAATGATTTAATTGCTGCAATTAAGTCTGTGTTGCCTGGTTGGGACTTTCTGAGTTCCTGGATAGGCAGCTTTGCAGCTGTGGGAGTTTGCCTTCTGCTTCTCTTATGCCTATTGCCTATTTTCTTCAAGTGTTTAATGAAGTCTATTGTGAATGTTTGTGCAGAGGTCCGAGGTATGCACTATAGAACACGTCCTTGGCTCCCTCAGACTTTATCCTAATTCTCCCTGAATTTTATCCGGCTGGTAGCCAGAGACAGGTAAGATCGGGGGAGGAGGCATCCAACCTAAGACAGGGCACATATTCAAGGATAATATGTTTGTCCAATGACGGGTAAGGATGTTCTTCTGCCTCTGACAACCTAAGACAGGCACAGTCGCTTCTTTTAATAAATAAAGAAGGGGGAGATGTCGGGAGCTTCAGCTGCTCTTTGACTTTGGGAGCTGCAGGTGGTCTTTGATCTCTTAACACAAAAGCCTTATCCTACAGCCTAGGTGAGAAGGCAGCCCAGGTGAGATGGCGCCAGTTACAATGGCATTATTTAACATACAGCCTAGGTGAGATGAGCACCAGGCATAGAGGCCTTATCGTATGGCCTTGGAGAAGTGGGCGCCAGACACAGAGGCATAAATTATTATATGACCCTGGTGAAGCTGACTTTAGGCACGTAGGCATTGCTGAAAAAAGTTTTCTTTTCTGTAAATAAGCTTGTGTTTGCCTGAATAAACCTGAGCCTCGATCAGAACTTGTCTTGGCTCCATTCCTTGTGTTCTTGTCTCAGGTTCATTCCCACTCCCTCCTTCGAGGTCTGTTTCAACTTGTGCTGCAGGCCGGCACAGAGAGTACCCTGCTCTTGGCCCAGAGTAATTTGTCCCTGTCTCTTGGCTCAGATTACTGGGTCCTGACATCACCAATTTCACCCTGTGGTCAATTTGGCCTAACTCCTGGGAAGACCACTCCACCAAGACATCACATCCCATTTCCTTCTACAAAGTGCTAAAGTGGGGTCTGGAGAGTTGGCTCCATGGGAAAAGTGCTTGCTATGCAAGCATGAGGATCTGACTGCAATTCCCAGTGTCTAGCCAGCTCTGGCAGTATGTACCTGTAATCCCAGTGCTGGGGAGATGGCAATAGGAGGGCCCTGAATCTTTCTGGGTATATAGACCTTGTCTCAAAAAAATAAGTTAGGACTAGAGAGATGGCTTAGTGATTAAAGCATCTGACTTTGAAGCCAAATGACCCAGATTCGATTACCCAGGTTCCACTTAAGTCAGATACACAAGGTGGCTCATGCATCTGGAATTTGCTTACAGTGGCTGAAGGCCCTGGCATTCACATTCTCTCTCTCTCCTTCTGTGTCTATCTGCCCCCCCCCCATTTCAAATAAATAAAATAAGTTGAAGAGTGATAGAAAAAGACACCTGGTGTTGACCTGTGGCTTCCACAAATACAGACATGTGCATATGTGTACATACACATTACAGACATGAACACTCACACACACAGCACACAAAAACTCCCAAGTCTCCGCCTTGTAAATCACTCTTCGAATATTTGCAAGTGCTTCCTTTGTGTCAGGCACAATGATGAGAAAAATAGACAAATTTAGGCTCTCAGAGACCTAACATGGCCTTAGGGAACCTCAGAACACAGAAGCCCCTGCTTCCACACGGGGGTCCAGAGCTTGGGTCTGAGGGACAGTGAGGCAGTGGTCACATGGGTACAGGGAACATGTGGCCCTGAAAGGAGCAGCAACTTTGGCTAAGTGCCCTGAGATTATTGAAAGCTGAGTCAGGAGAATCACAAGTTCAAAGCCAACCAGTCCCACACAGTGAGAGATTGTCTCAAACAAATAAAAATATTTTAATAAGTAGGTTTGATGCTGTAGCTTAGCAGTACAGCCCTTCCTTGTAACCCTCCCCCACCCCCAAGAGGGCCTGAGTTGTGGCTCTGCAGTACAGAGCTTGCCTAGAAAGCCCACAGCCCAGATTCATTCCACAACCACAATCAGTCAATCAAAAAATCAATCATTCACACCCACAAAATAGAAAATAAATAAATAATTAAGTTCTGCTGTGAATAGTAGATCAAGCATGATCTCGCTACACTCAGGAGACCGAGGCAGGAGGATGTCCATTAGTTTGAGGCCAGCTTGGGCTACAGAGTGTGTTCTAGGTCATCTTGAGCTAGAGTAAGACACTGACTCAAAAACATAGTAATACTTAAATCTGATAGGAGACTATAGGTGTGGACTACCTGGTGTCAGTTGTCTCCTCTCTACTCAGCCAACTTCACCCCCTTTCCCAGCAGCACAGCTCTCACCTCAGCACTCAGACCTGTGCCTGCATCTCAACCTGTTTCCCCATCTGTAATGCAGACTGGCCACATTTCCTGAGGAAGATGCTATGGAGACTGAAACACACACCCCTGACTGGTGTCACCATGCGGGAGAAGGACTTGTCAGGGAGGATGGGGACCATGGTGCTCACTGAGGGTGCAAGGGCCACTTGGCAAATTGCATAGGGCTCATGCTAACTTTACTGTTTACAGCCTGATCTTCCTCCAGGGATGCTCCCCGAGCACAGATAATGAAATTAATGTTGCAGATTGCTTAGTGGCCTTAGGAGGCAACAAGCCTATATCCTGAGCCAGCAGAATGACAAATATTCCAACCTGACTTGTGAGCAGCAGATGTCATGGCAGCATGGGCTGCTGTAAAGCAAAGAGTGGTGAGAGGTGCTGGCTCAGTGACAGCCTCCTGGCCTGCATGTATTCTGTCCCACCAGATCACTGACAACTAGTTTCCTTCTGCACATGGAGACTCTCAGCTGGTGCCTGCTCTTGTGGATACAATGTTAACTGTCATCCCAGGACCCCAAAGTCCTCTGGCTATCCAGGTAAGTGGATTAAGGATCCTTAGAGTTTAGATTTAGCCCAGGGCTTATGAGGAAGTTAGAAGCCATGTGGGGAGTGTGTGGCCTCTTGAGGGGCCTGCATATGCTCAAGCTGAGGTGAGGTCCCCCGAAGAACTGGAATCAGAAACCCTGAGTGGTTCTGCTACAACAATACTGACATTCAAGGATGGCAGCCCCAGGACATCCTTGTGTTCTGCCCAGTGACAGATGCACATATGGTGTCCTAGCCATGGAGGAAGCATGGGGCATCCACAGGCAGGGTAAGGAGGCCCTTTCCTAGTGACCCCCTGTGGCCCAATTTTGTACCCAGATCATGCATGTCACACCCCAGATGGCTGGTGCCAGCATTCAGGCCTGGCCTTGCATTCTCTCAGTCATTATTCATGCTGTAAACAAACATCCTCTGGGCACTTACTGGGCAGTGCCTTAGGTTCTTGAGAACTGTCTGTCACCCTTATAATCAAACCCAGGTTTGAACAATAAGTCACTTTCGAAATCTGGGACTTCCAATTAAGATGATGGTGTAGGAACCACACCAAAGCAGCCTAGGGGAGAAAAAGCAAAAAAAAAAAAAAAAAAAAAAAAAAAAAAAAAAAAAAGCAAAACGCATTCTTATACTAAAAAGTGAGGTGTATAAGAAATTACCAATGGCATCAGAGAAGTAGGAGAGATACAGAACATCCAGAGCCCACATAGACAGGCAGAAGCGGCTCCAGCAGTGGTGGCAGCACCAGGTCAGTGGGGCCACAGCTGCAAGGCTTGGCTTTAGCCACAGGAAAAGCCAGGTGAAGGGATTTTCCACTCACACCAGGGAGCTCTTTGCAAACTTAAGAAACATGGAGAACTGCAGTGAACAATGGAGGAACAGATCACAAGGTAGAGGATCATGTGGACCAGTGGGAGAACGAGAGCCAAAATCCACAGCCTCCCCTCCCCCACTACCAGTGCAAGCACCAGTGCCAGCAAGCACCAGAGACCAGGGGATGGGAGATTGCAGCACCCAGAACCACTGACCGGAGCAGTGATCCAATGACCCAGCCAGCCTACTTGAACCCACAGTGCACCAAAGAGGGACCCAAGAAGGAGTGCAGCATAATTGAGACCAAAATCACCCCAAAATGTAACTGGGATTACACCAGGTCAGTACCTGCCAAATAAGCCTGGTATATAGGCCTGAACTGAAAGTGCTAATTGCACCTGCCACATCAGGATAAATTATATGTTAAATCTGATGGATAGTCAGATTTGCCATTCTTAAATAAGCTATATTTGGGGCATGTTATTTGTTGCTTCTTGATTTATACTGGCTTTGTTTCCTCTTCTGTTGTACATTAGGGAAGGGTCTGACTTGATCACAAGCTGACTTGGAACCCTCAATGGACCAGAAATCTTGACCTCCTTTTTGACAGGATTAAGGGTGCGGGGCACCACACACCCTAAGGGACACTGACTTTGTTAGAGGATTTGGTTGTCATAATACCTACACTTGCATAAATACTCTGCAATGTTTTTCATTGAATGTGTAGATTGTTTAGTTAAATTTTCAAACCTGCCTGTATATTGTTCCATTTATTTATTTATGAATACTCTCATAGCAGGAAAACCCAACACGTATGGTCACTTCTGTAGATACTCTGAGAGTCTTGTTAGCCACACCTAGCACCATAAGCTCCTACTCTGAGATATATAACATCAGACGGATTGATACATCTAATAATACTGCAGCTAACTAGAAAATCCAGGCATTAAATTAATCCAAGATGCAAAAATATATACATTATAGTACAAGAAACACCAAAAATCAAGACAATATAAATTCACTAAAAAGTATTAATGTATCAGAAATTGCTTCCAGTGAGAATGAGTTAGAGGAAATATGTGAGAAAGATTTCAAAAGAATTATTATAATTATACTCAAAGAAGTCAAAGAGGAAATCAAAGGAATGAAAGTGGAAATCAAAGTAATCAAAGAAGACACAGGAAACCAATTTGGTGAAATAAAAAGCTCAATATAAGACAAAATAAGGAAATAGAAATAATAATGAAAAACCAGTCAGAATTACTACCAATGAAGAACACACTTAATGAAATAAAAAAACTCTATATTGAAAACAGTTAGAGAGAAAGCTCAAGTTAACTACAAAGGCAAGCCCATCAGGATCACAGCAGATTACTCAACACAAACTTTAAAAGCCAGAAGGGCTTGGAGTGATGTATACAAAGTTCTGAGGGATAACAACTGTCATCCAAGGTTACTTTATCCTGCAAAGTTATCCATTCATACAGACAGAGAAATAAGGACATTCCACAACAACAGCAGGGTAAAGGAATATCTGAAGCAAAATCAGTTCTACAGAAAGTAGTTGAAAGGATCTTCCACACTGAAGAGAAAGAAAAGCACACATATAGAGAACCTGGGAAAAACAAACAGTACTCAAATACTAGTTAACACAAGAGAGCAAAGGTAAAACCGGGAGAACTACAAAAAATGTCAAAAATAAATACATACCTTTCAATCATATCTCTTAGTATCAATGGCCTCAATGCTCAAACCAAAAGACATAGGTTTGCAGTCTGGGTTAAGTAGCAGGATCTTTCAATTTGTTGCCTCCAAGAAACTCATGTTTCTACAAAGGATGGACACTCTCTGAGGGTGAAAGATTGGAAAATAGTGTTTCAAGCAAATGTGCCTAGAAAACAAGCAGGAGTTGCTATCATAATATCTAACAAGGTAGGCTTCCATCCAATATTAGTTAGGAAAGATAAGGAAGGTCACCTTATGTTGATTAAAGGCACACTCCAACAGGAGGACATTACAATCCTAAACATATATGCACCTACAAGGGGGCTCCCAACTTCATCAAAAAAAAAAAAATGCTATGATAACTAAGGTCACAGATAACACCAAACACAGTGGTAGTGGGGGACTTCAACACCCCACTCTCACCAATTGACAGGTCATCCCAGGAAAAAATAAACAGAGAGGCATCTGGATTAAATGAGGTCATAGAAGAAATGGACCTAACAGATATATACAGGACATTTCATCCAAATGCTGCAGAATATACATGCTTTTCAGCAGCACATGGAACATTCTCTAAAGCAGATCATATATTAGCACACAAAGCAAATCTTAACAAATACAGGAAAATTGAAATAATTCCTTGCATTCTATCTGACCACAATGGAATCAAACTACAAATCAACAGCAAGAAAAACTACAGAGCATACAGAAAATCATGGAAACTAAAAAATACACTACTAAATGATGAATGGATCAATGAAGAAATCAATAAGGAAATAAAAAAATTCATAGAGTCAAATGATAATAAGAACACAACTTACCAAAACCTTTGGGGCACAATGGAGGCAGTCATAAGGGGGAAATTTATAGCTTTAAGTGCCTTAAAGCTATAAGAAATTAGATGTGTCTCAAGTAAACAAATTAATGCTTCACCTTAAAGCCTTGGAAAAAGAAGAAAAACACAAACAGAAAATCAGTTGAGGGGAAGAATTAATAAAGTTTAGGGCATAAATTAGTAAAATAGAAACCAAAAAATCAATCCAATGAATCAATGAAAAAATGAGTTTGTTTTTTGAAAGGATAAACAAGATTGATAAAGCCTTAGCAAATCTGACCTAAAGAATGAGAGAAGAGATACAAATTAATAAAATTAGGATGAAAAAGGCACCATCACAACTGCTACCAGAGAAATTCAAAAAATCTTAGGGACATACTATAAGAACATATACTCCAATAAGTTTGAAAAACTGAAAGAAATGGATTATTTCCTTGATTTATATGACCTACCTAAATTAAATCAAGATGAGATTAATCACTTAAAAGACCTATGACAAATATGGAGATCCAAGCAGTTATCAAAAATCTCCCAACTAAAAATAAATCCAAGCCCATCTGGATTCACTGGTGAGTGTTACCAGACCTTCAGGGAAGAACTAACACCAATGCTTCTTAAAATTTTCCATAAATACAAAAAGAAGGAATTCTACCACATTCTTCTATGAAGCCAGCATCATCCTGATATCAAAACCAGGCAAATATAGAACAAATAAAGAAAATTAAAGACCAATCTCCCTCATGAACATAGATGCAAAAATTCGCAACAAAATATTGGCAAACAGAATAAAAGAATATATCAGAAAGATCATTCACTCTGACCAAGTAGGCTTTATCCCAGAGATACAGGGATGGTTCAACATGCACAAATGAATAAACATAACACGTTATATAAGTGGACTGAAGGACAAAAATCACATGATCATCTCAGTAGATGCAGAGAAATCATTTGAGAAAATCCAACATCCCTTCATGATAAAAGTCCTACAGAGACTTGGAATAGAAGGAACATATCTCAAGAAAATGAAGCCTATTTGTGAGAAGCCTGCAGCCATCATGTTTCTAAATGGAGAAAAATTGAAACATTTCCACTAAAATCAGGAAGAAGACAAGGGTGTCCCCTGTCCCCACTTTTGTTTAATATAATGCTGGAAGTCTCAGCCATAGCAATAAGGCAAGAGATGCACATAAAAAGGATACAAATTGGAAAGGAAGAGATCAAGGAATCATTATTTACAGATGACATGATTCTATATATAAAGGACCCTAAAGACTGCCAGCAAACTTTTAGAGCTGATAAACACCTACATCCATGTAGCAGGATACAAAATAAATACACAGAAGTCAGTAGTCTTCCTATATTCCAACAACAAACACACAGAGGATGAAATCAGAGAATCACTCCCATTCACAATTGCATCAAATAAATAAATAAATAAATAAATAAATAAATAAATAAATAAAGTACCTTGGAATAAACCTAACCAATGAAGTAAAAGATTTCCACAATGAAAACTTTAATACCCTCAAGTGAGAAATTGCAGAAGACACTAGGAAATGGAAAGACATCCCTTGTTCCTGGATCAGAAGAATCAATATTGTGAAAATAGCAATCTTACCAAAAACTATGTACACATTTAATGCAATCCACATCAAAATTCCAAGGCATTCTTCACGGAAATAGAAAAAACAATCCAAAACTTCATTTGGAATCACAAAAAAAATCTTGAATATCTAAAACAATACTGAGCAACAAAAATAAGTCTGATAGTATCACCATACCTGATTGTAACCTATACTACAGAGCCATAGTAACAAAAACAGCATGGTACTGGCACAAAAGCAGACATGTAGTGGAACAGAATAGAAGACCCAGATGTAAGTGCAGGTAGCTATAGCCACCCGATCATTGACAAAAATGACAAAAATACTCATTGGAGAAAAGACAGCCTGTTCAGCAAATGGTGCTGGGAAAACTGAATATTTATCTGTGGAAGGAGGAAAATAGATCCCATCTCTCTCCATGTACAAGAACTAAGTCCAAATGGATTAAAGACCTTAACATCAGTCCTGAAACTCTGAAACTGCTAGAGGAAATCACAGGGGAAACCTTCAACATATTTGTCTTGGCAAAGACTTTCTGAAAATGACCACAACTGCTCAGGCATTAAAACCACATATTAACCGTTGGGACCTCATGAAATTACAAAGATTTTGAACATCAAAGGACACTGTGAATAAAGCAAAAAAAGCAACCTACAGAATGGGAAAAAAATCTTTGCAGCTATTCATCTGATAGAGGATTAATATCTAGGATACACAAAGAACTCAAAAAATTAAATAGTAAGAAATCAAACAAGCCAATTAGAAATGGGCTATGGAACTAAGTAGAGAGTTCTCAAAAGAAGAAATACAGATGGTATATAAGCATCTTAAAAAAAAGTTCTACATCCGTAGTCATCAGGGAAATGCAGATTAAAAGTACATTGAGATTCCATGTCACTCCTGTCAGATTGGCTACCATCGTGAAAACAAATCGCCATAAATGCTGGTGAGGATGTGGAAAAAGAGGAACCCTTCTACACTGTTGGTGGGAATGCAATCTGGTCCAGCCATTGTGGAAATCAGTGTGGAGGTTCCTAAGACAGCTAAAAATAGATATACCATATGACCCAGTGATAGCACTTCTAGGCATATATCCTAAGGACTCATGTCATTACCGTAGAGATACTTGCTCAACCATGTTTATTGCCACTCAATTCACAATAGCTGGGAAATGGAACCAGCCAACTGATGATTGGATAATGAAGATATGGCACATTTATACAATGGAGTTCTACTCAGTGGTAAAGAAAAATAAAGTTATGAAATTTGCAGGAAAATGGATGGATCTGGAAAGGATTATACTAAGTGAGGTAACTCAGGCCCAGAAGGCCAAGCATCACATGTTCTCCCTCGTATGTGGATCCTAGCTACAGATGATTGGACTTCTGTGTGAGTAGGAAGAAAACTCAGTAGCAAAGGCCAGTAAGCTGGAAAAGATATAAAAGGAAGAGAAAGGAAGGGAGAGAGTTCTTAATAGGATGGTATTGTATGTATTTATGTAGAAGAATAACAAGTCACTTTCAATCTGGGCTTGCAGCTTGGCATCTCAGCTACTCACTAGGTTAAGGCAAAAGGATTGAAAGTTCAAGGTCTATCTGAATTACAGATCAAGTTCATGACCAGTCTGGGTAACTTAGTGAGACTGTTTCCAAATGGAAGTATTAAGATGTTGGGCTGGTAAGATGGCTCAGTGGATAAGGTATTTACCTGTAAAAGTAATAGGCAGGCTGCAATGGGCCTCAGTAATAGAGCTCCTGACTAGAACCATTCAATGAAATGCATGGTATTGAGTCCTAGTGAAATGTCTAGTTGTTAGTAGTTTTGTGTTTGCCGCTTTTTGGTGTTTGCTGGCTGCTGGTGTTTTGTCTCTTTCTGTTTGGATTTATGAATGGGAGCTAATTTCTTCCACTGTGTTTAGAACTTCCCCTGGATCTGTATGGTATATGGTAGAGCACCTGCCTATGATCCCTAAGTGAGGAACTCTGGTATAGCTCAATGGTAGAGGATTTTCCTAGAATCTCCCAGTTAAGGGATGGGGGTGTAGGTCAGTGATAGAGCCCTTGCCTAGAATCCTCCAGTGATGGGCTGGGATGTGGTTCAGTCTTAGAGTACCTGCCTAAAATCTGCCACTGAGGAGCTGAAGGTGTCCCTCAGTGGTAAGGTAACTGCCTAGAATCCCATAAGGAGGGGCTGGGGGCATGGTCTAGATTCCATTACTAGCATGGCAGAAAGAAGTCACTTCTGTAAAACTGGCAAAAAAAACCCCTTAGGGTCAGAGCTTGGGAGGAACTAGGGTGGAGCTCATCCAAAAGGTTTGAAGAAGGTGAGAAAGCACATGTAAGGGTCACTAGGCTACCCAGATAACATGGTACATCTCAAACACACTTGTACTGGAGGCAGGATGTTTGGTTTGGAACTGGATCAACACATGATATTTGGTCTCTAGAAATCAGTGCATGGTACAGCCCAGCCATCTTCCTACAGCCTGAGAGGCACAGGTCTGTGTAGAGGCAGGGTGACAAAAGCACATGTGACCTATCCAAATTCCCCCTGCATAACACAATGGTCCAAGGAGAAGACAGTGATTTAGTGAACATCAAACATTGGCAGTGGCTGGTCCATGCATTTGTGAAGGACGAGAGGGTGAAATCTTGGAGGGATTTCTGGAGGAGAGGATGCCACCTAAGAGTAACAAGAAGGGACTCAGATGTGTACGGTATCTGCAAAAGAAAAAAAAGCACTGGTTGAACTTTCTTGCAGGGTATATGAGCAGTGAGGGCAAAGAGGATTTGACTTAAGAGTTGGAGGGACTTGAGAGGAGCCTGATGAGGTGTTTTTCAAAGTGCAATCATGGTGGCGACAGGGTGAGTATATGGTCATGGTAACCAAGGCAATAGGATAGGAGTGTATCAGGAAGGCTACTTCTGGGTTCCCAAATGGGCAGGGGCCTGACAGACTAGGCTGAGAACTTTCTAGAGTAGCTTTCTATCTGGTCTCTGGGTCTCAGGATTGAACTGACTATGTTGATGAGGCATGCAAATGAAGGTGTAGACACACTGGATGGAATAGTGGCTCTGGTCACTAGGATGGTAATGGCTGGAGAATGTGTGTGTGTGTGTTTGATAGTTATGGTGTTGTCAACTTGATCTGTTTAGTAATCCACAGAAATGCCTTTCAGGTGGGTCTCTGAGGTTGCTTCCAGGAAAGATTAACAGAAGAAGGAAGTCCTTCCCCCAAGCATGCAGCCCCTCTCAAGAGGGGAATTTATATAAGGAAGCTCTGGGTGAAAAGAGCTCCTTCCTTCCTTCCACTTGGTGTTTGGAGCTCCTTGCTGTCTTCCACCCTGGATTGAAGACCAGTGCAGACTGAAGAACAGCGTTAAATGAAGACCCACGTGGATCAAAACCCAGAGGCTCCTCAGGAAGCCTCCAGGCTTTCAGTGCGAGATTGGGACTGCTGAGGCATCTGGTTTCATGGAATGAACAGCTACCAGGTTCCTTGATTCTCAGGCCTGCAACTGCTATTGGACTACCATAAGCTAATCCAATAAATTCCCTTTTTAAAATAAATCATTTTAGCAGATCTCTTCCTAATACAGATCAGACTAATACAGATTTTTGTACCAGGAGTGGGGCAGCTGCTAGACACTTGACTGTGTGGCTTTGGCCTTTTGGAGCTGATTTTCAAGAGGAATGTGGAAGGATTTGAAACCTTGGCCTAAGAGAAGCCTTACAGTGTGTAAGTACAGGTTGATGGACTATTCTGGTTGTGATGAAAGACTTGAATGCACTAAGAAATATGGACTGTGAGGTTTGGCATATGAGGGCGAGAAAGACCTTTGCTTGGACTGGGCTAGCAGGTTGTGTGAAAAACTTGCTGTTATGCCCTTGTCCTGAGAAGTTGTGTGGGGTTGCTTTGCATAGAAATGAACTGGTATGAGCAGAGGGATTTGGCACAGGAAGGAAAATCTTTGGCTGAACTGATGCCCATTGATCTGCAATTGAGAGATTACAGTCTTTCAGATAGATTGGGCCACCTGACCTGCATTGGAGCAACAGAAAAAATATAGACTCCTTTGAAGGGGAACAAGTGCTCAAGAAGTGTCCTGTTCTTCAAAGTCTGCTTTATCCCTCCCCCCCCCCCAGATTAACAAATTGGCACTTTACCTGGTATTGTGGAGTATACGAAATTCAGGAAATAGAGGGTCATTGAGTTTGCAACATGGTCTTGTGTTTTGGAATTGGCCTTGGGCAGTGTGAAGCAGGTTTGCTGGATACCTGCATGGAGACTCCATGAGGATGAATTGTGGGTTGCAGTGGAGCCCCAGTGGAGATGCTGGGACCACGAGATTGCTGCTAAGGAAAGCTGCCAGTCCCAGGGAAGTTGTCCAGGATTGTGAGTAGCCTAGCTGGAGGCATGGAATTAGAACTCAGACTTATTGCTGGTTAGAATTATCGGTCTTGGCAATTTGTCACTTGGAGATTTGTCACTGACTAGAGTTGTTGGACTTGAAGCTATAGAGTTTCATGTTTGCCCTGATTGTTTTAAATCTTGTATTGGCTGAATATTTCTTTGCTATGCCCAATGCCATCCTTTGTAGTGTGATTGTTTATTCTGTGCCATTATAGTTTTGGGGGGGGGATTTTTTGGTATTATCCCTCAGTTAAAAGATATTGGATTATGGGGATTATTGAACATACTTAGGATTGATAAAAATGATGGGGACCTTAAAAGATGGACTGAGTGAATTGTATTTTCTATCATGTATGGATACCAGTTTATGGGGGCCAGAGGCAGAATGTGGTGGTTTGATTCAGATGTCTTCCAAAAACGTAGGTGTTCTGAATGCTAGGTTCCCAGCTGATGGAGATTTTAGAATTAATGCCTCCTAGAGGTGGTGTGTTATTGGGGGTGGGATTGTGGGTGTTATATCCAGTTTCCCATTGCCAGTGTTTGGCACATTCTCCTGTCCCTGTTGTCCACTTAATGTTGGCCAGGGGGTGATTTCCACCCTCTGCTCATGCCATCATTTTCCCCTGCCATTGGGGGGCTTCCACTCAAGCCTGTGAGCCAAATAAACCTCTTTATCCCACAAGCTGTGCTGCTCTTGTTTGGATGATTTGTAACAGCAATGTGAACCTTACTGCAACAGTGTGGGGAAGAGTCAGCTTTGTGTTGCTGGGATGAACATTCAAAACAGACACAGTTTGTAGGAGGAAGGGACTTATTTCAAACTTACAGATTCAGGGGAAGTTCTGACCACAGTGGAAGAAGCTGGTTCCCATTCATAAATCCAAGCAGAAAGAGAGAAACCACCAGCAGCCAGCAAACACCAAAAAGCAGCAAACACAAAACCAGCGATAAGATGTTTCACCAGGGCTCAAACCTCTTTGCATAACTTTGGGCTGGAATTTAGATCTGTCCCTAAACACACCTTTGGGCTGAATCCCAGGGTCTGCACCCAGGGACACCTCATCACTCCCAAGATACAAGGTTTAAGAAAACACTTGAGTCTAAGGGGGACACGTTCAAACTACCACACTGTGCTTCCCTTCTTCCCTCATATTCATTCAACAAACCTACATTCACCACCTATGATGACAGATCCAGGACAGAGGCAGGGTAAACAGGCTGAAAATGTTCATCTCCAGAGCTGGCAAAGGGCAGTCAGCTTTGCTGGCTTCAGGTGGCCATTGGTGACTCTGCCTATAGGTCCCCAAGGAGCACACGGTTCTCCAAGAGCACCTGGATCCCAGATAAGGACTTAACCATTTCTCGTGTGATGCAAGCATGCCAAAGAGTCATGCCCCCAGCCACTCACTGGGCGATTCTAGGCTAGTGCTCTACCATTGAGTCACACACTCAGCCCCACACTGGCTGAATTTTAGCAAGTATTCTATCACTGAGCTTCATCCCCAGCACTCTCAATTCCATATTCCCAGGAGTCATACCCCTGTGGGTTGGCAGGCACAGCTATCATGAAGCCAGTAATCTCAAACAAGCAGGTGGCCATGGCCAGAGAAGTCTTGACTCTGCCTGGCTTTGTTGGACACTAACTAGTCTAGTAAGTTCTCAGGGGCATATACAGGGCTCATCTCAACTCAGTGTTTCTAGGAAAGGCAATCTTAGAGGAAGACCAAGGTAGATCTTAAGTGGAGGGAGAGTTCTAGAATCCTTGGCCTCTTCTGCTATGGAAGGCTTGGTTGTCATCCTTACCTGATCAAGGTGCCTTGCTCCTCCCTTCCCTGAGGGCCAAGAGTGCCAAGTGCAGTTCAGTCTACCTCAAATGTGACATTCTTCTTCTCCTATCTCCTTCACACTTTCCCCCTACACTTTCCTATTTTCCCCTTTTATACTCCTCCTTACTGCCTTTCTTTCTTTCCTATTGCTTTTTGGATTTTTAGAATTTTAATTTTACTTTTGTATTTATCTATCAATTTATTTACATGTCTGTGTGTGTATGGGCACCCAAGTGTCTCCTGATACTGCAGAAGAATGTCCATCTAGCTTTATCTGGGCACTGGGGAGTTGAACCAGTTTGGAAAGTTGTTTTATTTTTTTATGTTTTTAATATTAATATTATTTTTATTAATTAGTTTTGTACTTAGTGAATACAGTCAATTTGGTACCATTGTTAGGCTCATTCATGTCCTACACCCTCCCCCTAGCCCCTCCTTGTTGAGGTATATGGGTCATGCATTGTGGAGTTAACCCATAGTAGGATAAATGTCTCTGCATATCATGACCCAATGTGTGGCTATGACATTCTTTCCATCCCCTCTTCCGCAAAATTTCCCTGAGCCATGTTGGGTTCATTTTTGGTCTGCTTCACTAATGAGGTGTTGGGGGCCTCTGGATCTCTGGAAATATGATTTGGTAGTAGTTGATTTTTCTCTGTGTTGATCTCCTTCACCCTTGTGCGGGTACCCAGTTCACCAAGAAAACAGCACCCCTGCTTGTTTCGCCAATTGTTCTTCATTTCAGCCAGGGCCCTTTTGAGGTATGATGGGTTGGCCCTCTTCTTAGGATCTACATCAATCTGAAAAAGAAAAGCAGATTCTCCAACAGAGAGTAAAGTTAGCACCTGACAAATGAAATAACCCTTACTTTTTTTATAGAGAATTTAATAGGTGTACGCCTTCTTGTAGCCCATGATTGGTGGTAGCTTCATAATGGAGAGCGGGCTTATGTTTGGATATGGTTCTGATTTGTTCCCCAGTTCCAGCTATGGGTCTTGTACCACTGAGGGGATCAGTTAGCCAAATCAAGAGCAGTTGGTTTCCCACCATGGCTGTGCACCACTATTGCACATGTGTGAGCATCATGACAGGTTATTTGCTGCTAAGTAGTTTAGGCCATGAGTTGCTTGGACAGATATTGGTATCACCCTAATTCCAAAACCAGGCAGACATGCCACAGGAAAAGAAAACTACTGGCCTATTTCCCTGATGAACTTAGATCACTTCATGATCAAAACAAAAGTCAAATCATAACCAAACAAAATATGGACTTGGGAGATGTCTCAATGTTTAAAGACACTTGTTTCTAAAACTTTCCAACCTGGGTATTTTATTTTATTTGTTGCTATTGAAAATGGGACCATGTCCCTTATTTCTTTCTCTGTATCTTTGCCATTTGCATATAGAAAGGCTACTGATTTTCGTGCATTGATTTTGTATCCTGCTACTTTGCTATAGGAGTTAATCACCTTCAGGAGTTTTGGGACAGAGTCTCTTGCGTCTCTTACATATACAATCATGTCATCAGCGAATAGTGCTAACTTAACTTCTTCCTTTCCAAATTGTATCCCTTTTATTTCCTTCTCCTGTCTTATTGCTTGAGCTAGGACTTCCAGTACTATATTGAAAAGCAGAGGTGAGAGTGGACAACCCTGTGTTGTTCCTTGTCTTAATGGGAATTTCTCCAGTCTCTCTCCATTAAGTATTATTTGGCCCCTAGGAGTTTTGTATATTGCCATTATTATGCTAAGATATGAACAAACCATGCCAATTCTCTCCAATGTTTTGATCATGTAGTGATGTTGTACCTTGTGAAAGGCCTTTTCTGCATCTATCGAAATGATCATGTGGTTTTTATGTTTAACCTTGTTCATGTGGTGTATTACATTGACAGATTTCCATATGTTGAACCACCTGTTCCTAGGATGTTTCTAGGATGTTGCAGGGATGAATACCACTTGGTCTAGGTGGATAATGCTTTTGATGTGTTCTTGGATTCGGTTTGCGAGGATTTTGTTCAGGATCTGTGCATCTAAATTCATCAGGAAAATATGCCGGTAGTTTTCTTTTCTTGTGGTATCTCTTTCTGGTTTTGGAATTAGGGTGATAGTAGCTTCATAAAAGGAGTTGGGTAGCTTTCCCTGTTCTCCAATTGTGTGGCACGGTTTGAGGAAGATTGGTTTGAGTTCTTACATGAAGGTCTGATAGAATTCAGCTGAGAAGCCATCTGGTCCTGGACTCTTCTATTGTAGGAGGTTTTTCATTATTTTTCAATCTCCGTGAGTGTGATGGGTTCATTGAGGTGATTAATCTGCTCTGTGTTTAGCTTTGGTAGATGGTATAGTTCCAGGAATTTATCTATCTCCACCACATTATCCAGTTTTGTGGAGTAGAGGTTTTTGAAATAAGTCCTGATGATTCTCCCAATTTCACTTATGTCTGTTGTGATCTCTCCTTTTTCCTTTTGAATTTTGTTAATTTGAAGCTTCTCCTTTTTTTGGTTGATCATATTGGCCAGGGGTTTGTCAATTTTGTTTATTTTTTCAAAGAACCAACTCTTTGTTTTGTCAATTGTCTTAATTGTTTCCTTGGTTTCCCATTCATTGATTTCTGCTCTGATTTTAATTATTTATTTCCTTCTGGAGCTCTTTGGATTGGATTTTTCTTGTTTTCCAGTGTCTTTAGGTGAATGGTTCGGTTATTGATTTGGGATCTTTCTGTCTTTTTAATGAAGGCATTGAGTGCTATGAATTTTCCCCTGAGGACTGCCTTCATTGTGTCCCATAAGTTTTGGTACGATATGTTCTTATTGTCATTCAATTCCAGAAATTTTGCAATTTCATTTTTTATTTCATCCACTACCCATTTATTGTTTAAAAGTGTGCTGTTCAGTTCCCAGGTGCCATTGGGATTCTTGGTGGGTCTTTTGTTGTTGATTTCTAGCAATATAGCATTGTGTTGTGATATCATGCATGGGATTATGTCAGTCTTCCTAAATATGTGGAGGCAGTCTTTGTGACCCAGTATATGGTCTATTTTAGAGAATGTTCCATGGGCTGCTGAGAAGAATGTGTAGTCTGTGGATTTGGGATGGAAAGTTCTGTAGATGTCCGTTAGGTCTAAGTGATCTATGGTTTTTTGAGCTCTCTTACTTCCCTGTTTAGTTTCTGTTTGGATAATCTGTCTGTTACTGCTAATGGTGTATTAAAGTTACCAGCTATGATGGTGTTGGTGGTTATTTCTGTTTTATTGTCAAGTAGGTTTTGTTTTATGAACTATGGTGCCCCTGTGTTTGGTGCATACAGATTTATGATTGTAATATCCTGTTGATGGATCATTGCCTTGATAAGTAGGAAGTGGCCTTCTTTGTCTTTTTGATTATTTTTGTTTTGAACTCTATTTTATCCAATATTAATATGGCTACACCTGCTTGTTTTTCATTCCCATTTGCTTGGAATATTGTTTTCCACCCTTTCATCCTCAGTAGGTGTCTGTCTTTTGTGGTGAGGTGGGTTTCTTGAAGGCAACAGATTGGGGGGCCCAATTTTTTGATCCATCCTGTTAGCTTGTGTCTCTTGATGGGTGAATTAAGGCCATTAATACGTAGGGTAATGACTGTGAGACTTGGTTTGATCTGTCCTATATTGTGATGGTAAATGTGGTTTGGTGTTTTCATGGACTTTGAAGTTTTTTGTGCCTTCTCTGAGTTTGGTTGTTGTGATCTGCTTGTTGTAGGCAATTGTGTTTGTTTATTTCTTTCTTCTCTGTGGAGAATTTCCTGAAATACTCTCTGTAGGTTTGGTTTTGTGCTCATATAGTTGTAAAGCTGACTTTTGTCATGGAATGTTTTTCTTTCACCATCTAGTATAAGGTATACTTTTGCTGGGTAGGGCAGTTTGGGTTGGAAGCCATAGGTTCTGAGACTTTGCAGTGTTTCATTCCAGGCCCTTCTAACTTTCAGGGTTTCCATTGAGAAGTCTGTAGTAATTCTGATGGGGTTACCTTTGAAAGTGGTGTGCTGTTTTTTCCTGTCTGCTTTTAGGATTTTCTCTTTTGTGTCAATGTTTAGTGTCTTAATGACCATATGTCTTGGAGAGTTCCTCCTTTGGACCAGTCTGTTTGGAGTTCTGTTGGCTTCTTGTATCTTGATGGGCCTTTCTTTTAAGAGACTGGGGAAGTTTTCTTCAATTATTTTGTTAAATAAGTTCTCCATGCCTTTGGTCTGAATTTCTTTTCCTTCTGGTATTCCAATGATCCTGTTATAGGACGTTTAAGTGTATCCCACAATTCTCACATGTTCTGTTCACAGGAACTTTTGAACTTACTGAAATTTTTGAACTCTCTAACTGTTTCTTCCATCTTGTCTTCCAGATCAGAGTTTCTATCCTACACTTGTCTGACCCTATTCTTGAGAGCTTCTAGAGAGTTTTGGACTTGTTCAATTAAGTTTGCATTTTCTACTACTTTTCTATGTATAATTTCCATCCCTCTGTCAAGCTCCCTTTTCACTTCATTTTCTGATTTTCTTGATGATTCTTGGAACTCATCCTTGCATTTCTTTATGTCTTCATTTAGCATGGTCAGTTGGTTTTTGAGGTGCTTTTTTTCACTCTCCCTCAAATGTCTTAACTCTCTTTGAACTCCTTCCAATTTCTTATCTATTAGTTCTAGTGTAGTGATGGCAGCATCCACATGATTATCATTTATTTGTTGCTTTCCTTCAAGTTCTACCAGTAGGTTGGTCAGGATTGCATTGCTCATAGCTTCAATTTGGTGTTCTGATCCTAATGGTTTTTCTATGTTTTGGTTAGATGTATTCATTGCAGGACTGGGTGATATAAATGGATTTTCTTGCATTTGATTTTTCATGGTATTTCTTTTGTGCTGTGGTCTGCCTGTGACAGTGTATGGGCACATAGGTGGGCAAATCAGCCTGGGCTCCTGACTTGAAATTTGACATAGAATCTCTCTCTAGCCTAGCTGACCTGGAGTTCAGTATGTAATCTCAAGCTGGCCTTAAACTCAAAGTGATCCTTTTACCCTGCATCCTGAATGCTGGGATTAAAGGCATATACCACCATGCCCAGCCTCTTTGGTTTTCTATACAGGGTCTCCCTCTGTAGCCTAGGCTGGCTTCATGCTAGAAACCCTGGCAGGTAGGGCCAGATTTCTGGAAGGTGCTCCTTGGGACCTTTCCTTTGAATGGATATCTTGGTTCCACCTGTTCCTCTTTCTGGCTCCTTGTTTCCTGTCTTTCAAGATGTGTACTACTTCGCTCTGCCCTAGTTTTCTGCCCCCCCCCCGATGTTCTTCTTCTCCACAGGCCCAAAGCAATGGAGTCAGCTGGCTATGAGTCGAAAAAGGCTGACGCTGTGAACCAAAAGTGAAATAAATCCTTCCTCTCCAAAATTGCTTGTTCAGTTAAAATAGTTTCAGTGGCAAAAATGTGACTAACATGTTTTCCCTTATTAACAGGCAGAAATATATATTTCTGTATACAAATGCTTTAACAAAAATCTTGGTGTCTGTAGTAATTTCTCTTATCCCATGTCTTGTCTTTCCACAGTTTCAATTGTGTATTTTGATGGACAGTTTTAATTATGATAGTCCAATTTAGTCCTATGTATTTGATCTTAGATGCTTTGCCTGTGCTGGTTAAGAAGTCTTTGCTTGTTGGGCATGGTGGCACATGCCTTTAATCCCAGCACTTGGAAGGTAAAGGTAGGAGGATCACTGTGAGTTGAAGGCCACCCTGAGACTATATAGTGAATTCCAGGTCAGCCTGTAGTAGAGCGAAACCCTACCTCGGAAAACCAAAAGAAAACAAAGCAAAAAGAATGAAATCTTTGCTTTCCCTTTAAATGTTTCTGTTTCTGAAAAAGTTCATCCCCCTTCTTACCAAGCCTGTCCATGCACAGCAGTTTCTGACTGGTTTCTCCTGATTTTCTCCACCCTCCTCTCAACTTATGTTCTCTGCTGCCTTCTGCTCCCTCTAGCCTTCTTCCTTCCTTGCAATCCACATTACCTCTTCTGCCTATGGACTGGCCTGTCCCATCTTGGCAGCCCTTAGACTGTCATGAGCTCTCCCATGTGCTAGGTACTCAATAAAACCATAAATTAATGTCTGGGGGTCCAACTGGGGAGTATTAAACTCGTTAATTAGTTCTACACACCACCTCATCAGGAATGGCTCAACAAAGCCAAGGAAACAAGAGTTATGGAAAAATCACCATGGATAGGACAGTGTCCTATCTCCCCAACTGGGGTGTTAATCATTCCAACTGGAGTGTTAATCACACAAGCATCACCTAAACTTACATCATTGTGTTTATTTTTGCTTCAGCACCCCAAATCATAGAATAATTAATCTGTTTCCTTTGTACAAACAAGTCATAGGAGCCCTCTCCCCAGCCACTCTTCACTGATTCAGAATGTGGGGGAAACTGTATCTATTAGCCCTTCTCCTCACCATGTGTGATGACATAACACAGGTTCCTATAGTCCAAGATGCCATAGACATCAGGTGGGAACACCACAATTATTTACTTGACCTGAGTGGGTGGGCACAGAGTGGGACTGGACCAGGGTTGATAGTTTTTTAGCAGGTCAGAGCAGGGCATTCGTGGGGCCCTCCTCCAAAAACCCACACTTACTTCCTCCTCATTGAAAAGGTTGGCCTGGGCCCTGAGCTTGTCTTTGATGATGTTTGTGGAAAGAAGTCACCATGTCTTGAGATAAGGGTGCCACTGAAGGCATGCACATGCACATGTTGCCCTAGAGGGCACTGGGAGCAAAAAGCTCTGATCTGGGGAACACTAAAGGACAGGGCTGCTATGAGCATGAAGCAGGTGTCTGAAGCCAGCTGCCTCCTATGGAACCCCACCTTTCCTTCTAGAATTAGGAAGGGACCAAATGGAATGACCTTAAGATCCCAGAAGGACATTAGGATTACTTAGATTTCCAAGGAACCCATGGCCACAGACATGCTAGGCAAATGTTCTACAGCCCAACTCCCCACCCCTCACAGGAGGATGTTACCCATGTTCTTTACTACTGACCTATATCCTTGCCCTTGGGTCCCATTATGTATCCCAGGTTGCCCTTGAACTTGTCATTTTCATGCTTTAGCCTCCTGAGCACCTAGGTTAACAGGCCTGAACCACCAGGCCTTGTTCTTGATGCCCTGCCATTTTCCTCTCTTGCTCTAATTCCTACTTCACTAGAGTGTATCCTAGAATCCTCCAGTGAGGGGATGAGAGTGACTCAGTAGTAGAGCACCTGCTTAGACTCCCCTAGTGAGACATTGTGGACATGGCTCAGCAGTAGAGTTCTTGCTTAGAATCTATCCATGCAGGGCTTAGGGTGTGTCTCAGCCTGCTTAGAATCCCCGAGTGAGGGACTGGGACTTGACTATTTGTGAAGGCACTGAGTTTTATGCTCAACACAACAAGAAGAGAACCAAAAGGAGAGTGAGGAAGAAGGAAAGATTCTGACGTCCATCATGGGCTTTAATATCCAAGATTTTCATTGTATTATTGGGGAAACTGAGGCCTAGAAAAATGGAGGTGCTTGTCCAAGGTTTTCTGGGATCTGTGATGCCAGCAGGTGACCTAACAAGTCTTATCCAAATCCCATTCCTGATCAGGCTGCTCCTCAGCCACTTCACTGTGGTCCTGGGAAGCCCCACCATGTCATGTGGTCAGAGGTGTGTGTTTTCCTTCAGAATATAGGACCAGATTGCTGATGGCCACTAGTGGATAGGGGTATGGGATTTTTCTTTGTTTGCTTTCATTGAGAAAGGGTCTAGTGTAGCCGTAACTGACATCAAACTCAATATAAAGCTGAGAATGACCTTGAATTCCTCATCCACTTCCTGGGTGTTAGGATTACACACATGAGCCACCAGACCTGGCTCAATGACCAACATTAATGGGTCAGGACTATGAACCTATCTGAATGCCCAGTTCCAGGCTGACATCATTCCCACTTGGTCCTCTTTAGACCCAGTGCACCCAAGTGCTAGACACGATACCTCAACTTATAACACAGTTTCCATTCCTTGCCTGGGGCACCATAGTAGGGCATCTCATGGCAAACTTTCCTTATCCCAATTAGAGGGCAAGACAGTTCCCATCCCAGCCAGCTGCCCAGTCTAGGCCACTTTTTCTGTGGCCCAGATAGGCTCATTTCTGACCTTCGACCCTGGGGAGGGTTTCTTGTCACTATTTCTGCCACCTTCTGCTCAGCTGGAATCTGGCCTGTTCAGCTGCTCAAAGTTTCCAGCTCTCAGCATAATATTTGGGCTTTTTGTTTTATGAGATCCATCCATGGACAGGATCTTAGGTCTACTCTTCTTCCCTTCCTGGGTCTGCTATTCATCCTAAACCTGCTTTAACCAGATTTCTCTGCACATCTGTTTCAGTCATCCAAAGATGCTTTTTTTGTTAAAAAAAAAATATGATAGATGGGCTGCAGAGATGGCTAACTGGTTAAGGTGCTTGCCTGCAAAGCATAACCACTAAGGTGTGATTTCCTCATGCCCACCTACAGCCAGTTGTACAAAGTGACACATGTGTCTGGAGTTAATTTGGAGTGGATGGAGGTCGTGGAGTGCCTAGCCTATCTGCCTATCTATCTTCTTTCTACCTGTCTCTGGTTGCAAATAAATTTAAAAAATTTAAAAATAAAAAGTGAAATGTGTGTGGATGTGTACTTGTATGTTCATGTGTGTGCAGTGCACGTGTGTATGCAAGTATGCATGCACACAGGCAGTGGGGATAAAAGACATTTTTTGTGTGTGTGTGTGTTATTCCCAGGTATGTCATTGGCAGTTTTTGAGATAGGGTTTCTCATTGGCCTGGAACTCACCAAATAGGCTAGACTGGCTGGCCACTCAGCCCCAGGGGCTCTCTTATCTCACTTCCCCTGTGCTAGGATTACAAGCCTCCCCGGCGAAGCGCAGTCTAGTTACCCCAGTAGGGGCTTCCTAAAATTTCTCACCTCCTCCTGAGCACCTGTGTGGTCTTCCCAGTCCCTTCTCCTCCCCTTCACTTCCCTCAGACTCCTGGTCCTGGTAGGAGCAGCAGCGCTCAGTCACTTGTAATTAGCCATTACTGGGTGCTTTATCTCTGTTATTCCTTTGAGAGGGGGGTGACAGGTCAGCCAAGGCCACTACATTAGGATGCTGTAAAGCTTCTGTATTATTTATAAATTCCTTCAGACCTGTTCTCAGGGCTGCTTCCATCTCATCACTCCTAACACAGCACACACACACACACACACACACACACACACACACACACACACACACACAAATTCCCCATCCCAGCTTTTCATGTCTATCTCTTGCCTTCCTGTGTGCCAGAACTTTGCAAGGGAGGAAAGCAATATTTTGATCCTGATTGCACAAAGGAAACATGAGATGGAGACCTCACCAGGACTCTGACCTCCGAGCAAGCCAGAGATAAAGGCAGGAAGGGAAGAAAAGAGGAAAGGAAGGAAGAAGAAAAGGGGAAAATGGAAGAGAAGGAAGGAAGGAAGAGAAAAGAGTGGGAAAGGGAGGAGAAGAATAGGAACAAAGGGAGAATAAGGGGAAAGGGTAATGAGTGGCAGGACAAAAGGGTGAAACAAGAGGAGGAAAGTGAGAAGAATGGAAAGGAGAAAAAGGAAGGAGGGAGTAAGGGAGAGAAGAAAGAAGGGAGAAAAAAGATGGGTTTAAATGGAGAAGAATGGAAGGAAGTAAGGAAGGACAAAGCAAAGAGGGCAGGTCTGCAAAACCCTGGCCTGAGTACAGTCAGTCCCTCTGGGCTGACCATAGTGCTGTTGGGCACACACAGGGGGCCTTATGGGATCTTCTGGCCCAAGGACTCACACCATCACACCAGGCCTCCTCAGGCCCCAGGAGTCCCCGCACCTGTTCTCTGGGTAAGTGTGCCTGTGTGTGTGTTGGGGGGGGGGGGAGTCAAGCTCTGTGAGCTGCAAAGCTTCTGCTTTATTATAGCTGCCCCCTAGGAACCAGGAACCCCTGCATCTGCTCTCTGGGTATGTGCGGGTTGGGGCACAAGCTCTGTGAGCTGCAAAGTCCCTGCTTCAGCACACCTGCACCCCAGTGTCCATGCAAAAGACACAGCTCTCCCCTTACAGGAGATTAGAGATTGTTTAGTCTAGGGCCAAATATGAGTGGCCATGGTCCTGGAACACAGATTCAGGTTACCCACTATCCCATGTTCAAATGTGTTAACAGTTTCATGAAGTTTTTATAGTTACATAAATCAAGGTGCTTTTCAAACACGTTTGTTGACCATGAGGTAGGTGGGTTTTAGCAAAGCAGGGAAATCAGATGCTATCTGAAGACATTCTTAGTCCTTGGGTTGGTGGAAGCTGGTGGTCTATCAGTACACACAGCTGCACCTCAGGTCTCAGGAGCCGCTGCATCTGCTCTCTGAGTGTTGGGGGAGGGGGGCGCACAAGCTCTATTACCTGCAAAGTCCCTGCTCCATTATAGCTGCACTCCACTCATCTTCTGACAGCCATACCCCGCCTCCGCAATGGTGGAAAGCTCCAGCCTCCCACACGCGCGTCCCGGGCAGGTGGAACTTTCCGTGCCCTCACAATGCTGCACCTCAAGCAGACCCTCCTTAGAGAAATTGTAAACTTTAAAAAGGCGGGAACGCGGAGTTCTTTCTCCTGAACCTCTCTTCCGCAGCTCAGCGGGCGGAGGAGGCGGCAGGGGCATGTCTGACGCCCGGGAAAGCTCTCAGCAAACTTTAAACTGAAAGGTGGACAGTGTGAGCAGTGCGGAGGTAGCAGCGGAGTTCCTTTTCCTGAGACTGTCCTGCGGCTGGCGGAGGAGGCGGCCCTGGCGGGTCTGTGCGCTGGCGAGAGCGCTCTGCAGCAGGTAGGAGGATCGCGCAGGGCCGCGGGGACCCCGGGAGGCGCTGCGAGGACTCCGGGACGGGCTGACCCCGGCCC
Source organism: Dipus sagitta (assembly GCA_036346955.1). NCBI lineage: Eukaryota > Metazoa > Chordata > Mammalia > Rodentia > Dipodidae > Dipus > Dipus sagitta. The sequence continues at coordinate 14,079,728 of CM070791.1, read as the reverse complement.
ACACCCAGCTCCAGAACTCCGCCTGAAACATGAATCCATCCACACAGACCACACCGACACACACGCTCCCGTCTTCCTTCCCCAAAACCTGGGCGCGGTGCACTCCTGTAATCCCAGTGGGAGGCAGAAATAGGAAGGACAAGGGTTGACAGCAAGTCTGGATTATATAGAGACCCTGTCTCAAAACACAAGATCAAAAAGGAAAGAAGTGGGGGAGATAAAGGGAGGAAGGTAAGTAAGAGGAAAGGGAGACAGGGAGAAAAAGGGGAAAGGAAAGAGGGAAAACCGGGGAAAGGGAAGAAAAAACGGAAGGAAGGAAGGAAGAAAAAGAGGGGAAAGGGTGAAGAATAGAGGGAAGGAATGAAGGTGGGAAGGAAAAAGAGGGGAATAGAAGAAAGGAAGGAAAGGAAGAAAAAGGGAGAAGAATGAAGGAAGAAAAGAAGGAAGGAGTGAGGGAAACTGGGAAGAATGGAGAAAGGAATTTAAGGAAGGATGAAGAGTGAGAGCAAAAGAAGGGAAGGAGAAAAAGGGGGAAATGGAAGACAAGAAAGGGAGGACGAAAGGAAGGAAGAGCAAGGGAAGCAGGGCAGGGCTGCAGAACTCAGGTCTGACTGCAGTCAGTCCCTGTGGGTTAACCATAGTGTTGTGAGGCACACACAGTGGGCCTCTGGGATCTTCTGGCCAGGAGTCACCTTGTGCCATGAGGTCTCCTCAGGCCCCAGGAGTCCTGCATCTGCTCAGTGGGTAGGTGGGAGGCACAATGCCTGTGAGCTGCAAAGTCCCTGCTTCAGTACAGCTGCGTCCCACACCCCTGTGCAAGCCGCTTTCCAGTCAGGAGTGGTGGATGGCTCTGCCCCCCCCCCCCCCCCAGCCCGTGATGTCACAGTGCTGCAGCTCTGCCAGAGCAGAAGAGGAGATGGAGAGATTGTTAGAGCCACAACTTGGGACATATTTTACAGAGATATTGCCTCTCCCCCATAACTAATTGCTGCCCCCATAATGCATGACCCACAATCCCCATGAGGTTGACCGGCATCGCCAACAAGGGAAAAGAAAAAAGAAAAAGAGAAGAAAGAAAAACAGGAGAAATTTAAGGTTAGGCTGCATCTCACCATCTCCAGAGCCCATCAGTTCAGTTGCCCCCTCTAAGGTCCTCTTGAGGGTTGCACGTTTCTAAAAACATACTTTATTTATTTATTTAGTTATTTGAGAGAGAGAGGAAGAAAATGGGCATACCAGGGTATCTAGCCACTGTAAACGAACTCTGGGCACATGAGCCCCCTTGTGCATCTGGCTTACATGGGTCTTGGAGAAATGAACTGGGATCCTTTGGCTTTTAAGGAAAATGCTTCATTTCTCCATCTCAAGGGTTCCACTTTTTAGTCTAACTTCCAGGATGTAGGATTCTATGGTGCCAGTTCAATTTGTATGCAGTTTTATGTCCCCCGCCCAACCCTTCCGCTTGCCCTACACCCTACCCTCCCTATTGTACAAGCTTCGAGATGCCATTCAGGTATGTTAGCAACTTGGGATGATCCAGGTTAGGAGCTGCAAATGAGTGAGGCCATACGATGGTTGCCTTTCTGTGATTGTGTGAGTTCACTAAGAATGATCTGTTCCAGTTCGACCACTTTTCTACAGATTTCATTGTGTCATTTTTTTTTTCTTACTGCTGAGTAGAATTCCATCCTGTAGATATAGCACATCTTGGTTATCCATCGAATGATGGGCACCTGGGATGATTTCAGTTCTTAGCTTTTATGAATTGTGCAGGTATAAATCTGGTTGTGTAAATATCTCTGAACTGAGGTGTAGAGCTTTTAGGGTAAATGCCCATTGAATGGAATAACAGGGTCTGTTAGTAACTCTATATTCATTCTTCCCAGGAGTCTCCATATTGATTTTCATAGTGGTTGTACCAGTTTACATTGCCACCAACAGTGAATGAGTGTTCCTATTTCTCCACATACTCGCCAACATTTATTTTCATTTGATTTTTTAAATGTTTGCTATCCTTACTGGGGTAAGGTGGAATCTCATAGTAGTTTTAATTTGCATTTCCTTAATGGTTACGGATGTTGAACATTTTTTCATGTGTGTGTTAGCCATTTGTAATTCTTCTCCTGAGAACTCCCAATTCAGTTCTCTGCTGAACTTTTGAAGTGTTTTTTTTTTTCTTTCTTTTTTTTTTTATTTTAAGGTAGGGTCTCACTCTAGCCCAGGCTGACCTGGAATTCACTATGTAGTCTCAGGGTGGCCTCGAACTCATGGCAATCCCCCTACCTCTGCCTCCCGCCTCTCTCTGTCTCTCTCTCTCTCTCTTTCCATGCCCTTGGGTTTCCCAGCCTACAGCACTGTGAGCCAAGATAGACTTCTGTTGTTTATTAATGCCTCTGTCTGTCTTTTTACTTTAGCAGCACAAATGGACAAGTCAGCATGATGTAATGAAAAAAGTGCTGGGATTAAAGGCGTGTGCCACCACGCCTGCTTCTTTTTTTTTCTTTTTTTTTTTTTTTTTTTTGGTTTTTCAAGGTAGGGTCTCACTCTAGCTCAGGCTGACCTGGAATTCACTCTGAATTCTCAGTGTGGCCTCGAACTCAGGGCGATCCTCCTACCTCTGCCTCCTGAGTGCTGGGGTTAAAGGCGTGCACCACCACTCCCAGCCCGCTTCTTTTTTTTTTAATTGTTTTTGAGTTCTTTGTAGATTCTAGATATTAGGCTTCTATCAGTGGTCTAGCTCCAAACAATTGTCTCCCATTCAGTGGGTAATCTATTGGCTCTCCTTATGGTATGTCTCTCTGTGCAAAAGCTTTATAACTTCATGAGATCCCATTGGTTGAGTGTTTTTAAAAAATTTTATTTATTTGTTTATTTATTTTTTGGATTTTGAGGTAGGGTCTCACTCTAGCTCAGTCTGACCTGGAATTCACTCTAGTCTCAGTGTTGCCTTGAACTCACAGTGATCGTCCTACCTCTGCCTTTCAAGTTCTGGGACTAAAGGTGTGTGCCACCCTACCCGGATGAGTGCTTGTTCAATTTCTTGGGTTACTGGAAGTTTTTTTTTTTTTTTTTTCTTTTTTCCAGTCCTATATTGTGGAGCATGCATTATATTTTTTTTTTCCAGTAGTTGAAGTGTTTTAGGTCTTTAATTCATTTGTACTTGATTTTTGTGTATTACAAAATGAGTGGTTCTAATTTCATTTTGCTACATATGGTCATCCAATTTGTACGCCACCATTTGTTGAAGATGGTGTCTTTTCTGCAGCCTACATTATTGGCACCTTTGTGAAAGATCAAGCAGCTGTAGTTACTTGACCTAAGTTCTGGGTCTTCTGACTCTGGTGTATGTTTCTGTTCTTATTCCAGTACCATGTTGTTTTTGTCACTATTTCTTTATAACATAGCTTTAGATCAGGTATGGTGATACCCCCAGAGGTGGTTTTTTGATATTCGAGGCCTTCTCCCATTCCTTATAAATTTTGTGGTCATTTCAATCTCTGTGAAGAATGATCCTGTTTTCTTTTTCTTTCTACATTTTTTATCAGAGTATTTTATTTCAAGTGTTAATACTTTTTCTTCAGAAAGTAGAAACATAGTTATTTCCCTGAGTGTGAATCACTAATTTTACAATAAAAAGTCAGTTACAAAATTAAGCAAGTAGAGGTTCATACTGTCTGTGTTTAATTGGACTCCATTACAAACTTACTCTTCACGTCTTTTGGAACATTAATACATATTTTTAAATTTTTTTGTTTATTTTTATTTATTTATTTGAGAGCAGCAGACAGAGAAACAGGGAGAGAGAGAGAGAGAGAGAGAGAGAGAGAATATGGGCTCACCAGGGCCTCCAGCCACTGCAAATGAACTCCAGACATGTGCTCCCCCTTGTGCATCTGGCTAACGTGGGTCCTGGGGAATCGAGTATTGAACTGGGATCTTTAGGCTTCACAGGCAAGTGCTTAAACAGTAATCCATCTCTCCAGCCCAGAACATTAATATTTTGAAACATAAAATATCTCATTGTACATCTGTGATATTAATGTGTCAGTCTGACCTGTCTTTATTGAACTCCATTGCAGTCTTCAAAGCAGTGTTATTGAGGCCAACAGAGTGCATGTTACATATAATAGAAACAATTATACCCCTTGGAGAACCTTGTTACTTATGGCCTCTATGTCCAGTTCTTCATGAAGAACCCGTAGGATGCCACTCCCCGACTTCACCTCCAGTATGTGAAGCGTAGTGTTGTTGCTTCCTACAATAATTATACATTGGCTTCTTTTCTACATTACTCCATGCCACTGCATATTTATCCTCCTTACCACAAGACATTTCTGTGTTAGGGACTTGTGTCCAGATCATAACCATTGTTTCTGCCTTAAGATATACAAGTCAGAGATTTTCACTGGACTTCTTAAACATGCTGGCTTGGTAGCCATATAGCATTGCATCCCCAAACTTCAGAATTTCATACACTGTAGACAGAAATCCACCAACAGCCCACTTACACAAGTTATCCACATTAGGTATGTTGACAAGATGTTTCTTTTTACTGTAACCACAAAATCTAAAGTGAAGCCGGGCGTGGTGGCGCACGCCTTTAATCCCAGCACTCAGGAGGCAGAGGTAGGTGGATCGCCATGAGTTCGAGGCCACCCTGAGACTCCATAGTGAATTCCAGGTCAGCCTGGGCTAGAGTGAAACCCTACCTCAAAAAACAAAAAAAAAAAAAAAATCTAAAGTGAAATAAGAATGGTAATTAATTTTTTAATACTATTATTGACTTCACATGATAATAAATAGGAAAATATGTACAAGTCAACTTGCATTTCAATGTAGTGATCATACATTAAACTATAAGCTTGCCACAAATTTTCAGTATGATTCAGATAGTAATGACACACAGATAACTGGGTAGGTTATCTACCTCGTGAATTAAAGTATTTTTTTTCTACCAGTATGGCTTTTCCATACTGAATATATCAGGCATTTAATATTCCAAAATGTACTGATTAATACTACACAGTATATTTGTTTGCCCAGTGCATATGGAGTAATACTTTCCATTTGTTGTATATTCCTAATTCATGGGCTTGATGTTGAATCCTGTGCCATACATGAATTTTATAACTAAAAGTATGCACACTCTGATGTTAAAAAATAAGGTTGATATTTGAAGGACTAGATTTCTTGGATAAAAACACAGTGCAAATGTCATGTATAAAAAATATGATGTAGTACTTTCTTGGTGGTGTGGGGGAGGCTACACTTAGCAAAGCTCAGTTTGAATCCCCAATTTTCACTTCTAAGGTTCTTTTATTTGAGCAAGATAGACTTATACAGTTCTTCTTATAGGTCAGGTTCCTGTAACAAGAATGTAGATATGAATTAATTTTCTTCTTATAACAATCTTAGGAGCTAGGGATTGTTATAAATGCTTATTTCACAGAGAGTAGCATGGTTGGATTTAAAGTAAGGCAGGCTGTCATTCCTCTTTGCTTCATCATCTTGATTTGTCATCCAAGGATAGAAATGCCTACCTTGCAGAGTTTAGAATCTGTGTGTAAAGCAGTTTGCATATTTCTTCTTTTTTCAGTTTGCATATTTCTGTCAGTTAATGGATAGAGCCCCAAGTTCATAACTGTACTGTGATCTGTGGAAAAAAAACCCTACAACCTTGACTTTCTTCCATATCCTGCAAGACTCCACTAGATATTCATCAAATAGTATATTTACAACTTGCAGAGCCTTGAACCCTTGGATATTTTGTTGAAATAATGGTGTTAATTCTCATTCATTACTTCTCTTCCTTTTTCTCTCCCATATAAGTAAATGAAAAAAACATGTTTTAAAAAGTGGGGACTTGGTTGGGTGTGGTGGTGCACACCTTTAATCCCAGTACTCAGGAGGCAGAGGTAGGAGGATCACCGTGAGTTCAAGGCCACTCTGAGACTACATGGTGAATTCCAGGTCAGCCTGGACTGGAGTGAGACCCTACCTCCAAAAACCAAAAAAAAAAAAAAAAAAGTTGGGACTGGAGATATGGCTTAGTGGGTAAGTCACTTGCCTGCAAAGCCAAAGGACCCAGGTTTGATTCTCCAGGTCCCATGGAAGCCAGATGCACAAGATGTTGCATGTGTCTGCAGTTCATTGGATGTGGCTGGAGGCCCTGGCATGTCAATTATCATTCTTTCACACACTCTCTCTTTCTCTCTCAAATAGAGAAAGAAAGAAACAAGTCAGGCATGGTGGGGCATGCCTTTAATCCCAGCACTTGGGAGGCAGAGGAAGGAGGATTTCCCTGCATGAGCTCTAGGCTACCCTGAGACTACATAGTTAATTCCAGGTCAGTCTGGGCCAGAGTGATACCCTACCTCAAAAATAAATAAATAAATAAATAAAAACAAAAATAAAAGAAAGAAAGACAGACAAGAATGATATTGCTTCAGTAAGTAAATCCTTAGTAATTCCTCTTTAAATATAAAACTACAGAGTATTATACTATTCAGTCAAGAAATTTATATGCAGATTCTAGACTTTAACTTCTCAATTCCTTTAGATAGAAAACAAATTAGCTGGGCATGGTGGTGCATATCTTTAATTCCAGCATTAGGGAAGCAAATGTAGGAAGATCACCATGAGTTTAAAGCCAGTCTGGGACTAGAGAGTGAGTTCCAGTTCAGGCTGGGCTAGTGAGACCTGCCTTGAAAAAACAAAACCAAATTAAACCAAACAACAGCAAAACAACAGCAACAACAAACAGGAAGATAAGAAAACAAATTAGCTTTTTGAGAAAATAATTTTGTTCTTTAGATAGAATGATAAACTTTCTGTTCCACTTCAGTGATCATGCTTTCCTGCCACAATAGACGGAACGCGTGAACTGTGAGCCCAAACAAAGCTCTACTGCCTTAAGTTGCTTCTGTCACATACATGGTTGTAGTCAAAATAATCAGTACAGTCAACTTCCGTCATCTGTCACATGCAGTTCCAAGCTGTGCCTAAATCCTTTCATGCACCATGAGGACAAGGGACAAGATGGGGCTCCCTTTAAATAAAAAAAAAAAATCTTGCACTGGAGAAATGGCTTATCTGTTAAGGTGCTTGCTTGCAAAGCCTAAGGACCCATATTCAACATTCCAGGTCCCACGTAAGCCAGACACACAAAGTAACAGAAGCCTGCAAGGTTACACATGTGCAGAAGGTGGTGCACACATCTGGAGTTCTACTGCAGTGGCTGGAGGCCTTGACACAGCAATATATATATTCTCTGTCTCTCACATTAAAACAAGCAAACAAACCAACAAAAAAGTCCAGTCTGCTGGGCTTGCCTCAAAAAAAAAAGAAGTAAATATTTTCTTTCTTTTAAATATTTTTTTTCAGTTTTGTATACATTTTAATCACCACAAAAAATAAGCTTATGGTATCACATATAATATATACTAACTGTATCACAGTTACCTCAGCATTAATCAGACAAAACCCCCAACCACATGCAGCTAGTGGGAAGACAGTGTTTATTTTGGCTTATAATCTCAAAAGGAAGGTTCATGATGTCAACAGAAAACATGGCATTATCCTAGGTTAAGCAGTTCTTGTGCCACAGTGGATTGAAAACAACAGCAGAAAAGCATGTTGGTCTCTTTTAAATATTTTTTAAGTTTTTATTTATTTGGAGAGAGAGAGAGAGAGAGAGAGAGAGAGAGAGAGAGAGAGAGAGAGAACAGAACAGAGAATGGGCATGCCAAGGGCCATAGCCACTGCAAACAAACTCCAGACACATATGCCTTTTGTGCATCTGGCTTACGTGGGTCCTGGGAAATCAAAACTGGATCCTTTGGCTAACTTACCATATTTTGATCTCTTCTATTTATTCATCAAGAACCAGGACATGATAGCTGCTAACTTACCATATTTTGATCTCTTCTATTTATTCATCAAGAACCAGGACATGATAGCTGCTCTACAGTGTGCACATCCACAGATCAGGAATGGGGCTCACCTGGTACACACTATGTGCTTTCCCTTATCCACATCTAGATACTCATTTTCAAATGCTGAGAGGTACAAAGGTCAAGCATCTGGGCCATCTGTACTACAGAACCTTTTTATCGATTTAAACACAGGTGCTCACATTTGTCCCTTCTGATTTCCAGTATAATACAATGCTAGACCTAAGAATAATAATCACGTAACACTATTTTAAACATGGCTTTTCCAACATTAAAATTCATTACTTCTTGTTAACCTGATTTCTTCTGGTCCTTTTAGACTATAGATTCATTGATTTTCAATGCATATTTATTCCTTTAAAATGAGCTAACAATTTCAAATGATAAGATAGTCAAACCCACAGGAAGATGTGGAGCTAGTAATGTAGCGCTTAAAAACTCCCAAAGTGGCTGGGCAAGATGGCCCAAATTGTTCAAGCCCACCTGAGACCACATAGTGAATTCCAGGTCAGCCTGGGCTAGAGAAAGACCCTAACTTGAAAAACAAACAAACATTTTATTTGGGGAATGGAGAGATGTCCTAGTGCTTAAGGCACTTGCCTGTAAAGCTTAACAACCAGATTTCACTTCCCCAGTACCATGTAAAGCCAGATGCACAAAGTGGTGCATGTAGTTTGCAGCAGATAGAGGTCTTGATGTGCCCATTCTTATTAATTCTTTACCTTTCTCTGCCTTTCCCTCCTCTCCCCCTTCTTTTCTGTTTCTCCTTCTCCTTTTTTTCTCTCTCTCCGTTCTCTTTCTTTCTATTGGATGTAATACTAGCCAGCCTGAGAGTACATGGAAAATTTCAAGTTATTCTGGGCTAAAGTGAGACACTTGCTCAATTGTAAATGACTGGCTCATTTTCTTCCTGCACAGTTGTCAGAATATCCAGGTCATGGAATATTTTCTGTGTATAGTCCAAATATTTATATCCAGAAGCTCTTTCTACTATAGCTGCCAGCTGTGTATAGTTAAAAGTTGAACGTAAAAACTGACTACCGGGTTTAAGGAATAAAGGATTTGTTTTTGTTTTTGTTTTTTGAGGTAGGGTCTCACTCTAGCTCAGGCTGACCTGGAATTCACTGTGTAGTCTCAGGATGGCCTCAAACTCACAGCGATTCTCTTACCTTTGCCTCCTGAGTGCTGGGATTAAAGGCATGCAGCACCACACCTGGCTAAGGGATTATTTTTAAATAATCTTAGTGACTCAATTGAATTTTCAAACTTTTCTTTCAAATATAATTCACTTTGTTCAAAATCATTTTTTTTTTCCTTGCTGGATTTTAAAGTTTGATATTTGACTTCACTATCCTGTTCAGTTTTATCTATAGGGAAGTCATTCTTGTCATTACTTTTCCCTCCTTTGTCATTTAGTTACTTTTCTTGATCTGTTGCCATTGTCCCATTCCTCATCTTCCTGCTTCATAAGCTTTCTCTTCCTTCACTTTTTCATGTCCTTTTCATAGTGACAAATTCCACTTAAGTGGGAAATGAGTAATCTTGTTGTGACAGAAACCTTTCCACCTTTGGACTCTTTGTCTGGAAATTTGGGAACATACTGTTGCACTGGCACATCAAGACCCAGTTTCCCAGCTTCCCACAGTTTGGCAAGAGTAACCATGGTGAGGTTTTTGCTGATGCTGGCAATTCTCATAACTTTCTGGTGTACATGGTACCCGGTTCACAACATCTGCCATATAGCCTTCTGACCAGACTTTCTTTTCCATCTACAGAAATGCCAACCACTGTGTCAGGTGTACCAAACTCATCCTTGATCCTGTGCAGCAGGTCCTTGGCTGCTCTTGAAAGCTCTGATGAAGCACCTGACCAGTGGCAGCTCCTGGCCATGAACAGTCCCCTGGGAAGGGACAGGGCTGGTTGGGGGGGTGGGTCTTAGAGTCTGGGGTTGCTGCAGGTGGCTGAGTGGGAGCAGCGCTCCTCAACCCCCCAGCCAGCTTCACCCCAAGTGCAAGCTCCAGCCATGGCCAAGCAGTGGTATTCCAGCTTGCTGATGGGCCCAGGGCCAGCCACAGCCCTGGGACAGGACCGGGGGGTCTTAGCCCCTAGAGTTGTTACAGCTTGATGGCATCCCTGGGAACATTGACTGCCTCCAAGTTCCTGAGGGATGGGAGGCAAGGTGATGCTGGTATTTTTATTGGTATTGCATTAAATCTGTATTTTGCTTTTCGTAGAATTCCCATTTTTACAATATTATTTCTTCCTATCCAGGAGCATGTGAGGTCTTTCCATCTTCTCAAGTCCTGCTTGATTTCTTGAGTTTTTTTTTTAATGTTTTCATTATATAGGTCTTTTGTATCCTTGGTTAGTGTTATTGCAAGTTATTTAATTTTTTGTTGCTATTGAAAATATGGCATCCCTACTGATTTCTTTCTCTGCTTATTCGTCCTTTCCATATAGAAAAGCTACTGATTTTATATCCTGCCCCTTTGCTGAAGGAATTTATCACCTTTGGAATTTTTGAGATGGAGACTTTGGGGTCAATTATGTATAAGACCATGTCATCTGCAAATACGGCTATCTTGACTGCTTTCCTGCCAATTTGAATCCCTTTTATTTCTTTCTCCTGTCTTATCTCTTGGCCTAGTACTTCTAATATTTTGTTGAAGAGCAGTGGTGAGAGTGGGCACCCCCTCTTGTTCACAATCTTAGTGGGAACTCCTTGAGTTTTCCCCCTGTTAAGTATTATTTGGACTTTAGGAGCTGTATCTATAACCTTTATTGTGTTGAGATATAAAACCTATTTGTTCCATTGTTTTGGTCATGAAGTGATGTTGTGTTTTGTGAAAGGCCTTCTCTGCATCAAGTGAGATGATCATATGGTTCTTATGGTTCAGTTTATTTATGTGGTGTATTATGTTGACTGATTTCCATATGTTGAACCATACCTGCATCCCTGGGATGAAGCCTCCTTGATCAAGGTGGATAATGCTTTTGATGAGTTGTTAAATTTGGTTCACAAGGATTTTGTTCAGGATCTTTGCATCTAAGTCCATTAGGGATATAGGCCTATAGTTTTCTTTCCTTGTTGCAAGTATGTCTGGTTTTGGTATTATGGTGATGCTAGATTCATAAAAGGAGTTGGGGAGGATTCTCTGTTCTCAGATTTCATGGAACAGTTGAGAAAATTTTGTTTCAGTTCTTCAATGAAGGTTTGATAGAATTCAGTTCAGAAGCCATCCAGTACTGGACTTTTCTTTGGGGGGGAGGTTTTGATTACCTTTCAATCTCCATGGATGTGATAGTTTTGTTTAAAAGATTAATCTGCTCTGAGTTTAGTTTCGGTAAGTGGTAAGTCTCTAGGAATTCTTCCGTTTCTTCCAAATTATGGAGTTTTGTAGAGTGGGGGTTTTGGATTATTCTTCCAATGTTATTGATGTCTGTTGTGATCTGTCCTTTTTCACTTCTGATATTGTTAATTTGAGACTTCTCTCCCTTTTTTATTTTTATTTTTGCTTGACCAGGAGTTTTCCAAACAAGCAGCTGTTCATTTATACAATTTTTAAAATTGTTTTCTTAGTTTCCACTTCATTAATTTCTGGTCTAATCTTGATTACTTCTTTACATCTGGAGCTCTTTGGGTTGGATTCTTGGTTTTCCAGTGCCTTTAGATGGACAGTCAGGTTACTAATTTGGAATCTCTCTCACTTTTGTAATGAAGAAATCTAAGGCTATGAATTTTCCCCTGATGACAGCCTTCATTGTTTCCCATAAATTTTGTTAGGTTGTAATTTCATTATCATTCAATTCTAGTAAGTTTGCATTTTCATTTTTGATTTCTTCCATGACCCATTCACTGTGTAAGTGTGTAGTCTGCAGGAGCTGGTGGAGTTCTTGATGTGTTTCTTGTTGTTAATTTCTAGCTTTAAAGCATTGTGATCTGACATGATGCAGGAATTAACTTCAATTTACCTGACTTTATGGGCTTATATATGGTCAGTTTTGGAGACAGTTCCATGGATTCCACAGAAGAATGTGTATTCTGTAGATTTTGTGTGGAAAGTTCTGTAGATATCCATTATGTCTAACTAATATATGATGTTTAACTCTATTATTTCCCTGTTGATTTTCTGCTTGAATGACATTCTTTCTGCCCCCTCTTCCGCAAAATTTCCCTGAGCCATGTTGGGTTCATTTTTGGTCTCCTTCAGTGATGAGGTGTTGGGGGCCTCTGAGGCTCTGGCTGTATGATTTGGTAGGAGTTGATTTTTCTCTGTGCTGATCTCCTTCCCCCTTGTGCTGGTATCCGGTTCATCAGGAAAGCAGCCCCCTTGCTTGTTTCTCCAATTATTCTTAGTTTCAGCTGGGGCCCTTTTGAGGTATGATGGGGTGGCTCTCTCCTTAGGATCTACATCTATCTGAAAAAGAGAAACAGATTCTCCAACGGAGAGTAAGTTAGCATCAGGACAAATGAGATAACCTTTTTTTTTTTTTTAATAGAGAATTTAATAGGTGTAGGCCCTCTTGTAGCCCATGATTGATGGTAGCTTGATATTGGAAAGTGGGCTTATGTTTGGATATGGTTCTGACTTGTTTCCCAGCTCCAGCTATTGGTCCCGTACCACTGAGGGGATCAGTTAGCCAAATTAAGAGCAGTTGGTTCCCCACCAAGGCTGTGTGCCACTATTGAACGTGTATGGGCATCACAACAAGTTATTTGCTGCTAAGTAAGTTAGACCATGAGTTGCTTGGACAGATATTAGTTATTTTCCCCCAGTTGCCCATGTAGCACCTTCTGGCACTAGATGTGCTGACTGTCTGGGAACTGACTCTCTTCCAACTTCCAGCCTACCATTCGATTTTGCATGTCAAGCACATAAGGTGTCTTCAGGAGTAGGGTCTTAACACTAACCTTTGGTGGGTCATCAAGTACTCTGACAGGTATCTGTCTTTCTTGTGGGAAACCTTGTAGGTCTCTCTGATCAAAAGCTCATTGTGGAGGATAGCCCCATGCTGGTACTGGGAGTTACAGGGCAGTGCCCACTAAGAAAATAAGGAAAAAGATAACGAATGTACTAGAGTTAGAGAGGAGAGAGAGAGAGAGAGAGAGAGAGAGAGAGAGAGAGAGAGAAAGAGGGAGGAAGGGAGGGAGGGAGGGAGGAAGGGAGGGAGGGAGAGGGAGGGAGGGAAGATATAGAAGATTAAGGTTAGTCTTGATCCTACCCTCTCCAGTGTCTTGTGGTTCAGGTGTTCCCTGTAAGGGCCTGGTGAAGGTTCAGCCATTTCGCCTGCAATTTAAGAAGCAGAAGATTATGGTACCATTGCCGTTTGGGTCTAGATATGTGTTTCCCACCCCTTCGATGACCTCCCCTCCCTCCCCATCCATCCTAGTGTCTAGTCCATGAAATGCTTGCTGTGTATGTAAGGTATCTTGGGTAGATTCAGGTTAGGTGCTGTAGATGAGTGAGACTATGTGGTGATTTTTTTTCTGTGATTGTGTAAGTTCACTGAGAATGATCTGTTCCAGGTTCAACCATTTTTCCTCAAATTTCATTGTGTCATTTTTTCTTACTGCTGTATAGAAATCCATTGTGTAGATATACCACATATTAGTTATCCATTCTTCTAGTCATGGACATCTGGATTGATTCCAGCTCTTAGCTGTTACAAATTGAGCCACTACAAACATGGTTGAGTACATCTCTGTAGCCTGTGGTTTGAAGGTTTTAGGGTAGATGCCTAGTGAGGGAATAACTGGGTCTGTTGGTAACTCTATAGTCAGCTTTTTTCAGGATTCTCCATATTGCTTTCCAAAGTGGTTGTACCATCCTATATTCCCACCAACAGTGGATGAGTGTTCGTACTTCTCCACATCCTCGCCAGCATTTATTTTAATTTGATTTTTTGGTGTTTGCTATCCTAATTGGGGTAAGGTGGAATCTCATAGTTGTTTTAATTTGCATTTCTCTGATGATTAGGGATGATGAATATTTTCTTAAGTGTGTGTTTGCAATGTGTATTTCTTCCTCTGTGAACTGCCTGATCAGCTCTTTGCCCCATTTTGTGAGTGGGTTGTTTGACTTCTTACTGTTTAGATTTTTGAGTTATTTGTAGATTCTAGAGATTAGGCCTCTATCAGTTGGATAACATGCAAATATTTTCTCCCATTCTGTGGGTAATCTATTGCCTTTATTGTATGCTTGTCTGTAAAGAAACTCTCAGCTTCATGTGATCCCATTGGTTGAATGACTGTTTAAGGTCGTGAGCTACTGGGGTTTTGCTCAGGAAGTCTTTTTCTGTCCCTATATCATGGAAAGTACTTCCTAAATTTTCTTCCAGTAGTATTCAAGTTTCTGGTCTTTATTGAGGTCTTTGATCCATTTGGACATCAGTGTAGTGCATGGTGAAATGTGTGGATCAACTTTTAGTTTCCTGCATATGGTTGTCCAGTTTGTCCAGCACCAATTGTTAAAGATGATATCATTTTTCCAGCCTAGATTATTAGGGCCTTTATCGAATATCAAGTAGCTATAGTTGCTTGACCAAAAGTCCGGGTCCTCAAGTCTATTCCATTGGTCTATACTCCTGTTTTTATGCCAGTACCATGCTGTTTTTATTACTACGGCTTTGTAATATAGCTTTAGATCAGGTATGGTGATGCCTCCAGAGGCATTTCTTTTGCTGAGGATATGTTTGTAAATGTGAGGCCTTCTGCCTTTCCATATGAAATTTGAGATCATTTTTTCTATCTCTGTGAAGAACACTGTAGGGATTTTAATTGGAATTGCATTACATCTCTATATTGCCTTTGGTAGTATTGTCATCTTCACAATGTTAATTCTGCCTATCCAGGAGGATGGGAGGTCTTTCCATTTTCTCAAGTCCTCCTCAATTTCTTTTTTGAGTGTTTTTATGTTTCTGTTGTATAGATGTTTCACATCCTTGGTTAACATTATTGTCAAGTGTTTTTTTGTTGTTGTTGCTATTCAAAATGGAACTGTGTCCCTTATTTCTTTCTTTCTATCTTTGTCATTTGCATATAGAAAGGCTACTGATTTTTGTGCATTGATTTTATATCCTCCTACTTTGCTCTAGGAGTTAATCACCCTCAGGTGTTTTGGGATGGATTCTCTCAGGTCTCTTACATGTACAAACATATCATCAGCTAATAGAGCTAACTTAACTTCTTCCTTTCCAAATTGTATACCTTTTACTTCCTTCTCCTGTCTTATTGCTTGAGCTAGGACTTCCCGTACTCTATTGAAGAGCAGAGGTGAGAGTGGACAACCTTGTCTTGTTCCTGATCTTAATGGGAATTCCTCCAGTCTCTCTCCATTAAGTATTATTTGGGCCTTAGGATCTTTGTATACAAAGCCTTTATTGCCTTTATTATGTTAAGATATGAACCAACCATGCCAATTCTGTCCAATGTTTTGATCATGTAGTGATGTTGTACCTTGTCAAAGGCCTTTTCTGCATCTATCAAAATGATCATGTGGTTTTAATATATAACCTTGTTTATGTGGTGTATTACATTGACAGATTTCCATATGTTGAACCACTCCTGTGTTCCTTGGATGAATCCCACTTGGTCAAGGTGGATAATGCTTTTGATGTGTTGTTGGATTCGGTTTGCACGGATTTTGTTCATGATCTTTGCATCTAAATTCATCAGGGAAATAGGCTGGTAGTTTTGTTGTGGCATCTGTGTCTGGTTTTGGAATTATGGTGATACTAGCTTCATAAAAGGAGTTGGGTAGCTTTCCCTGTTCTCCAATTGTGTGGCACAGTTTGGGAAAGATTGGTGTGAGTTCTTCCATGAAGGTTTCATAGAATTCAGTTGAGAAGCCGTCTGGTCCTGCACTCTTTTTTGTGGGAGGTTTTTCATTACTTTTCATATCCATCAGTGTGATGGGTGCATTGAGGTGATTAATCTGCTCTGAGTTTAGCTTTGATAGATTGTATGTATCCAGGAATTTATCCATCTTTTCCACACTATCCAGTTTTGTGGAATAGAGGTTTTTGAAATAAGTCCTGATGATTCTCCCAATTTCACTTATGTCTGTTGTGATCTCTCCTTTTTCATTTTGAAGTTTGTTAATTTGAAGCTTCTCCTTTCTTTGCTTGATCATATTATCCAGGAGTTCGCCAACCTTGTTTATTTTTTTAAAGAACCAGCTCTTTGTTTTGTGAATTGTCTTAATTGTTTCCTTGGTTTCCAATTCATTAATTTGTGTACTGATTTTAATTATTTCTTTCCTTCTGGAGCTCTTTGGGTTGGATTTTTCTTGTTTTTCCAGTGCCTTTAGGTGGATGGTTATGTTATTGATTTGGGATCTTTCTGTCTTTTTTATGAAGTCATTGAGTGCTATGAATTTTCCCCTGAGGACCGCCTTCATTATATCCCATAGGTTTTGGTGCGATGTGTTCTCATTGTCATTCAATTCCAGAAATTTTGCAATTTCATTTTTTATTTCATCCACTATCCATTTATTGTTTAAAAGTGTGCTGTTCAGTTCCCATGTGCCATTGGGAATCTTGGTGGGTCTTTTTTTGTTGGTTTCTTGCAATATAGCATTGTGTTGTGATATCATGCAGGAAATTAAGTCAATCTTCCTAAATATGTGGAGGCAGTCTTTGTAATCCAGTATATGGTTTATTTTAGAGAATGTTCCATGGGCTGTTGAGAAGAATGTGTAGTCTGTGGATTTGGGATGGAAAGTTCTGTAGATGTCCGTTAGGTCTAAGTGATCTATGGTTTTGTTGAGCTCTCTTACTTCCCTGTTGAGATTCTGTTTGGATGATCTGTCTATTACTGCTAATAGCATATTGAAGTTCTCAGCTATCATGCTGTTGGTGGTTATTTCTGTTTTATTGTCAAGTAGGTTTTGTTTTAAGAACTGTGGTGCCCCTGTGTTTGGTGCATACAGATTTATGATTGTAATATCCTATTAATGGATTGTTCCCTTGATAAGTAGGAAGTGGCCTTCTTTGTCTTTTTTGATTATTTTTAGTTTGAAGTCTATTTTATCCGATATTAATATGGCTACACCTGCTTGTTTTTATTCCCATTTGCTTGGAATATTGTTTTCCACCCTTTCACCCTGAGTAGGTGTCTGTCTTTAGTGGTGAGGTGGGTTTCTTAAAGGCAACAGATTGATGGGTCCAATATTTTGATCTGTCCTGTTAGCTTGTGTCTCTTCATGGGTGAATAGAGGCCATTAATATTTAGGGTAATGACTATGAGATTTGATTTGATCCATGCCATATTGTGGTGGTAGATATGTGTTGGTGTTTTTATGGTCTTTGAAATTTTTTGTGCCTACTCTGAGTTCTGTTATTGTGATCTGATTGTTGTAGGCGTTTCAGTTTGATTATTTGTTTCTTCTCTGTGGAGAGTTTTCTGAAATACTCTCTATAGGTTTGGTTTTGTGTTCATATAATTGTACAGCTGAGTTTTGTCATGGAAAGTTTTTCTTTCACCGTCTATTATGAGGGATACTTTTGCTGGGTAGAGTAGTTTGGATTGGAAGTCTTAGGTTCTTATACTTTGCAGTGTTTCATTCCAGGCCCTTCTAGCTTTCAGGGTTTCCATTGAGAAGTCTGAAGTAATTCGGAAGGGGTTACCTTTGAAAGTGGTGTTCTGTTTTTCCCTGTCTGCTATTAGCATTTTCTCTTTTGTGTCAATGTTTAGAGTCTTAATGACCATATGTCTTGGAGAGTTTCTCCTTTGGACCAGTCTGTTTGGAGTTCTGTTGGCTTCTTGTACCTTGATGGGCCTTTCTTTGAAGAGACTGGGGAAGTTTTCTTCAATTGTTTTGTTAAATAGGTTCTCCATGCCTTTGGTCTAAATTTCTTCTCCTTCTTGTATTCCAATGATCCTGATATTAGGACGTTTAAGTGTATCCCACAATTCCCTCATGTTCTGTTCACAGGAACTTTTGAACTTGCTGAAATTTTTGAACTCTCTAACTGTTTCTTCCATCTTGTCTTCCAGATCAGAGTTTCTATCCTACACTTGTCTGACCCTATTCTTGAGAGCTTCTAGAGAGTTTTGGACTTGTTCAATTAAGTTTGCATTTTCTACTATTTTTCTATGTATAATTTCCATCCCTCTGTCAAGCTCCCTTTTCACATCATTTTCTGATTATCTTGATGATTCTTGAAATTCATCCTTGCATTTCTTTATGTCTTCATTTAGCATGGCCAGCTGAGTTTTGTGGTCTTCTTTTTTTTCACTCTCCCTCAAATGTCTTAACTCTCTTTGAACTCCTTCCAATTTCTTATCTATTAGGTGTAGTTTAGTGATGGCACCATCCACATGATTATCGGTTCTTTGTTGCTTTCCTGCAAGTTCTACCAGTAGGTTCGTCAGTGTTGCATTGCTCATAGCTTCAATTTGGTGTTCTGATCCTAATGATTCTTCTATGTTTTGGTTAGATGTATTCATTGCAGGACTGGGTGATCTAAATGGATTTTCTTGCATTTGATTTTTCATGTTATTTCTTTTGTGCTGTGGTCTGCCCATGAAAATTTATGGGCATGTAGGGGGGTGCATCAGCCTGGGCTCAAGAACAATGGGAATCTTATGCAGCCTGGGGCAGTTGCCAGGCAGCCTGGGCTTTGGGTCTCACTTGCCAAAGCCGCCTATCTACTGCCCGGCAGGGGCACCAAAATTACCTGAATTCTCAAGTGTTAATGCGCCAAAGCTGCCTGTGTTGGAGCTAGGATGGACCCTGAGGCGCCAAGTGCTGAAGCAGCCCAAACTCTGGCTGGGAACACTGGGACCCGGAAGCAGTCTGCGCTCCCCTGCCACAGGACAATGGTGGACGGCTGGCACGCCAGACAGGTAGGGGATGGCACCTGAGCTGGTGCAAGCTTGAGAGACAGTGTGGCAGTTACTGTGGGACTGGGCTTGCTGAGCATTTAGTGGCAGGAGCAGTAAATGAGCGAGTGGGTGAAGCAGTCTGAGCTTCCATACACATGGATCGATCTGCATGCAGCTGCGCTTTGGATATGGGGAGTTGTGGGCTACCTGCTCCTGTGGGAATCAGGGATTCCCTTGTTATTGCCAGGACTCGCTGAACTTCGGTGGCCAGAGCAGTAAGTGGGCAAGTGGGCAAATGGGTGGAGCAGTCTAAGCTTCCACATGCAGGGATCAATCGGGGCACCATGGCGGTGACGGCAGCACCACCATTACATGGCGGTTATTTGGGAGGAGGGTTGTGGTACCCACCCATGAGGGGATCTGTGATTCCCTGTTTTCCTCCCCTCTGTGCCCTCCCACTGACAATCTATTGGAGATTTCTCTTCCCTAAAAGGCCCAGTGAGCCCTTAATGTCTTGCCTTTTTTTCCCCAGGATTTGCAGCACAGCTAGGCAGTCGCCATCTTGGCCAGAAGTTCGAGATTTTGTTTTATAAACTGTGGTGCACCTGTGTTTGGTGAGTATATATTTATGATTGTGATGTGCTCATGTTGGATCATTCCCTTCATGAATAAGAAGTGACTTTCTTTGTCCTTTTGGATTTGAAGTCTATTTTGTCAGATATTAAGATAGCAACACCGGCTTGTTTTTTATTTCCATATTCTGGGAATATCATTTTCCAGCCTTTCAGCCTTAGGAGGTGTCTATCTTTAGTAGTTAGGTGAGTTTTTTGAAGACAGCAGATACCAGGGTCCTTCTTTTTTTTTTTTTTTTTTTTTTTTTTTGATCCATCCAGATCACCTGTGTCTTTTGATGGGTGAGTTAAGGCCATTAATATTAAGGTTATTAATGTGAGGTTTAAATTAATCCCTGCCATGATGAGGTGTTTTATGGGGTTTAGTGCTTTCTTATGTTTTGTACTATTATGAGCCTGGTCTATTTTGGTTATTGTAATCTGCTTGATGGCTTTGGAGTTTAGTTGTTTGACTGTTCTGTGTGAATTATTATTTCATCAAGTAATCTCTGTAGGTTTGGCTTTGTGTTCCTGTAATTATAGAGTTGACTTTTTCTTAGAAAATTTTTCTTTCACCATCTATTATGAGGGATACTTTTGCTGGGTAGAGTATTCTGTGTTGGAATCCATAGGTTTTTGATTTTGAAATGTTCCATTCCAGGCCCTTCTGGCTTTGAGGGTCTCCATTGAGAAATCTGATGTAATTCTGATGGGATTGACTTTGTATGTTGTGAGTTGTTTCTGTCTTGCTGATTTTTTAACACTCACTCTTTGTTTTCATTGTTAAGAGTTTTAACTGTGATGTGTGTTAGGGAATTTCTTCTTTTGTCCTGTCTGTTTGGTGTTCTGTGGGATCCTTGTATGTGAATGGGTCTCTTTCTTGAGAGATTTGGAAAATTATATATATTTGAATATGTTCTCCATGCCTCTGGCCTTATTTCTTCTCCTTCTGGTATACCCATGATCTGGGTGTTTGGACATTTTAGGGTATCTAACAATTAACTTGATTTTTTGAACTTCACAAAGTTTTTGGCCTCCCAATTAATTTCTTCTGTCTTGTCTTCCAGGCCAGAGGTTCTGTCTTCTACATGAGTAGCTCTGTTTGTGAGAGGTCTAGAGCAGTTTTTATAATTTCTATTTGGTTTTATTTTGTGTTTTGTTATTTTGCATCATGTCCTTCTCTTTTTTTGAGGTAAGGTTTCAATTCAAGTTATAATTTTCTTGATGATTATTGGAATTCATTCTTGGATTTGATCAAGTCTTCATTAAACTTAATCAGCAGTTGTTGAGATCTTCCATTTTTTGACCCACCTTCAATTTATTCATCTCTTTGGAGGGTTCTAATGTTTTCTTTCAATCTGTTTAAGCCTACTGTGAAAAAGTGAATGCTTTAGGAGATGATTGATTTCAATTTCATTGATATGTTTGTTGGCTTTTTGATGGTTTGCTTCCAGCTCAGTGATTCTTTTGATTAGGGTCTCATTGATTGTTGTGTTTTCATTTGGGAATGAATTTGTGTTGATTTCCCTATGATTTTATTGAAAGATTCCATTGCAATACTAGGCATCCTTTTTGGAGATCTCTCATTTTTATCAGACTTTGTTGTTGTTGTTGTTGTTGTTGTTGTCTGCCCATTTTAGGAAGACTCTTTATTTTATTGAGGAGGGAGCAAGTTTTTCTCCTTTGGCCCTTACACCCTCTGACTCAAGCGAACAGGGATGGTGGTACCCACTGTCCAGTAAGGATACCAGAGAAAAAGGCCTGATTCCACAGCTCACATAGGGACCAAGCCTCACCAAACAAGGCACAATGGGACCTAATAGGACCACCAGGGCACTGAGGGAAAAGTGATCTGGCCTACTCAATCTGTGCCCACCAGCACACAGTCTAGCCCAGGGAGCCCGGACCAGGGAGCTGGGAGGAGCCAGGAGACAGGGGTCTGTCCTACCCACTCCACACCACCATAGTCCCCACACACACTGTTCATGCAAAAAACAGACCAGGGAGCTAGAGGAGCCAAGAGACAGGATCTCCTCATGATCACTGTGAGCCCTGAAATTCTTTCCCACTCTGGCCTGTGTTTTCTTGCCTGTTCCATCAGATTGAGGCTTGGACTTGTCTTAAGGTGGCTACTTGCAATTGTTTAGCTCCTTCCCTGACAATATTAATCAAACCAAAGTCACAGCATGTTTCACATTTCCATGTAGCCCCTGTGCTTCTCCCTTAACCATTCTGGTATTTCCGAAAAAGAAAAAAAAGTGCTACAAACTTTGTTGCTGAAGTTGAAGTCAGGTGGAGAAATGCTGAGTTTGCTTTAACCATTCAACAGATATTTTGTGATGCCTGGGGTCATTTCATTTATTTATTTATTTATTTATTTATTTATTTATTTAAGGATGGGTCATACAGTGCTATACCTGACCTTGTGGGTGGAGATAGGGATGTTGCTGAGAACCCTGAAATGTGCATGTCATTCCCAAAACACAGTCTATCTGACTCAAATTGTCAGTAGAGTAAAAAGAATGCCAAGTGCAGTGACATGGGGGCACATGAAAGAATCTGTAACTCTCAGGGGAAAATATGTGTTGATTTTTCATTTTCATTTTTTTAAAAATCTTGTGGTGCTGGGATGTCAGACCCCTGTTGTTACCTCAAGGGCATAATAAATTCTTCATTCTGAGCCAAATAGGAGAGCTGATGGCCTGGAAACCAGTCTAGGTTACATCAAATGTGATGCTTCAACATGGTAAAACTTTCAGAATTTTTTGTTTCATCTCTTAAGCCTTGCTTCACTCTAGCCCTGGCTGACCTGAAACTCAATCTGTAAACCATGATAGCTTTAAACCTACAGTGACCTTCCTACTTCGGCCTCTTTTTGTGCTATGAGTAAAAATGTGGACCACTCTACCTTTCTCATAGAATATTTATAGCAATATAATGAAAAAGTTATAAATATAGGCATTTTACATACATTCATGGAAACATCAAGTAGAACTTTTCAAAGTAGAGAAGTCTCTGGTAGAGTCCTTAGATATTTAGTGATGCCATCCTTAGCTTATGTGTTGGTGGAAACTAAGATGTCTGTTGGAACATTCCAAGAAGAATTTTACCTGATAGTAATGAGAATGTTAGGTTAAGTGGGGAGGCAGCCTATAAGTGCCTGTTTGTGGGACTGAAGGTCACCCAACAAAACTTGGTTATAAACTTATAATGGGGTGCTAAGGGTCCAGGAAAGTCCTTGAACCCCAAATCCTATGTTTATTTCTAATTTTAGTCAAAGAATTGAATGAAAAAATGAATATTGAGAAGGATAGTTATTAAATTATTATGCTTATTGAGGGAAGTAGAGCCAAGGAAAGGCACCCATGTGGCTAGACATCCCGTGTGAAAGGCTTTGGGAGAAAGCATTGATAGAAAAAAGGAGGTTCAAGGAGCTCCTGTGAGGTGGGGAGCTGGAGGGAATAAAGAACCTATGCAGAGAATTAGGGCTAGGGAGCCCTCCAGGCTGGGCCTGGGCTAGGGACTATGCCAAGCCCCTCCTAGATGAGCCAGACCAGGCCCAGCTGCAGGAAAAACTCATGCATAACTGGGAGTTCCCAAGTGATCAGAGACAGTGTGCCCTCCCCTTGCAAAGGTATTTATAACCTTAGGGTGGTGGGCTGTCTCCTGGCCCAGGTGAATCAGAGGGCTAGCTGGTTAATTAAGGCTAGGGGCTGTCTCAGGAAGATATTAGCTCTGGCACCAATTTCTGGGGGCTGAAGTTGAGCAAAAACAGTGTTTAAATCTTATGCAACACCTTCCTCTGAGGTGGAGTCCCATTTGTTGATCAAAAACAGGTCTCTGGGAAAGTAGGCAAAAGATAAGGAGTCAGCCTGCACTTTTCACTTTCAGGGGTCCAGTCACTGTAACTCTTCCCACCTCTCAAACCTGTAGCAGACCAGCTTTTCATTACCACAGACTATTCTAATCATTCAATCAGCTATGTAGAATGTTTAACACAGGCATTGCTTTTTTTTTTCTTTCTTTTCTTTCTGGGAACTTATTCATGAATCCAGAGCCTCACATAGCTTAAGTAGACAAGAGATGCACCACTGAGCCACACCTTCAGCCTGGGTACACCATTTCAATGGCTGAACTAGTAAAATGTGTGTGAATAGTGATTGTGAACAAGGCCATAGAGAAGCATGTGCCAAACTGGTGAGGGAGCTAAGATGGTGCTTCATAATAATAACTCAGGTTGATTGGACGTGAATACAGTAAAGATAAGAGGGGGGTTCTTTGCATGAAATAGAGAATGCATGGGGAACAGATGGGGGATAGAGGGTGAGTGGGTGTATTGCTAAGTATCAAACCCAGGGCCTTGCACATACTAGGAAAGTGATCTGTCTAGGGGACAGATGTTAACAACTGTCCTGTTTCAGTTACCAGCAGAGGTGCTGTGGTGGTTTGATTCAGGTGTCCCCTATAAACTTAAGTGTTCTGAATACTAGGTTCCCAGCTCATGGGGATTTGGGAATTAAAACCTCCTGGAGAGAGTGTATTGTTGGGGGTGGGCTTATGGGTGTTATAGGCAGTTTCCCCATGCCAGTGTGTTGCACACTCTGCTGTTGCTGTTGTCCACCTTATGTTGGCCAGGGGGTGATGTCCACCCTCTGCTCATGCCATCATTTTCTGTGCCATCGTGCAGTTTCCCCTTGAAGTGAGCCAAAATAAATCCTCTTTTTCCCAAGAGCTGCTGTTGGTTGGGTGATTTCTACCAGCAATGTGAACCTGACTGCAACAGCAAAGTAGTACACAGGAGTGGGATTGCTGCTAGACACCTGACTGTGTGGCTTTGGCCTTTTGGAGCTGATTTTCAAGAGGAATGTGGAAGGATTTGAAACCTTGGCTTGTACAGCTTGATGGACTGTTCTGGTCAGAGTTGAAAGACCTGCATGCAGTAAGAACTATGGGCTGTGAGGTTAGGCTTATGAGGGTGACAAAGAGCTTTACCTGGATGGGGCTAGCAGTTTGTGTGAAAAGCTTGCTGTAATGCCTGTGTCCTGAGAAGTTGTGCAGGGTTGCTTTGTGTAGAAATGAACTGGTGTGAGCAGAGGGATGTGGCACAGAAAAAATGAAATCTTTGGGCCTAAATTGCTGCCCATTCACTTGCAAATTGTTTGAATGATTACAACCATTGAGATTGGGTCAGCTGACCTGTGCTGGGGCAACAGGAAGAATGCAGACTCTTTCGAAGGGGCCTGAGTGCTCAAGGACTGTCCTGTTCTTCAAAGTCTGTTTTATTCCCCCCTGGATTAACAAACTGGCACCCTACCTGGTATTGTGGAGTATACGAAATGCAGGAAAGAGAGGGTCATTGAGTTTGCAACACAGTCTTCTGTTTTGGAAATGGGTATGAGCAGTGTGAAGCAGGTTTGCTGGTTGCCTGCATAGAGACCCCATGGGTCCATGAGGATGGACTGTGGGTTGCAGTGGAGACCCAGTGGAGATGCCAGGACCACGAGATGGCTGCTAAGGAGATGCTGGCCCTGATGAAGTTTTCCAGGACTGTGAGTAGCCTAGCTGGAGGGGCAGAATTGGAATGCCAGAGACTTGTTGCTAGTTAGAATTATCGGACTTGGAGATTTGTCACTTGCTAGAGTTGTTGGACTTGAAGCTACAGAGTTTGATGTTTGCCCTGCTTGTTTTAAATCTTGTATTGGTTGAATATTTCTTTGCTATGTCCAGTGCCATATTTTGCAGTGTGAATGTTTATTCTGTGCCATTATGGTTTTTTTGTGGTTGTTTTTTGGTATTATGACTCAGTTAAAAGACCTTGGACTATGGGATGTTTGAACATCATTGGAATTGATAAAACTATGGGGACTTTTGAAGTTGGATGAATGCATTGTATTTTCCATCATGTATAGATATCAGTTTATGGGGGCCAGGGGTGGAATATGGTGGTTTGATTCAGTTGTCCCCTATAAATTTAGGTGTTCTGAATGCTAGGTTTCTAGCTGATGGAGATTTGGGAATTAATGCCTCCTGGAGAGAGTGTATTATTGGGGGCAGGCTTATGGGTGTTATAGCCATTTTCCCCATGCCAGTGTGTGGTAAACTCTCCTGTTGCTATTGTCCACCTTATGTTGGCCAGGGGGTGATGTCTGCCCTCTGCTCATGCCATCATTTTCTGTGCCATCCTGGAATTTCCCCTCGAAGTGAGCCAAAATAAATCCTCTTTTTCCCAAGAGCTGCTCTTGGTTGGGTGATTTCTACCAGCAATGCAAACGTGACTGCAACAGGTGCCTAATGAGCACATATGTGTTCAAACCTGCCATCCAGTGGAAAGTGCAGAGCTGGCATTATGTTTCAGAGACTTCAACATGTTACCGTCTTTTGAGACCCTGGGTGTGGATAAGGTCATCTAGAGGGAATGGAGACACACAATTGAGTGCAATAAACCTCACTTGGTGGTGCATGCCTGTAAACTCAGTACTTGGGAGATGGAGGCATGAGATTAAAAGTTCAACATAAGCCTTCATACGTAATTTGAGGCCAGTCTAGGTTACAGCAGACCCTATCTCGAAATCAAACAAAGAAAAACTGCACACAGAATGAGAAGTGTATGGAGGACAAGGCCAGGGCAGCAAAGCATGAGTGGGCTGTGTGGAAACTGCTCAGGTTCGTGAGTCCTGAGCACACCCCTCTTTGCGGGCAGCTGTTCTCTCTTCTGGCCATTTGGACACTTCATTTTCTTTCATGCAACCATCTTGTTCTTCAACTGTTTTTTTCATTACATTTTATTTCCATTTTGAGATTTTCGTACATGTTTGTAATGAGTTTTGATCTTATGCCTAGATAATATACCATCTTACCAGTCTCCACCTCTCACTAACGCACTTCTGCATCCCTAGGACTCCCCATATTTCTGTCATTCCTTTTGTAAAATTATTATTATTATTGTTATTATTAGTAACATGTTTCATATGTATACATCATGTGTTGATACCCTCTTTTCCCTTGTCCCTGCCCCCATTCCATTGGAGACACTCCTCAGTGGGGTTGCAGGTATTCCCCATTCCTTTTCTTTAACTCCATTGAGTTAAGATAGGGTTTCTTGCATGATCATGGGTGGAGGGTGATTTAACAGAATGGGCAACTTACCAGCAGGTACACAACTGATGAACATGACTCCCTTTTCCCAGCAATCCCTAGGTGCATTTAGCTTCTCTAGAGGTGTGGAGTCACATGTATCCTTCCCCCATAAGGTGATGTATTGACAGGCTCAATCTTTGCAGGAAATTCAAGCTGCTATGCGTTCATGGGTGTAATGATTTTGTGTACTCAAAGAAAGTGCTTCACAGCCCTCCTCCCCATGACACAGGAATCTCTGTAAGTCTCAGGAAGTAAGAGACACCACGCTCAAGAAGTGAACAAAACCCGAAAGTCTCAGAATGCTCCTAAAATTCACAAGCTTCACAAATTCCCTACACAAGGTTATATAAACAGTACGAATTTACAGAAAGACGAGCCATTCCGAATGGTTAAGTTCCCTTCACGTTTTGCAAGTATCTCCAGGGATACAGCTTTCATATGTTGTATGGGAGGGTGGAACTTTTACTGATGCAGGCTCTTCTCAGTCATCAATGGGCCTGTACATATCTCCTCATCCATACTCGTCTAAATAACCCCAGTAAACTCACTGGCTCACTGGGCTGGACTTGAATGGCATTATTTCTTTAGTCTGTCATTGGCATCTTATTTGGGGTGAATAACTATTTGATCACACCTCTCCAGAATTTGATGCAATGATAGTTTGGTTGTTCTATGGAGATGTGTATATTTTTATAGGATATTGCCCAAGACTAAGGAGGAAAGGAGACCATTCCCTTGCCTTTCTTGCTGTGAAGCACTTGGTGTACACCTTTGGTCTCCCTGACAGCTGTTTCCAGTGTGCAGGAAGTAATAATGTCAGAACGCTTCATGTTCTGTATACTCACCAAGCCTTGTGCTGCTGGCCTACATACACTCTTTCCAGAATGCAAAACATTTTCTCTTTTCTGGAGCTAAATTGAAGTAACTGTCAGTGTTTATCCTCTGTTCTTGGCTATCAAACCCAGGGTCTATTGTATGCTAAGCAAGTTCTTTTGCACTGAGCCACACCATCAGCTCTTTATTTTTACTTCAAGATGAGGTCTCAATATGTATCACTAGCTGGCTTCCAACCCAGGATGCTCCTACCTCAGCCTCCTCTACTGGAATTACAGGTGTGCACTACAATGCTCATCTCTGTCTGACATAGACTCTTTAAAAAAAAAAAAAAAAACTTAATTTACAAGGAGAGAGAAAGAAAATGGGAATGCCAGGACCTCTAGTGACTGCAAATGAACTCCAGATACTTGTGCCCTTTTGTGCTTCTGGCTTTATATGGGTAGAGGGGAATTCAACCTGGGTTTTAGACTTTGTAGGCAAGTGCCTTAACCACTGAACCACTGCTCTGGGGATGGGGGTGGGCAGACAAAGAGATAGAATGGACACACCAGGATCTCTAGCCACTGCAAATGAACACATCCAGATGTATGCACCACTGTGGTGGTTTGATTCAGGTGTCCTCCATAAACTTTGGTGTTCTTAATGCTAGGTTGCCAGCTGATGGAGATTTGAGAACTAACACCTCCTGGAGGCAGTGTATTGTTGGGGGTAAGCTTATGGGTGTTATAGCCAGTTTCCCCTTGCCAGGGTTTGTCACACTCTTCTGTTGTTGTCCTGCTGATATTGGCAAGGAGGTGATTACCACCCTCTGCTCATGCCATCACTTTCCCCTGCTGTCATGGGATTCTCCTTGAGTCTGTTAGCCACAATGATCCCTTCACACTTGCCTCCCCCATAAGCTGATCTTTGGGTGCTTCCTGCCAGCAATGCAAACCTTACTAAAACAGCCACCTTGTGTATCTGGCTTATGTGTTTGGGTACTGGGGAAATAAACCAGGGTTCTTAGGCTTCACAGAAAAGCACCATAATTCATAAGCCATGTCTCTATCCCCAATAAAAAATATATATATACGTATGTATATGTGTGTATGTGTATATATATATGTATATATATATATATATATATATATATACATATATATATATTATTTTATTTTATTTTTGATTATTTATTTGAGAGAGATACAGAAATAGGCAGGGGGAGGGAGGGAGAGAGAGAGAGAATGGGTCCACCAGGGTCTTTTGGCTTTTCAATCAAAGCAATAACCACTAAGCCATCTCTCTAGCCCCCAACTACATATATTTTGATGCATGATGGTGGTTTGTCATTGAATGAGGTTTTGTGTAGTTAATATGTACTTTAGTTTATGTGATTATGTTAAAAATGATATCAAACTTATCTTTTAAATCATTTTAAGTAGAAACTTCTTGGACTTCAAATATGTAAGTGTCTGTCATGGTTTGATTCAGGTATCCCCCATAAGCTTAGGTGTTCTGAGTGCTAGGTTGCCAGCTGATGAAGATTTGGGAACTAACACCTCCTGGAGGCAGTGTGTTGTTGGGGGCAGGCTTATGGATATTATAGCCAGTTTCCCGAGGCCAGTGTTTGGTGCACTTTCCTGTTGCTATTGTCCACCTTATGTTGACCTTATGTGATATCCACCCTCTAGTAATGCCATCATTTTCCCTGCCGTTGTGGAGCATGCCCTCAAGTCTATAAGCCTAAATAAATCCTTTTTTCCCAAATTCTGCTGCTGGTGGGGTGATTTCTGCCAGCAATGCAAACCTGACTGCAACAGCATCATAACCATCTATTTCCTGAGCGTTTTTCAGCTTTCCAAACAGGAACTGTATAAATGTACATTTTCTGCACATGTCTGCCAGCACTTTATTTATTTATGTTGGTTTTTCAAGGTAGAGTCTCAGTCCAGCCCAGGCTGCCTTAGAATTCGCTATGTAGTCTCAGCCTTGAACTCATAGTGATCCTCCTATTTTAGCCTCCTAAGTGCTGGGATTAAAGCTATGTGCCAACACACATGACTATTTTTCTATTTTTGTTTTGTTTTTTTTTTTCTAATAATGGGATCAATTTTTTAAGTTCTTAATTTTATTTGAGAGACAGAGCCAGTGAGCAAGTGAGAGACATGTTGGGTGGGGGAGAGATAGAGAGAGAGAGACAGACAGACAGAAAGACAGACATGGCAGGGTCCCCGGCCACTACAAATGAACTCCAGATACATGTGGCACCTTGTGCATCTGGATTACATGGGTTCTGCGGAATCGACCTTGAGTTCTTCGACTTTGCAGACAAGTGCCTTAACTGCTAAGCGATCTCTCTACCCCTGGTTTCATTTTTTACTAAAAAATGGACACAACTAGTGCTGAAGAATATATTTGTAGTTCCAATATGTCTACAATTATTTGTATTTACAACCACAGCACCAGGGAATATGTACACATATCATATATAGGAGCCATGAGAGGCATCCTGCAGAATGCACTGTTGGGTGAAGGACTGTTCACAGGCCTGCCAGAGAGGATGGAGGATTAAGGAGACAAACCTAAATATGAGAAGAGTGCCAGGGAGGAACAGTCCATTCATTGATCACTTATGATTTGACTATATAGTAATCCATACTTTCACAGGTAAGGAGGGTTTGGGATGTGGTTCATTTGGTAGCATGCTTGACTAGCATACAGAAAACTCTGGATTCCATCCCCAGAGCTGTATAAACCAGGTGTTATGCATGCCTGTGTTCCTAGCACTCTGCAGGTGGAGGCAGGAGGGCCAGAAGACCAGGAACATCCTAGACTAAATAGTGAATTTGAGGGCAGAATGGTTTACATGAGATCTTCTTTATAAACTAACTAAAAGAAAGAAAGAAGGAAGGAAGAAGGGAAGGAAGGGAGACAAAAAGATGAGGAAACAGTGAAAATATTTAAGTAACCCCTAGAATTATACTCATTGATTCCCTAAGATGTACTTGCGTAGAATTAGGCACATTTGCCAGAATCAGAACCCAGAGCCTCTGTCTCTACCCCTACACTGTTGCCCTTTCCTGCCTTAGAGCATCATAGCTCCTGTCTGTGGGGAGCTGTGAAGCAAGAAGGCACTGATGCATGCAAAGTTCCTGGCACAGCATGTTCTCTGTGCCCCGGGCTGTGGGAAAGTTCTTGATTGGAAACTTTTGTACATCTTTAGCTATGATAAGGAAATCTTGTGACCATCGCATGATTGCTTGCATTGTTCTGTAAGAGGGAGTCCTTTTGCTTAAAAGGTCTGCAGCTGCCTGAATAAACTTGAGCCTTGATCAGAACCTGTCTTGGCTCCATTCCTTGTGTGTTCTTGTCCTACCTTCATTCCCACTCCTTCCCTCAGGTCTTGTTGGACTCTGGGCCGCTGGTCGGCACACCTGTCCAAGGCACAGAGGTAATAGGGCTGAATAGGAACAGGCATATTGAATCTTTCCACTCCCACTGTCTCCTGGACAGTGCTTTTTTGGGTGGACAGGAAAACTGTTCTTGTGATTACTTGTTTGTAAAACAGCTTGGTGGCAGATTCTGTCAGAGCAAAGAACAGTCATTATCCTGGTTGGGCTGTGAGGATAAGACCTGGATCTCCATATCCAGCCCACTCTCTCGATGCCTGGAGGCATCTGTACCTACAGTGAGCCTGTCCCAGAAGCCACAGTTCAGGGTCCCCTTGTCCTCTTCTAACAGAGATCTCATGTCGCTGGAAACCTCTCCCCTTCCCATTGGCTGCTCGCCTCCTTGCAATCTTTTTTCTGGTTGTCTGCTGCCTGTAATTGCTGCCAAACTTTGTGGGTCCTCTCATTGTATGTATGGGAAGCAAACATCAGGGAAGCTGTGGCTCACAACGTATTTTCTTGTTGTTGCTAGGACAATATCCTATATACAATCAGTTTAAGAGAGAAGTGTGTACTTCAGCTTACAGTGGCAGGTTACAGAACATCATGGCAGGGAAGGCGCCATGGCAGATGCTCCAGGCAGCTGGTTACATCCAGTCCTCAGTGAGGAAGCAGAGTGAGGAGTGCTCCATGCACAGCTAGCTTCCCACTTTCATAGTCTGCTGACCCAGCCCATGTGACAGTTCTGCCCACAGTTAGGTGGGTTCGCTTATGGGGTATTACGCTGTTCCCTGCTGTAGTTCCCACTCTTTGTTGACCAAAGCAGAAAATAGTGTCCCATTCCAACATTCTTTCCCAGGTTCTCATTTTGAACTGGGCTCTTTTGAAAGAGAGGCACTTTTCCAGGAGTCCAGGGGTTGTCTTTGATCTGTGCTCCCCTTTATGGGACTGGGGTTACATGTTTTTCTGGGCATTCCCAGCTGTTTATGTGAGATCTGGTAATTCAAATATGAACTGTTTAGGCCCTTCTGTATCCTCATGTTTGCAGAGAAAGTGCACATAGTCTCGGAACTACCTCTTCCTTCCTCGTACTTAAACTGTGTATAGACCTTTGGTGGGGCTTTGTGAGTCCTGTCCTCTATTTACAGTAACTGAATCCATGAAGAGCTGCATGAACCTTCCCCTCCTCTGTGGTGGAGAGTTACAGGCCACAGTCATTGATAGTTCAAAGGACAATGGTTCTTCCTTGTATGGAGGACAACAGTCCACACTAAGGTCACCCCCCCAAGCCACACTCCTCTCTGAGGCCCTTTCTGACACTTTTCCCCCTTATTTCTTGCTTTAAACTGTCAGCTTGAATTACCACCAGTTCACAACCAATTCTATGAAATTAATTTGAATGATTTCCATCATTTCTTTTTTTCTTTGGTCTCAAGAAAAGGTCCCTTTGAAAATTTCTTTTTGTAATTTCTAGAGAACATCCTTACACTGTCTCAGGGACTGTCATTACCTTAGACCCTTTCTGCCCAGTCCTCAGCTTCTGCTGCTGTGCAGAATCCTTCCTATCTGTATGCAACAGACTCTCACCTGGGATGGCTGAAGCTCTTCACAGTGGAGCTCCTTGAAAAAGTTGGGCCTCTTCAGTGCTGCCTCCTCTCCTAACTGTACATCACCTCATCTCCCACACACTGAGGGTGGGACCCACATGCCAGTTAGAGGAATGATGCAGCTACTTTTTCAAAGTAAGCGGAATTTTGGGGTGTTTTGTTTGTCTGTCTTTTTTTTTTTTTTCAAGACAGGGTATCAAGTAGCTCAGTCTGCCTCAACCTTACTATGTAGGTAAAGATTGCTTTGAACTTTATTTTCTAAATATTTTATTTTTATTCATTTACTTATTTGAGAGAGAGAAAGAGGGAGAGATGGAGAGAGAGAAAGAGAGAAAACATATGAGTGAATGGGTGCACTAGTGCCTCTAGCCACTGCAAATGAACTCCAGATGTATGTGCCACCTTCTGCACTTGGCTTTATGTGGGTTGTGGGGAATTGAACCTGGGTTCTTTGGCTTTGTAGGCAAGCACCTTAACTACTATGTCATCTCTCCAACCTTGCCTTGAACTTTGGATGCTCCTGTCATCACATATTTATTGCTGGGATTAGATGCAGGTGACAATACTTCTTGTTTATGTGATTATTGGGTATTGAGCTCAAGGCTTCCTGCATGTTAGGCAAGCGCTCTATGGACTGAACCACAGCCTCTACCCTGTTACATTCTTTTTCAGTTTTCCCTTGCCAGAAATCTCAGAGCTGAATATTCCATTAGAATAATTCCCTTACCCAAGATGCAGGCATATTTATTTTCATATATATGTATACACACACACATATACATATATATAATTATGTACTTTCATACCATGATCATATTATAGGTTATCTTTGGAGCTAAAGTTTCTAGATAGATGAGAGTAGAAAAAAGATGGATTAAATATGGGTTTAACTCAATAAAGCAACTAAGGAGGCTAGTGTGATGGCTCAGTGGATAAAGACCCCACATATAGCAGTAGTGAGCATCTGTAATTTCATGGTGCCTACTGCAAAAGGGATGTGGGGACATGAGAATCCTTTGAAAGCTCAGCAACCAGCTTGCTGGAGAATGCAGTGGTGAGCAGTGAGGCAATGCCACAGACAAGGTCGAAGGCAAGAACTGACAGGGAAGGCTGTCCTCTAACCTCCACACACACGCTGTGGTACATGTACCCCAGTACACTCAGCAGTTTCATTAGAATGGGTATGTACATCGCCATCACAGCTGTGAACAACATGAATATAATTGTTTACCTCTAAATCCTTAGTGGTTTGCACACAGAACAAATCTGTGCCAGCTGTGTGTGAATGAACGAGATACTTTATAGGTTCATGAACCTTTTGATAGTATACCTTATAAAAATAACACTTTGGAACTGTAGAATCAGGTTCCACAAAAATCACAAAACTTTCTTGTAAAAATTAAATAAGCTTAAGATATTTGTGTTGGGCCTCATTCATATCTATCCTGGTCTACAGTTGGACATGTATCAAAGAGGGAAAAACTGCTTGATGAACACAGTAGAGTTGTTACTGCCACCATAGATGTACAGAATAATGAAAATGTATGAGGCCTTGGAGTGGTTATGTTGGCTTAGTTCCTTTGTGTTTATTTCAATACTATTAAAGTGAATAAAAATTGGAGTGGGCAGTGGCTAACAAAACCTGCATCCTTGAATTCAGAGGTAGGAACTTTACTCCAATGACAAAGTAAAGAAAAGAATCTGAATAGGAGTGAGAAGGAAAGAACAAACCTTGATAAACAATAACAAATTACATTTAGGGAAGGTTCATACTCCTTCATCATACTGACATATGTGTAGTGCTTACTGCTGTGAGGGTTGGTGCATTAAATCATCCTCGAGGTTTCTTATGGAGAGCATTCATCATTTGATGAGAGGTGAAGGTGCCTACATCTTATTACATCGTTCCTTACTTATAAGGTTTTCGCCAACATAATATACAATATTATTAAATATGATACTTCCAAATTACCCATGCTCATCTTTAAAAATTTTTTTGAGGTAGTGTGTCTTGCTATAGCCTAGACTGACCTGTAATTCACTATGTAGTCACTGGGTGGCCTCAAACTCACATCAATCCCCCAACCTCTGCTTCCCAAGTGCTGGGATTAAAGTTTTGTGCCACCATCCCTGGCTATTTATTTATTTTTTCCACTTTTTTATTTTTTTTTATTTTGGTTTTCTGAGGTAGGGTCTCACTCTAGCTCAGGCTGACCTGGAATTCACTATGTAGTCTCAGCGTGGCCTCAAATTTGTGGCGATCCTCCAACCTCTGCCTCTCAAGTGCTGGGATTAAAGGTGTGTGCCACCATGCTCGGCTCTATTTTTTAAAATATATTTAAAAATATTCTTATTTATTTATTTGCAAGCAGAGAGAGAGAGAGAGGAGATAGATAGAGACAATGGGCACACCAGGACGTCCATCCACTACAAACCAACCCCAGATGCATGCACCACCTTGAAAGAGTTGAGCCTTTTCATCCCTGCCTCCCTTCTCTGTCTCTGATTCCCTCCATCTTAAACACACTGAGGTTGGGATCCACATGCCATTTAGAGGAATGATGCATTTGCTTTCACAAAATATGCAGGATCTTTTGGTGTTTTGTTTTCTTCTTTCTTTCTTTCTTTCTTTCTTTCTTTCTTTCTTTCTTTCTTTCTTATTTTGAGACATGGTATCAGGTAGCTCAGTCTCAAGCTCACTGTATAGCCAAGGATTGATTTCAACTTTATTTTTTATTTTTCAAAATATTTTATTCATGAGAGAGAGAGAGAGAAACAGACAGAATGGGTACACCAGGGTCTCTAGCCACTGCAAGTAAACTCCAGATGCATGTGCCACCTTGTGCATCTGGATTTACACAAGTACTGGGGAGTCAAATCTGTGTTGTTAGGCTTTGCAGGCAAGTGGCTTAACTGCTGAGCCATCTCTGTAGCCCCCATGGTCACTGTTTACATGTGGAATTACACTGAAAGCATTTTAATTGTCTCTGCAAGAGGTTTTTTTTTTAATTATAAAAAAGAAATTAAAAAAAAAACTTTTGTGTCTTTGTTCTTGTATTAATGTCCGTTTCTGTGCAGAGTGTGAAGGTTGACATGTTTGTGTCATGCCACACATGGGGAGGCTGTCAGACATCTTCATATCTCTGTTTATAATATTAATTAATTAATTTCTAGACAGAGGGAGAAAGAAGAGAGACGGACAGAGAGAATGGGCACAGCCAGGCCTCCAGATACTGCAAATGGTCTCCACACACATGTCCCACTCTGTGCATCTGACTTTACATAGGGACTGGGGAATTGAACTTGGGTTGTTAGGCTCTGGAGGCAAGCATCTTAACTACTGATCCAACTCTCCAGTCCCAGTCATCTCTGTTTTGAGCCAGGACATCCCTTGTTATTTTTCCGATAGGATAAGCCTGTCTAGTAGGTCCCTGAGCTTCTGGATTCTCTTGGGTGTGTCCCACTGCCATGGGCATCT
This sequence comes from Dipus sagitta, assembly GCA_036346955.1. Taxonomy (NCBI): domain Eukaryota; kingdom Metazoa; phylum Chordata; class Mammalia; order Rodentia; family Dipodidae; genus Dipus; species Dipus sagitta. Next base: position 14,043,910 of record CM070791.1, on the reverse strand, counting down.
TGTGTTTACACATGCATGTTCCACTTTGCTCCTAATATTGATGTTGGACCAGAGGAATTGGATTCAGGGTTGCAAGGTTCCCACAAGTACCTGTAATCTTTGAGCTATCTCCTTAGCCATAAGAAATTCTTTTTTTTTTTTTTTCAAGTTAGGGTTTCACCTTAGCCCACGCTGACCTAGAATTCACTATGAGTCTAAGGGTGGCCTTAAACTCACCTTGATCCTCTTACCTCTGCTTGCTGGTGCTGGGATTAAAGGTGTGTGCCACTATGCCTCGTGAGAAATTCTTAAATAAGAAAAATGGCTCCAAAAATTATGTTTCCATAGATAGGAAGATAGAAGAGAGGCTAGAAGTTCTTGCTTTCAAGTCTCATGCCATTAAAATAAGCTAGATATAAAATGTGTCACAAGGGAATGAAGAGATGGCTTAGCAGTTATGGTGCTTGCTTGCCTGCAAAGCCACAGGACATGGGTTCAGTTCTCCAGGACCTACGTAAGCCAGATGCACAAAGTGGCACAAGTATCTGGAGTTCATTTGCAGTGGCTGGAGGCCCTGACTCACTGATTTCCTTTTCTCACTTTCTCTCTCAAATAAATGAAAATAAAAAATTAACAAGTGACATAAGTTTCTACTGTTCATTTCCATCTGTAAGAACCCCTAGCATGCCATTATACACACACACACACACACACACACACACACACACACACCCCACACACACGCACTCACCATGTTTTAAATACTACTTCCAAGCTGGCCTTTAGTAGATATGGAACAGTATTTGGGGAAGCGAGGAGCACCCAGTGAGTCCTGGTAGTGGAGCTTCCTGCAGAACCTGCACCTGCAGAACATGACCACTAGGAGGTGCCAAGCTTACCTAGCTGACTGACAAAACACCACTGTATATTTATGGTTCACAGAAATGGAAACAGTAAATAGGAGGAGGTTGCAGGAGATGGATTGAAACAAGAACTGGATGTATAATGTTAGGAAAGAATAATAAGCCTCTTGTTCTGTCCACTTCAATAGTGGGTTCAGGAATGTGGGAGCCTTTTTTAAGATGTCAGTTTTGAAGTGCTGGTGAGAGTGTGGTATACAGTGCTGGCTTATTACTTGCAGTGTTAATATAAACTAATAGTGGTTCAAAAATGGAAAATAAGCAGGTACATGTTAACATTAATAAACAAGTGAGTATTTGTTGTCAGATGACCAGAGGGGTTGCATTTTTATGAGATTAATTTTTTGCTGTTTTTGACCTTGCACTCTCTCTGTAGTCTCAGGGTGTCCTTGAATTCACAATGATCTTCTTACCTCTGCCTCCTGAGTGCCAGGATTAAAGGCATGTGCCACCATACCAAGCTTGCATCACTTTTCTATTATGGAGATTTTTTAAAGAAGAATATATTTTTATAATTAATTTTTGTTTTATTTATCCAGTTTGGGTGAGGAAGATTGTGTGTGTGTTTGTGTGTGTATGTATGTGTGTGTATGGGGGGGGGCAGATAGAGAGAATGGGTGCACCAGGGCATCCAGCCACTGCAAACGAACTCTAGACACATGAACCCCTTTGTGCATTTGGCTTCTGTGAGTACTGGGGAATTGAACCTGGGTCCTTTTGCACACAAGTGCCTTAACCACTAAGCCATCTCTTCAGCCTTGAAGCAGAATTTCTGTAAAGAAACATGATAGGCTATGATTTGTTTGCAAGAGACATCTTCCTTGACATGTCCTGTACTGATGTGTATACATGAAAGCTGTGGTGTCTCATTCTTTACCAACTAGTTTTTTGAATCCCCAGGGCAATCTTGACTCTATTATATGAGTTGTCACGAGTCATGCAGTAACTCTATTTTTTCCTGTTTCATGAGCCTTGGCACTGCTTTTCACAATGGTTGTACCAGTTCATATTTCCATCAACAATTGAGAAGAATTCTTCTTTCCCTATACCAACACCATTTGTTTTCTTTAATTTCTTTCTTTTTTCTCCCCAAGGTAGGGTCTTACTCTAGCCAAGGTGGATGTAGAACTAACTCCATAGTCCCAGGCTGGCCATGAACTCATGACAGTTCTACCTCTGCCCTCCAAGTGCTGGAATTAAAGGCATATGCCACCATGTCTGGCCAGTCATTTGATTACTTTTCCTTTATTTTTGTTTCTATTTTTTTAAGTTTGTTTTTCTTTTCTTTTTGCGTTTATTAATTCAAGAGAGTTAGTCAGCAAGAGAATGGGCAGGCCAGGGCCTCTAGCCACTGCAAACAAACTCCAGATGCATGCACCACCCTGTGCATCTGGCTTACATGGGTCCTGAGGAATCAAACCAGGGTCCTTTGCCTATGCAGGCAAAAGCCTTAACCACTAAGCCATCTTCCCAGCCCTGTCTGGTTTTTTGAAGTAGGGTTTTGGTCTAGCAGAGGCTGACCTGGAATTCACTATGGAGTCTCAGGCTGGCCTTGAACTCATAGCAATCCTATTACCTCTGTCTTGTGAGTGCAGGGATTAAAGGTCTGTGTCACCACGCCATGGTCATTTCATTTCTTGATCATAGCCATTTTGAGAAAAGTGGGATGGAATCTCAGAATTGTTTTAGTTGCATTTTCCTTATTGATAAATATGTAGCACATGTTTTCTTTAGATATTCATTGGCTTTTTGTGTTTCTGGGTTTTTTTTTTAAATGTTTAATTATTTGCAAGAAGGGTGGGGGAGATAGGCATGTGAGATCCTCTAGCTACTACAAACAAACTCCAGATGAATATGACACTTTGTGCATTTGGATTTACAAGGGCATTGGGGAGTTGAATGCAAGTCACTGGGCTTTCAGGCTTGACAAACAAGCAAGCTCCTTTAACTGCTGGGCCATTTCTCTATGTCATGTATTATATTTTAGCTGGAACATCTGCAATATCTACAACTATAGCTACTGTTCCCCCTATTTCAGGTTCTGCCCATCAATACTAAGTTTAATATTGCAGGAAATCTGTGCACACACTGAATCTTTGTGTTTTTTTTTTTTAACTTGGCTTCAACATTTTGTTGGGTGAATATTACATGGTTTAGTAGTTTTCTGTACTAAATGTAGCTTGCTTTCCATCACTGAAGAATATCTGCCTAGTGACAATTCAGGTAAAATTTCTGCTGTGCCCCTTTCGTAGAGGAAGGTCCCACATCAGGATCTTCTGTGCCCTGTGGGAATGAGGCAGACATCAACTCCAAGACCTCAAGGGCCCAGATTTGAGGCCTGGTGGGTGGGGTGAGACGATGAGTTAACTGGCACCAGAGTCTCAGTGTACAGAAAGAGGGCATGACATGGAGAGATGGCTCAACAGATAGGGATCTTTTCTGTGGAAACATGAGGATCTGAGGATGCCCAAGAGCCCATTTGAGTTTTGTGGTGGTTTGATTCAGGTGTCCCCCATACACTTAGGTATTCTGAATGCTCATCTCCCCTGCTGATGGAAGTTGGAAGTAAAAGCCTACTGGAGGTAGTGTATTGTTAGGGGCAGGCTTATGAGTATTATAGCCAGTTTCTCCTTGTCAGTGTTTGAAACACTCTCCTGTTGCTATGGTCCACCTTATGTTGGCCAGGGGCTGATGTCCACCCTCTGCTCATGCCGTCATTTTCCCCTGCCATCATGGACCTTCCCCTCGAGTCTGTAAGCCAAAATAAACCCTTCTATCCCAAAAGCTGGTCTTGGTTGTGTGATTTTATGCCAGGAATATCAGCCTGACTACAACAGTAAAGTTGGTACTGAGGAGTGGTGTCATTTGTTGCTAGACACCTGCCTGTGTGGCTTTGTCCTTTTGGAGCTGATTTTCAAGAGGAATGTGGAAGAATTTGAATCCTTGGCCTAAGAGATGTCTTACAGTGCTGTAGGTACACCTTGATGGATTATTCTGGTCACAGTTGAAAGACCTGAATGCAGTAAGAGCTATGGACTGTGAGATTTGGCTTATGAGGGTGAAAAACAGCTTTGTGTGGACTGGGCTACAAGCAGTTTGTGTGAGAGGCTTGCTGTTATGCCCCTGTTCTGAGAAGTTGTGCAGAGTTGCTTTGCACAGAAATGGACTTTTGTGAGTAGAGGGATATCACATAGAAATGAAACCTTTACATGGAAACTTCTGCTTGTTCAGCTGCAATTATACAAGATTAAGATCTCTGAGATTGGGCCAGCTGACCTGCAGTGGGGCAACATGAAGAATGTAGACTCTTTTGAAGGGGCCTGAGTACTCAAGAAGTGTCCTGTTTTTCAAAGTCTGCTTTACTCTCCCCTGGATTAACAAATTGGCTCTCTACCTGGTATTGTGGAGTATAAGAAATGCAGGAAACAGGTCACTGAATTTGGAACATGGTCTTGTGTTTTGGAAATGGCCATGGCAGTGTGAAGCAGGATTGTCTGCATGGAAACATGATGAAGCCATGAGGATGGACCTGCGGGTTGTAGTGGAGACTCGATGGAGATGCTGGGACAATGACATGGATGCTAAGGAGAGCTCCTGGTCCCAGATAAAGTTTTCTAGGACTGTGAGTAGCCTAGCTTGAGGGGCAGAATTGGAAATCCAGAGACTTGTTGCTGGTTAGGTTTATCGGACTTTGAGATTTGTCACTGACTAGAGTTAGTTGAACTTGGAGCTACAGAGTTTGATGTTTGCCCTGGTTGTTTTAAATCTTGTATTGGTTGAATATTTCTCTGCTATGTCCAATGCCATCTTTTGCAATGTGAGTGTTCATTTTGTGTCATTATGGGGTGTGTGTGTGTGTATGTGTGTGTGTTATGGCTCAGTTAACAGACCTTGGATTATGGCGATGTTTGAACATCATTGGGATTGGAGACTTTTAAAGTTGGACAGAATGCATTGCATTTTACATCATGTATGGTAATCATTTTATGGGGGCCAGGGGCAGAATGTGGTGGTTTGATTCAAGTGTTCCACATAAACTTAGGTGTTCTGAATGCTATTCTCACCAGCTGATGGCAATTGGAAATTAAAGTCTCCTGGAGGTGGTGTATTGTTGGGGGTGAGCTTATGGATGTTATAGCCAATTACCCTATGCCAGTGTTTGGCACACTCTCCTGTTGCTATTGTTCCCTTTATGTGGGCTAGTGGGTGAAGCCTCCTTTTCCTCATGCCATCTTTTTCCCCTGCCAAAGCTTCCCGAGTCTGTAAGCCAAATTAAACCTCTTTTTTTTTCTTCCTTTTTCTCAAAAATCTGCTCTTGGTGGGGTGGTTTATGCCAGCAATGTGAACCTGACTACAAGTTCCATTCCCAGGACCAACATAAACACATTGATATGGCTATGGCTTTCCTTAATTGTAGTTCTGTGCAAAGCAGACACTGGAGAGACACCTTAAATAATCGTAAACTCTTGGATCAGTAATAGACTCCAGGTCAAGTCAGAATGTTTGGAAAAATAATGGATGGGAACACACAGCCTTTCCACTGGTGACAGCTGGGTGTACTCCAGCACCCATCATGCCTCATGGGCATGTACACATGCATACAACATACACATCTCATACCACACAAATCAAACCACATAATGAAATTCTGCACACGCATGCACACACACACACACACAGTCACAGTCACAAAAGAAAAAGTGTCCTTAGAGTGGGAGATGATAGACAGCTGGCTGAAAAGAAACCTAGGCAGATTAGAGGGTTCCATGAACACCCATTGCAACCGTGGAGGCTGAAGGACGTTTGATGGTTGGGTAGCATGGCTGGTATTCTGTGTGCTGTTGCCTTCTCCTGGAAGTTTCCAGCCTACGGACCAGGGCCTGATGAAGCAGGGTAGGATCAGGCAGGAGCCCTGCAACTGTTTTCTTCTTTCTTCCTGACCCTAGTTCAAATATGTTGCTTTAGTTGAGAATGATAGCTTTATGTTTATAATCTCAGCACTTGGGAGTCTCAGAAGGATGGCCCCTAAACTATAGAAATATTGTTTCAATAAGCAAACAACAACAACAACAAGAATTAAGTCATAGAATTACCATTAAGCTGTTTCCAGTGTGCTAATGGAATGACAAATGACACTTCCCATGGTTTTTTCCTTGTTTATAATTTGCTTTTTGTGATAAGGTCTCTAGATATCCAAGGCTTACATCAAAGTCCCCATTCTCCTATTTGATCTTCCTGAACAGATTGGATTATAGAACTGTGCCACCCCACCCAGCTCCCATTTTGTTACATTTTCCTATGATGGAGCAGAGTAAAGCTTTGTCAGAGCACAGCCATGATGGTTGAGTTCTCTTGTCAGTGGTTGTGTGCATGTTGCTGTGACTGAGCTGAGGGCTTTCAGCAGAGCATGCATGGTCTGCACTCCCTAAGTCTGCCTACCCTAGATTTGGAGAAGACACAGGAAGGCTTCAAATTTTGCGATGTATAAATCCTAAAGCTAACATCCAGATGTTTCTATGCAACACAAGTGTTCACACTCTGGGACAAAAAAAGACCGTGAAAGCTGGAGCTCTTCCCCTCTGTACCCTTTGGAGCTCTTCAGCTGGGCTCATGGTGCTCCCAATGCATTCTGCCTGTTTCTTAAAGTACGTTTAAACTCTTCATAATTAAGTTATACTTGCTCACGAGGAAGGATCACATGAATGAAGCAGTTTATCCTGAAGCAATTTTCAAATGGTTCAGAAGTGGCGGAGAGATTTTGCAGTGCCAGGCACAAATCAGCCTCCCATTTGAGTCCAGTAGTCCCTCTTCATCTCTCTGTTCAGAGGCTGGCCACCATCTCCCCAGTGCACTTGTGCCCTGAGGTATTAGGGTGAACAGGGCTAGACAGTTCATATAACTGTCTGAACAGAATTGAAGCAGCAGTGAGGTACCAGGACAACAGATGTCCGTCCAGTGTCAGAGAAATGGTCACAGATAGCTCTGGCTGCTGGAGTCCACACCCTGCCTATAGCAGGTGTCTTGTCTTTGCTGGACAAAATAGTGATATCATTTATAGAAGGAAACGGTTCATTTTGGCTTACAGTTTTGAAGGGTTCCTTTATCATAATGAAGAAAGCATAACAGGATCAGACAACTTCATGTTACAGTTTCACAGCTCAGTAGGGATAGAAGGAGAGGCATTGTGGAGAAATACACCTCAACACCAACCTGTGTGACTCCTGTCCTCCAGCAAGCCTCCAACTCCAGCTGAAGTTTAAGTAGGATGCTTAATCACAAACACATAATTATGGATATGAGGGACATAATATATTTAAACCACTACATTGGCTTTGACCAGTGAGCAGGGCTCATTCCATATGGTCTGTACTGTCTGCATTTCCAAGGTAGAGATTCTGTGGGAGCCAGATGCCATGACAGAGTCCCTATTTTGATCAACACAATTCTGTGTATCAGTCTCACTCCCTTTTTAAACTTTTGACAGGGGCTGGAGAAATTGCTTAGCAGTTAAGGCACTTGCCTGCCTAGCCTAATGACCCAAGTACCATTCTTCCATGCCTCACAGCGATCCTTCTTCCTGTACCTCCAGAGTGCTGGGATTAAAGCCATGGGCCATCATGCTCAGTAAAATGTGGGATTTTGTAAATCTCTCCCCCTCTCTGTCTCTACGTGTGTGTGTGTGTAATCTCTATCATCTATCTATGTGTCTCTAACTATCTGTCTGTCTGTCTATCTGTCTGTCTGTCTGTCTGTCTATCTATCTATTTATCTGTTTTGTTTGAGTTGTTTGGTTAGGGTCTCATACAGCCAGGCATGGATTTGAACTGCTGATTGTTCTGCCTCAGCCTCCTAAATGCTGAAATTTTAGCAGTGAGCCTGACCCTGTCCCTAATGAAGTTGTTGTGGGTTATTCACTCATCATTTCCTACTATCTACTGTCAGTCAGGACCCAAGTAGGTGGGACTTGAAGCACTGTTCAGTGGCATGTACTGTCCAGTCAGACACTGAGAAAACAGGAGGCAGGCCTGCAGTCCAGGACCTCTGTACCTGATCACACTACCTGTCTGCCACCTTGGATCTACCTCTAGAGTCATTTACTTCCCTCGAGTTTGGGGGCTTGGGGTTCTAGACTCTGAGATGCCCATGTGGGCTGTCAGGGTCCGGACAAAGGGCTAGAGGCCTTCAGTCAATGCCAAAGAGTGGCCTCAGCCAAGAGACCTCAGTTGCCCATTTGCCATACTCGGTCCCTCACAATGGTGTGAACAGAAAGTAAAGGAGGAAAGGGAGAAACCTTCCAGCCCTCTGTCATGCAGGCAAGGCCACAGGGGCCGATGTCCCTCAGATGGAGCATTCACCTATCCTTGCACGTCTCAGAGGGTCCATGTTCAGGCACTAGCTGTGGTTCCATGCTGCCCTAGGGCCACTCTCCATCGGTTTCCCAGGGGCGTCCAAGCAACTGTGGCCCAGGGTCTTGAGTGTGACAGGAAGCAACACCTGGTAGACTGTGTCAGAGGACAACTTGTTTATTTGTTGGGGGAATGGGCTTACAAGCATTCATGTAGTTGCAGGAAAAGGTACGGGGTACGGGTCATAGGGGTATTGGCTGCATGAGGGCTGCTGGATGATACCTCATTAACATATAGGGGCCTTCCAGGTGAGTGTTAAATGGTCACATGGCCATGAGAAAACTGAAACCTAAGTCTTTTTAATAAAAATATTTTATTTATTTGAGAGAGAGAAAGACTCAGGGGGAGAGAGAGAGAGAATGAAACCTAAGTCTTATTAGGAAGTCCAGGTGCCCCAGGCACGGGGGTGAGGGGTGGGGTGGGGGGTGGAGGGAGTGGCCTCACACCTGCTGGTCTTGAAGTTAGATTATCAGGGTCTAGGCCTGCTGCAACTTCCTGTGGCCTGGGCCCTTAGCCCTGCCTGACACCTCAGAAGTGCTTATACTTCCAGTGGCCCTGAGCCCTCAGCTGTGACTGACAGACCATCAGGTAGGTGGGTTATAGCAAAGTGGGGAAATCTCCACCAAGGCCATATATCCTATCTGATGACATTTTCTTAGCCCTTGGTTTGATAAAAATCTCTTCTTTTGGGAATTCAAGGACTGCATGTGATCAACTGATTGTCACCAGGATGATAGTTCAGACACAGAAGATGGCAAGAAATGGCTAAATAAATTTAGACCAAGGTAATTTGGCTCTGACTTGTAACATTTCATTTCTCTGTGATCACAGGATTTGGTTAGTCCTTTCAACCTTGCTGGGTGTAAATGTAGCACATTCAGTGTTTTTCTGGGAACTCTTGTTCACACCTTGACAGGCACTTCTCTTTCTCACCTATTCCCTGTGTCAAGGATACTGGGGATGGAAACTGGGAATTTTTGCATATTTTACAAGCACTTTGCCTTAAGCACCACTGCAGTGTTATTATTTCTTAAATGTCTTTTGAGACAGGATTTCACTCTGTAGTCCAGGGTGAACTGTAAGTATCTTGTTTTGTAGTCCTTTACTAGTAGTGCCAGCTCTGTAGCCTTTGTGGAAGTGAACTGACAAGCTCGGGGCTGAGGCTGGCACTTAGCATGATCCAAAGAACTATCTGCAATTCTGCCTTCTTTACTCCACCTTGTCCTCTTGCACGTAACTCTCAGTGACAGATCTTAGGAGCATGCACAGTATTGCTGAATGGACTCCCATTTTAGGGTCCTTGCATGTATCCACAGTCTCAGAGCACAAATGAGGAATTTCCACAGAGAGAGAGAGAGACTTATAGACTGAGGTTCAGAGTTGGTGAGAGACACGGATAATAAGACACACTTGATTAACATTCAGACTCCAGGTAGGCCCCAAGGCCAGTCACTGTGTGCAGGGAGGGTGGACTCCATCTGCTCCCCTATTTCTCTCAGCTTCAGGTATCAGATGTTTTTACACTTTCCATCAGACTGGGTAATTTCTAGGGCACTGTCTTTCACATCTTTCTTTGGTCTGGTACGTAGAGAACATGCCGGGTTCATGTGGAGACATGGCTCAGAAGCTGGGAAGATTGTGCTAAGGCTATTTTCTTCAGTCCCTGCGCTAACTCCTGGGCATGGTCCTGATGCAAGGGGCTGTCCTAGATTTGGCTGAGGACAGGACTACTGGATTTTACATGTCGACTGCTGGAGTTGTGTCCAGCCCACTTAATGGTGGTGGAAGGGAAGCCATAGGCTTAGAAAATCAAGGAGATAAGGGAATATGGACTTCACATAAAACCATGTTTGTGGAAAATGTAGCCCCAGGTTTGTTCAGAGTTTCTTGTGTTTCTGTACATTTATCCCTTTATACATTTCCAGCACTTTCCTTGTTTTGCTTTTGAGGCACAATGTCATTCTGTAGGAAAGGCTGGCCTGAAACTCCCACCACGTTTCTGTCTTTATGTATTTTGTGTGACACACTGCATTGGAATAGAGTTGTTTTCATGAGTGTGGATGATGGAGGTGCATACTGGAGCACGGGCAACTTACCCATGGCAACTACTTCAGAAAATAAACCCTCTCCCTCAACAACCACTAACTGTCAATAGCTCCCCAGGGAGGTTTGGGTTACTTGAATTCCTCCCTCTCTGTGATGGAATATTGATGAGCTAATCTTGTGCAGGTTTCCATAGCTCCTGTGTGTTCATGAGCACAGTGGGTTGTCTTGTCCAGATGACAGTGCTTTACAGAACTCCTCATCCTCTGACTCTCAAATTCCTCCCCCTCTTGCATGATGTGCTCTGCTTCTTGGAGGGAGTGATAAACATGTTCCATTTAGGGCTGAGGTCACAGGAGTCACCTATTCCCAGAGTTTTGAAAAGCCTTGCATCTCTGCATTAAATGTTATTCACTGTAAGAAGACAGTTATCTGACCAAGGCTGAGAGCAGCATTAATTTATTGGTATAAAGTTGAATATTTAGAAAGCATCTATTTTATTATGTAAAAGTGAAAATATGCTTATATTGATGATCTAGTTTCAAAAAAAAGATTTTATTTAAGATGTGTAATTCTAGAGTTATCACTATAGCTAGGTGCAATCTATGCAACAGTACAATACTAACAAAAAGAAAAATGTAGGCTGGAGGGATGGCTTTGTGGTTAAGCGTGTGCCTGTGAAGCTTAAGGACCCTGGTTTGAGGCTCAGTTCCCCAGGACCCACTTTAGCCAGATGCACAAGGGGGGTGCACACATCTGGAGTTCCTTTGCAGTGGCTGGAGGCCCTGGCATGCCCATTCTCTCTCTCTTTCTCTCTCTTTCTCTCTCTGTCTGTCGTTCTCAAATAAATAAATAAAAATAAACAAAAAAATTTTTAAAAAAGAAAAATGTTAGCCCCTACATAGTCAGTTACACAGTCACTTAGTATGGAATTACCATGAACCTGAGGAATATTAACAATGCCATACAAATATAAGCAAAATTATGAACAATCTATTTTGAAATAAAGAAAGGCCCTTCAAAAGACTGTTTTTTTTTTTTTTGAAACTGGTTATTTATTGACATGTACAAGTCTGAAACGTGATCCCTATCTCTCACTCAGTATAAGTGGATCAAAGTACTGAACTTTTTAAAAAGACCTTAAATGTTACTCAAGCATGGTGGTGCATACTTTTAATACCAGCACTCTTTTATTTTTGTGCAGAAGCCTTCTAATCTTTTTTGATTGTTTGTTCCAGTCCAATTTCAGTATATGTGCTGTTGAAGCAAGCACTCCTGCCTTATCTCACAAAGCAAACCTGTGGAATGGTAGCTGGGTTCTGACCTTCCCCTTCCTGAAGCACAGGCCTAAGCCTTGGGGCATTCCTGATCTTCCCTGTGAACAGGGCTGATGCTGGGGTTGAATGCTTTTCACGGAGTGACAGAGGTCAGAGGGGGAGGCTTTGGATACTCAAGGACAAAGGAATAAGGCATTCAACCCACACTTTCTCAGGGGACATATGACCTTCTCTGGTTCTCTGGGTATTTCTTTGCTTCTGGATATTAGTCCCTCAATCCTTTCCCTGTTTTCCTTTTCCCCTACCCTTTCCCTGTTTCTGTGTTGTTGGGGGGGGGTGGGGATATCTCACTATATAGCCAGGATTGATCTGGAACTCACAGTCCAGACTTGCGTGAGGATTGCGTCAATCTTCTCACCTCTACCTTTCAAGTACTGATATTTATACACATGGTCCATCTACTTGATCCTTTTGTTCCTCATATCTGTCTCTCTGTTCTCCATGGCTTAAATGTGTGACAATAAAAATCAGCGTTGAGCCCTGTTTGCGAATGTACTTTTGCTGGTTCAGACCCCACTCAAATTGATGGTTAACAGTAAATGCAAAAAAACTAAGAAACTCAGGTCTGCTGTACTTATAGGTGTCACCTCTTCTTGCCTCGCTCTTGATCCTCCTAGATATTCCCCCATCCATACCCTGTTAAGGTGAAACAGGGGAGAGGACCAAGACCTTGGTTCAGTCTCACTTCCAAATGAGGCATGGTTCTGCAGGTTCATAACCCAGCCCCTCTGGAGGTTAAGGAGAGAGAACCACAAGGTACAGACCAGCCCAGGACTAGAGGTATTTTAAGGGCAACCTGGGTACCTAGTGAAACTGTTCTATCAAATAAACAAAAAAAAAAACTTGTGCACATTTCACTGATATAACTGAAAGTGGGTACAATTATGGTGACTTAATCCTTGAAAGTTAAAACGGGGGAGGCAGGAAAGTCTGCACATTATAGAAATCAAGAATGATCTGACTTCTTATCTCTTGCCTAATATTCTAGACCTGTTTTTCCTGAAACAAGCAGGACCTTTCCTGGGAGGGAGGTCTTTTGTAGGATTTGAACATTGTGGTTGGTCAAGTTCAGTGCGACTGGTTCATCTTAGCCAGAAGACAGCCTGCCACCCTAGCTCTTACTCTCCACATGGAGTCCTTTACCTCCTTCAAGCTCCCCATGTGGCAGGAGCTACTTGAACCTTCTTTTCTCTTTTCTTTTCACAGTTTTTCCAGCCACCCCCCCCCCCATGTATCTTTATCCATGTAGGTGACTTACCTTGGCTCTGAACTTCTCTCAACAAATGTAACAATTTAACAGTTATCTTAAGAGTGGCACCCCAGTGATGCAGATCCAATGACATGAACACAGTGACACAGACCAGATATTGCAGACCCAGTGACACAAACCCATTGGCAATGTTGAGGCAGACAGGGGGATGGTATGGTGGTCTCAGTGGTGGGGAAAGGGACGATAGCCATGGGAGGGGGGCAAGAATGAGAGCCTGTTGGCGCAGGGAAATGTGAGAGGCACCTGGCCCAGATCCTTGGAGCCTGCAAGTAGCGCAGGAGCAAACCTTGTCCATGGCATGGCAGCTGGTGCACTGGTTTGGTCAGATGCTTGAGGGGCTTGTGGGACTGGTGGGCTACTCAAGGGTGTGGAAATCAGTGGATTACCTGCTGTACCCCTGCGCTCTCCCACTGAAGGACTGCTATGACCTGCTGACCCTATAACCCCACAGATCTTGCCTTTTATTGCTCTACCATAGATCTTCTCCCCCAGGCCACATTACGATATACTTGTGAATACATTTGTAACAGCTACTTGGATGAGATTTTCTGTAACTTTGACTGTGGGTATGCTTCCTGGGTAATTTCTTTGAATTATTCTTTCTTTCTCTCTCTCAGTGTGTGTGTGTGTGTCAGCACAGAGGTGGAGATCAGAGGACTACCTCAGATGTGGGTCTTCACTTTCCATCTTGCTGGAGGCAGGATCTCCTTTTACCTCTGTGGCTGCTAAGTTAGCTGGCCTGTAAGCATTTGAGAGATTCTCTTATGCATGCCTCACACTTTGTATAGTCACACTGGAATTACAGACACTAGCAGCATCTGGCTTTTTATTGGGTCCTAAGGATCTAACATCAGGTACTCAACCCTCCCCCCTTTTTTCACACATGGTCTTGTCATATAACCTTAAACTTGTCTTCCCGCCTCAGCCTACTAAGTTCTTTTCTATTGGCATGCACATTCACTCAACTTCTTGTAAATGTTTTCTACTATTATTTTGAATATATATTCCTCTCTCTTTGTTTACCTCACAATTTCTTGTGGGTACTTGAGCTTTTCAGGTCATGCACAGCAGCATCTATGGACTCCAATTCTAAGCTGGGAGTGTAGATCTGTAACAGAGAGCTTTCTGGGCATGTGTAAAGTCCTGGGTTCAATCCTCAGCAAAAAGGAAAGAAAAATATATTGATATTGTCCTTTGCATCCATGTATTAATTTATATATGTTTCATATTCTTTGAGATTGATCTTTAATTTTTGAGACTTTATTGTTTCATCAAGGATATTCTTTTTAAAAAGTAGTTGTGGGAGGGATTGGGTAGGTACACCCAGTTTTTTTGCCACTCCCATGGAAATGGAAACCCAGATACTTGTGCCACTTTTTGTATTGAGGTGGAGATTTGAGCCTTGGCCAGCAGGCTTTGCAAGCATGTGCCTTTAACCTCTGAGCCATCTCCCTAGCCCCTTCATCATAAAGATTGTTTAGTATAGCTGCCTTTCTCTATGAGCATGTGATGTTTCATAGTGTACTGACAGTATAGTTTGGTCTTTGTATGTTATGGAGACATTAGCCATTTTACTCACTATAGGTTTTGAAAATTTCACAAAATCTCTTTTTCATCACCACTCATGGCCCCAATTCTAGTTTTGTGACTGTGCTGGTTTGAGTCAGGTGTCCCCCATGAACTTAGGTGTTCCAAATGCTAGGTTCCCAAATGATTGAGATTTGGGAATTAATGCCTCCTGGAGGGAGTGTATTGTTGGGAGCGGGGTTATGGGTGTTATAGCCAGTTTCCCCATTCCACTGCTTCGCACACTCTCCTGTTGCTATTGTCCACCTTATGTTGGCCAGGGGGTGATGTCCACCCTCTGCTCATGCTATCATTTTTCCCTGCCATTGTGGAGCCTGCCCTAGAGCCTGTAAGACAAAATAAACCACTTTTTCCCAGAAGCTACTCTTGGTTGGGTGATTTCTACCAGCAATGCAAACCTGACTGCAACAGAAAGTGGCATTGAGGCATGGGGTTGCTGCCTGGCACCTGACTGTGTGGCTTTGGACTTTTGGAGCTTATTTTCAAGAGCAATGTGGAAGGATTTGAAACCTTGGCCTAAGAGATGCCTTGCAGTGCTGTAAGTACAGCTTGATGGACTATTCTGGTCAGAATTGAAAGACCTTGAATGCAGTAAGAACTATGGACTGTGAGGTTTGGCTTATGAGGGTAAGAAGGCTTTGCTTGGACTGAGCTAGCAGTTTGTTTGAGAAGCTTTCTCTTATGCCTGTATCCTGAGAAGTTGTGCAGGGTTGCTTTGCATAGAAATTAACTGGTGTGAGCAGAGCAATATGGTACAGAAAGAAAAATCTTTGGGTGAACTGTTCAGCTGAAGTTGAGGGATTACAACCTTTGAGGCTGGGCTAGCTGATCTGCACTGGGGCAAAAGGAAGAATGTAGATTCTTTTGGAGGGGCCTTAGTGCTCACGAAGTGTCCTGTTCTTCAAATTCTGCTTTATTTCCCCATAAATTAACAAATTGGCACCCTACCTGGTATTGTGGAGTGTAAGAAATCTAGGAAAGAGAGGGTCATTGAGTTTGCAACACGGTTTTGTGTTTTGGAAATGGTCATGAATAATGTGAAGCAGGTTTGCTGCTTGCCTGCATAGAGACCCCATGGAGCTGTGAGGATGAACCGTGGACTACAGTGGAGACGCAGTGTCGATGCCAGAACCATGAGATGGCTACTAAGGAAAGTTTCTGGCCCTGATGAAGTTTTCCAGAACTCTGAGTAAGCCTAGCTGGAGCGGCAGAATTGGAATTGCTGATTAGAAATATTGGACTTGGAGTTTTGTCACTGGATAGGGTTTTTGGACTTTAAGTTACAGTTTGATGTTTGCCCTGGTTGTTTTATATCTTGTATTTGTTGAATATTTCTTTGCTATGCCCAATGCATCTTTTTTTTTTTTCTTTTTGAGGTAGGGTCTCATTCTAGCCGAGGCTGACCTGGAATTCACTATGGAGTCTCAGGATAGCCTCGAACTCTGTGTGATCCTCCTACCTCTGCCTCCCGAGTGCTGGGATTAAAGGCGTGTGCCACCACACCCGGCTTAGTGTCATCTTTTGAAGTTTGAGTATTTATTCTGTGCCATTATAGGTTTTGGGGTGAATTTTTGGTTATTATGGCTCAGTTAAAATATCTTGGACTATGGGGATGTTTGAACATCATTGCAATTGATAAAAACTGTGGCAACTTTTAAAGTTGGATGAGTGCATTGCATTTTACATCATGTATGGTTACCAGTTTATGGGGGCCAGGGGCGGAATGTGGTGGTTTGAGTCAGGTGTCCCCCATAGGCGTGGGTGTTCTGGATGCTAGGCTCCCAGCTGATGGAGATTTGGAATTAATGCCTCCTGGAGGAAGTATATTGTTTGGGGCAGGCTTGTGAGTGTTATAGCCAGTTTCCCCATTCCAGTGTTTGGCACACTGTCCTGTTTTTATTGTCTACCTTATGTTGGCCAGGGAGTGATGTCCACCCTCTGCTCATGCCATTGTTTTCCCCTGCCATCATGGAGCTTCCCCTTCATCCTGTAAGCCAAAATAAACCTCTTTTTCCCACAAGCTGCTGTTGGGTGATTTCTACCAGCAATGCGAACCTGACTGCAATAGTGACCTATACAAATACCACTTACATCCACACATGTACACAAGTATAAAAAATAAAAGCTAAGATCCCCATATGGGCAAGCATATGCAATGTTAGTCCTTTCAGTTTGAGTAACATCACTTTATAATAATCCAACATTCAAGGTGCTAAGGAAGAGATTAGCATGTTCCAGGGAAGTCTGGGCTACTTAGCAAGACCTTGTCCTTAAATCAAAGTGAGAACCAAAGTAGATTTACCAACAGCAGTGCATATGTAAAAATATTATGTCACCTGCATAATTGGAGCGGGGAAACCATGCCATCAAACCAGAAGAGACAGTAGTTGGAATGAAGGAATTCAGTGGACAGGGGATTTGGGATGGTCATGGTGTATTATTTATATTAATGGAAGTTGTTAGTCAAAAGTAAAAACATTATTTGTCTTTAGACAAATACTTAGAAACACTACCGTATGGTCACTAGTATGGGTAAAATGAAAAGATTGATATTAAGGACTGGCATGGATGTGTAGTAGTCTAACTTCCCATATACTGGTGGGAATGCAAAATGGTGAAGCCAGTTTGGAAAAGTTCCCATTTCATTAAAAATTGAACTTAGTTTGTGACCCAGAAATTACATTTATTCTGGGAGTGCAAAATGGTGAAGC
Organism: Dipus sagitta; assembly: GCA_036346955.1. Taxonomy (NCBI): domain Eukaryota; kingdom Metazoa; phylum Chordata; class Mammalia; order Rodentia; family Dipodidae; genus Dipus; species Dipus sagitta. The sequence continues at coordinate 14,026,657 of CM070791.1, read as the reverse complement.
CAGTTTGGAAAAGTTCCCAGTTCATTAAAAAGTGAACTTATTTTTCATCCCAGAAATTATATTTATAGGTATTCATGCAAATATGCAAGCCACCCTCCCCCCAAAAAAGAGTGTATCTTTACACTAACACCCAGAAGTGATTTGTTTATAGTGTATTTTTAGGTACCCAGAACAAGAGGCAACTCAAATTTCCACGAACCCAGTTTACTATCTCTTGGTCACTGGTTCTTTCCTGTTCTGTTATCAGGGGAAAGACCAGACAAGAACCTGTCAGGGACCCTAGGTCTAAATGAGAACTTAGGCAATCAAAGAGTCAGCTACTTATACAGGTATCAATATGGATAACTCTTTACAAAACCACTTTTATGTCTTTTATTTTTATTTATTTATTGACAACTTCCACAATTATAGACAATAACCCATGGGAATGCCTTCCGCCCCATTTTCTCCTTTACAACTCCACTTTCCATCATAGCCCTGTCCCCTCTCAATTAGTCTATTTTTATAAGATCATCTTTTTCCCATTATGATGGTCGTTTATAGGTCAGGCGATGTGAGGTCATGAATATTTAGGCCATTTTGTGTCTGGAAGAATGCATTGTAAGGACCTTCTTTGGGGTCTTATATTCTTTCTGCCACCTCTTCCACAATGGACCATGATCATTGCAAATTGTAATTGAGATATTTCAGTGCTGACCACTTGTCTGTACCTTTTGAGTCATCCTAGAGGTCACTGCCATCTGAAAAGAGAAACTTTTTAAAATTTGTCGGTTTGTTTATTTTTTATTTATTTATTCGAGGGCAACAGACAGAGAAAGAAAGAGGGAGAGAGAGAGAGAGAGAGAGAGAGAGAGAGAAAGAAAGAAAGAAAGAAAGAAAGAAAGAAAGAAAGAAAGAAAGAAAGGGCACACCAGGACCTCCAGCCACTGCAAATGAACTCCAGATGCATGCACCACCTTGTGCATCTGGCTTACATGGTTACTGGGGAATAGAGCCTTCAACTGGAGTCCATAGGCCTCACAGGCAAGCGCTTAACCACTAAGCCATCTTTCCAGCCCCAAAAAGAGAAACTTATCTCACCAAAAGTGAAAGTAGGAGGAGAAGTGGCTTAGCAGTTAAGGCAATTGCCTGCAAAGTCTAATGACCCAGGTTAAATTCTCCAGGTCCCACATAAGCCAGTGCACAAGGTGGCACATGCACCTGGAGTTCATTTGCAGTGGCTAGAGGCCCCGACATGCCCATCCTATCTCTCTCTGCCTCTCTCTCTCTGTCTCTCTGTTTCTCCCTCTTTCTCTCTTTAATAAATAAATAAGAAGAAAATATTTAAAAAGTGAGAGTGGCATTAATATATGGGTCTGAACATTAAGAGAAGAGTTTCCCAGGAAGTTTGATGAGCATAGTATATAGTTAGCCAGACACCAGCAGGTTTTACATCCCTAGAGCTCATGACTTTTCCTATCATAGGTTTTCAGTATCAGGCATGCTCCCTCCCATAGAGCAGGCTTCCAGTCCAATTAGAGAGTGGTTGGTTACTCCTTTAACAGACATGCCACTGTTGCACCTGTTGGCTCATTTGACCTGCTAGCCAGATGTAAATCTTGGATTGTTCACTGTAGTTTACTTCCACTGGCAATGTCTCTGTTTCCCATGGTCCTGCATGCTGCATATCTTTTGCTAGCTTCATGTCAGCTGGTTTACATGGAGGTGGATTTCAGCTCAGCTCCAGCACGATGTTCAGTAACTTTGCGCCCAAGCATGTGGTGTCTTCAGCAGTAAGGTCTTACCATCAATTTCAGGTGGCAAACTAAGATCCTTGGCAATGTCCTGTAATGTTTTGGGCGGCATAAGTTTCCTCCCTGGCTAGCAACTCACTGGAAGGTATCCCATCCCTGACACTGAATTTTTTCTAGTAACAATCTATGGCTTCTGTGTGTGCCATTGTCCCAAAAAGTAGGTTTCCATATGACTTGTTCATACCCTTTAAGGTTTTGATTAACCCCCCTCCACCTTTCCTTTACTCAATCACTTCCATTGACATCAGTTAGGTCCTGATTAAGTTGTTATTCTATTTACATATGTATAATACCATCCTCTTAAGTCCCCATCTCCTCCCTCTTTTTAAAAAAATTATTATTTATTTATTTAAGAGTGACAGACAGACACAGATAGAAAGAGGCAGATATAGGGAGAGATTGGGTGCACCAGGGCCTCCAGCCACTGCAAACGAACTCCAGACGCATGCACCCCCTTGTGCATCTGGCTAACATGGGTCCTGGGAAATCAAACCTTGAAAAAGTGTCCTTATGGTTTCACAGGCAAGTGCTCAACCACTAAGCCTTCTCTCCAGCCCTCCTCCCTCTTTTATATGCTCTTTATAGTTAAATGGTCTCTGCTACTTTTATTGCTACTCACATACAAGTCCAAACATTTCTAGCTAGGAACCATGTATGAGAGAGATCATGTGGCACTTGGCTTTCTGGGCCTGGGTTACCTCACTTAATATAATCCTTTCAGATCCACCCATTTCCCTGCAAATTTCATAATTTCATTTTTCTTTACTGCTGAATCAAACTCCATTATATAAATGTACCACATCTTCATTATCCACTCATCAGTAGAGAGATGTCAAGGCTGGTTCCAGTTCCTACCTATTGACTAGAGTGGTAATAAACATGCAAGTGCAAGTAGCTCTAAGGTAGGGCAATGAGTCCCTAAGATATATGCCTAGGGGTGTTACAGCTGGGTCACATGGTAAATCTATTTTTAACTGCCTCAGGAACCTGCACACTTATTTCTGCAATGGCTGTACCAGACTACATTCCCACCAACAGTGTAGAGGGGTTCCCCTTTCCCCATATCCTTCCAAGCATTTATTGTCATCTGTTTGTTGTATTTCTTTTTTTAATATTTTTAAATATTTATTTTATGTATTTGAGAGAGAGAGAGGAAAAAAATAACGAGTGTACAAGTGTCTTCAGCTGCTATAAACAAACTCCAGATGCATGCACCACCTTGTATAGCTGGCCTATATGGGTCCTTGTAAATCAAACCTTGCTACTTTGGCTACACAAGCAAACACCTTAATTTCTAAGCCACCAGCTCTCATTTATTTTATTTATTTCTTTTTTTTCCCAAGTCCAGGCTGACTTGGAATTTACTATGTAGTTTCAGGATGGCCTTGAACTCACGGTGATCCTCCTATCTCTGCCTCTCAAGTGCTGGGATTAAAGGTGTGTGCCACCACGACCAGCTCATTTGTTTCCTTGATTGTAGGCATTCTGATGAGAATGACATGGAATCTCATAATAGTTTTAATTTGCATTTTTTCTGAGGATGCAGAACATCTTTTTAGATATTTATATGCCATCTGTATTTCTTCTTTTGAGAACTCTCTATTTAGCTCCATAACCCATTATTTTATTTTGTTTTATTTTTTATTTTTTTGGTTTTTCGAGGTAGGGTCTCACTCTAGCCCAGGCTGACCTGGAATTCACTATGGAGTCTCAGGGTGGCCTCGCACTCATGGCAATCCTCCTACCTCTGCCTCCCGAGTGCTGGGAAGAAAGGCGTGTGCCACCACACCCGGTCATAACCCATTTTTAATTTGGTTGTTTGATTGCTTTCATTTAATATTTTTATTTATTATTTCTTTAATTAACAACTTCATTGATTGTAAACAATATCCCATGGTAATGCCCTCCCTCCCCCCACTTTTCCCTTTGAAATTCCATTCTTCATCATATTCCCTCCCCCTCTCAGTCTCTCTTTTGTTTTAATGTCATGATATTTTCCTACTATTATGATGGTCTTGTGTAGGTAATGTTAGGCACTGTGAGGTCACGGATGTCTAGGCCATTTTGGGTCTGGAGGAGCACGTTGTAAGGAGTCCTACCCTTCCTTTGGCTCTTACATTCTTTTTGCCACCTCTTCCCACAATGCACACTGAGCCTTGGAAGCTGTGATAGAGATATTTCAGTGATGACCACTCCTCTGTCACTTCTTCCCAGCACCATGATGCCTTCTGAGTCATCCCAAGGTCACTGCTCTCTGAAAAGAGAAGGTTCTCTAACAAAAGTGAGGGTAGCATTAATATATGGGTATGAACATTAAGAGAAGTGCTTACAGGGCAGTTTGATGACCATAGTATGTACATTGAGCCAGACAGCAGCAGACGTTACACCCCTAGGGCTCATGACTACCTCTGCTATAGGTTTTCAGTATTGGAGATGTATTTCCTCCCATGGAGCATGCCTTCAGTCCAATTAGAGGGCAGTTGGTTTCCACTGCTCTACATGGAGGAGGTGATAAGATCAGTTTCAGCAGGATTTCTGAGTGGCCTTGCATCCCAAGTATGTGGAGTCTTCAACAATAGGCTTTTACCATCTATTCCTGGTGGGAAACCAAGGGCCTTGGAAATGGCCTAGCATCCCAAGTATGTGTAGTCTTGAACAATAGGGCTTTATCATCTATTCCTGGTGAGAACCCAAGGGCCTCAACATGGGCCTGTAATGTTTGGGGTGCATCAGGGACCTTCCTGGCCAACAATTCATAGGAAGGTATCCTGTCCCTGGCACTGAAAATAGTCTACTAACAATCTATGGCTCCTGAGTGTTCCATTGTCCATAAAAGTAGGTTTCCATAGGATTGATTCATATGCAGTTAGATTTTGATTAGCCTACCTCCACCTTTCCTTTGTTCAATCTCTTCCCTTGACCTCACTTGGGCCTTCTCACCCCCATTAGTCTATTCTACTTACATATATACAATACTATGCTATTAAGTACCCTTCTCCCTTCCTCTCATATCTCTTCTCTAGCTTACTGGCTATGGCTACTGAGTTTTCTTCCTACTCACACAGAAGTCCAATCACCTGTAGCTAGGATCCACATATGAGAGAGAACATGCAGCATTTGGGTTTCTGGGCCTGGGTTACCTCACTTGGTATAATCTTTTCGAGATCCATCCATGTTCTTGCAAATTTCATAACTTCATTTTTCTTTACCGCTGAGTAGAACTCAATTGTATAAATGTGCCATATCTTCATTATCCACTCATTAGTTGATGGACTTTTAGGCTGGCTCCATTTCCCAGCTATTGTGAGTTGTGTGGTAATGAACGTGGTTGAGCAAGTATCTCTAAGGTAATGAGATGAGTCCTTAGGATATATGCCTAGGAGTGCTATAGCTGGGTCATATGGTAGATCAATCTTTAGCTGTTTTAGGAACCTCCATGCTGATTTCCACAATGGCTAGACCAGATGGAATTCCCACCAACAGTGTAGAAGGGTTCCTCTTTTTCCACATCCCCATCAGCATTTATGATCATTTGTTTTCATGATGATAGCCAATCCGACAGGAGTGAGATGAAATCTCAATGTAGTTTTAATCTGCATTTCCCTGATGACTAGGGATGTAGAACATTTTTAGATGATTATATGGCATCCAAATTTCTTCTTTTGAGAACTCTCTATTTAGCTCCATAGCCCATTTTTTAATTGGCTTGTTTCATTTCTTATTATTTAACTTTTTGAGTTCTTTGTATATCCTAGATATGAATCCTCTATCAGGTATACAGGTGGCAAAGATTTTTTTCCCATTCTGTAGGTTGCCTCTTTGCTTTATTAACACTGTCCTTTGCAGTACAGAATCTTTGTAAGTTCATGAGGTCCCAGTGGTTAATCTGTGGTTTTATTGCCTGAGCAATTGGGGTTATATTCAGAAAGTCTTTGCCAAGACTGATTTGTTGAAGGGTTTCCCCTACTTTTTCTTCTAGCAATTTCAGAGTTTCAGGGCTAACGTTAAGGTTTTTAGTCCATGTGGACTTAATTCTTGTGTATGGAGAGAGGGACGAATCTATTTTCATCCTTCTACAGATAAATATCCAGTTTTCCCAGCACCATTTGCTGAACAGGCTGTCTTTTCTCCAATGTGTATTTTTGGCATTTTTATCGAATATCAGGTAGCTATAGCTACCTGGACTTATATCTGGGTCCTCTATTCTGTTCCATTGATTTACATGTCTGATTTTGTGCCAGTACCATGCTGTTTTAGTTACTATGGCTCTGTAGTATATGTTAAAATCAGGTATGGTGATACCTCCTGCCTTATTTTTGTTTCTCAGTATTATTTTAGATATTTGAGGTTTTTTGTGATTCCAAATGAATTTTTGGATTGTTTTTTTTCTATTTCAGTGAAGAATGCCATTGGAATTTTGATGGGTCTTGCATTAAATGTTTAGATTGCTTTTGGTAAGATTGCCATTTTCATAATATTGATTCTTCAAATCCAGGAACAAGGGATGTTTTTCCATTTCTTAGTGTCTTCTGCAATTTCTCGCTTGATTGGTTTATAGTTTTATTTGTATAGATCCTTTACTTTCTTGGTTAGGTTTATTCCAAGGTACTTTATTTTCTTTGAAGTAATTGTGAGTTGGAGTGATTCTGTGATTTCATCCTCTGTCTGTTTGTTGTTAGCACATAGGAAGGCTACTGATTTCTGTGTATTTACTTTGTATCCTGCTACATGGCTGTAGGTGTTTATCAGCTCTAACAGTTTGCTGGTAGAGTCCTTAGGGTCCTTTATATATAGAATCAGGTCATCTGCAAATAATGATAACTTGATCTCTTCCTTTCCAATTTGTATCCCTTTTATGCATGTCTCTTGCCTCCTTGCTATGGCTAAGACATCCGGTACTATATTAAATAAAAGTGGGGAAAGAGGACACCCTTGTCTTGTTACTGATTTTAGTGGAAAAACTTCCAGCTTTTCCCCATTTAGTAGTATTTGGCTGTAGGCTTGTCATAAGTAGCCTTTATTATATTGAGATATGTTCCTTCTATTCCCAGTCTCTGTAGGACTTTTATCATGAAGGGATGTTGGATTTTGTCAAATGCTTTCTCTGCGTCTAATGAAATGATAATGTGATTTTTGTCCTTCAGTCCATTTATGTAATGTATTACATTTATGGAAATCTGTCAATGTAATACACCACATAAAAAAAAGAAAACAAAAAACCACATGATATTTCGATACATGCAGAAAATGCCTTTGACAAGATACAACATCACTTCATGATCAAAACTTTGGATAGAATTGGCATGGTTGGTTCATATCTTAACATAATAAAGGCAATATACAAAGCTCCAAGGGCCCAAATAATATTAATGGAGAGAGACTGGAGGAATTCCCATTATGATCAGGAACAAGACAGGGTTATCCACTCTAACCTCTGCTCTTCAATATAGTACTGAAAGTCCTAGCTCAAGCAATAAGACAGAAGGAATTAAATGGAATACAATTTGGAAAGTAAGAAGTTAAGTTAACTCTATTCGCTGAAGACATGATTGTATATGTAAGAGACCTGAGAGACTCCATCCCATAACTCCTGGAGGTGATTAACTCCTCCAGCAAAGTAGCAGGATAAAAAAATCAATGCACAAAAATCATTAGCCTTTCTATATGCAAAGGACAAAGATACAGAGAAAGAAATAAGGGAAAAAGTCCCATTTTCAATAGCAACAAAAAAAATACCTTGGAATAAGGTTAATCAGGGAAGTGAAAGATCTATACAATGATAACATAAAAACACTTTCCAAGGCATTAAAGTGAAGCATTAGGTCATTTACATGCAACGTTCCTAATTTCTTAATATAGGCACTTAGAGCTATAAATTTACCTCTTAGGACTGCCTCCATTGTGTCCCAGAGTTTTTGGTATGCTGTGTTCTCATTATCGTTTGACTGTATAAATTTTTTGATTTCCTTCTTAATTTCTTCAATGACCCATTCATCATTTAGTAGTGTGTTGTTTAATTTCCATGATTTTGTGTATGCTCTATAGCCTTTCTTGCTATTGATTTGTAGTTTGATTCCATTGTGGTCAGATAGAATGCAAGGAATTATTTCAATTTTCCTGTATTTGTTAAGATTTGCTTTGTGTCCTAATATATGATCTGTTTTAGTGAATGTTCCATGTGCTGCTGAAAAGAATGTATATTCTGCAGCATTTGGATGAAATGTCCTATACATATCTGTTAGGTCCATTCCATCTATGACCTCATTTATTCCAGATGGCTCTCTGTTTATATTTTCCTGGGATGACCTGTCAATTGATGAGAGTGGGGTGTTGAAGTCATCCACTACCATTGTGTTTGGTGTTATTTGTGACCTTAGTTCTAAGTTTGTTTGATGAATTTGGGGGCCCACATTTTAGGTGCATATATGTTTCGGATTGTAAAGTCCTCCTGTATTAGGGTGCCCTTAATCAATATAAAGTGTCCCTCTTTATCTTTCTTAACTAATGTTGGACTGAAGTCTACTTGTCAGATATTAGGATAGCAACCCCTGCTTGTTTTCTAGGTCCATTTCCTTAAAACACCATATTCCAACCTTTCACCCTCAGATAGTGTCCATCCTTTGTAGAAAGGTGGGTTTCTTGGAGGCAACAAATTGAATGATCCTGCTTTTTAACCCAGTCTGCAAACATATGTCTTTTGGTTGGGGCATTGAGGCCGTTGATATTAAGAGATATTATTGAAAGGTGTGTATTCATTTTTGCCATTTTTTTTTTTTGTAGTTCTTCCGGTTTTACCTTTGCTCTCTTGGGTTAACTTTTATTTGAGTATTGTTTGTTTTTTCCTGGTTCCTTATATGTGTGCTTTTCTTTTTCTTCAGCATGGAGGATTCTTTCAAGTATTTTCTGTAGAGCTGGTTTTGTCTTCAAATGCTCTTTTAGCTTGCTTTTGCCATAGGATGTCCTTATTTCTCCATCTATGTCAATGGATAGCTTTGCAGGATAAAGTAACCTTAGCTGACAGTTGTTATCTTTCAGAACTTGGAATACATCACTCCACAACCTTCTGGCTCTTAAAGTTTGTGTTCAGTAATCTGCTGTAATCCTGATAGGCTTGCCTTTGTAGGTAACTTGATTTTTCTCTCTGACTGCTTTCAATATTTTTCTTTGGTTTCTGTGTTTGGTAGTTTGATTATAATATGGCGAGGAGAGGGTCCTTTCCAGGTTTTGTCTGGCTTGTATTCTAAAGGATTCCTGTATCTGCATTGGCACCTCCTTCCCAATTTGGGTTAAGTTTTCTTCTATGATTTTGTTGAAGACGCCTACTATGCCTTTGGGTGAAATTCTTTTCCTTCTACTATGCCCTGAATTCTTATGTTTGATCTTTTCATAGTGTCCCAAATATCTTGAAATTCCCACACATACTTTTCAATTAGTTTGTCTTTCTGTTGGACTGCATTAGATCTGCCACGTGGTCTTCAAGCTTAGATATTCTGTCCTCTCCTTCATTCTACTGCTGAGATTTTCTGCACAGTTTTTTTTTTCATTTCATTAACGTGTTCTTTATTGCTAGTAATTCTAGCTGGTTTTTCGTTTATTATTTCTATTTCCTTATTTATGTCCAGTATTGACCTCTTGATTTCAATAAATTGGTGTCCTGTTTCTTTTGGCTTCCTTTGATTTCTTTGAACATATTTACAATTATTCTTTTGAAATCTTTCTCAGGCATTTCCTCAAACTCGTTCTCACTCGAGGTCATTTCTGATGCATTACTACTTTTTGGTGGATTTATATTGTCTTGATTTTTGGTATTTCTTGTGTTATAATTTATATATATATATATATATATATATATATATATATATATATATATATATGTGTGTGTGTGTGTGTGTGTGTGTGTATGTGTGTGTGTGTGTGTGTGTGTGTATGTGTTATATTTTTGCATCCTGGATTATTTAATGATTGGATTTTCTAATTAGCTTGGTATTATTAGATGTATCAATCAATCTGATGTTATATATCTTCAGGGCAGGAGCTTAAGGCGCTAGGTGTGGCTCTCAAGACTCTCAGAGTATCTACAAAAGTGACTCTAGGTGTTGGGTTTGCCTGCTATGAGAGTATTCAAGTAGGCTGAATGAAACCAAATACAGGTAGTTTCTGAAATTTAACTAAACAATGTACACTTTCAATGAATAACAGCACAGAGTATTTATCCAAGACTAGGTTTTATAACAACCAGATCTTCTGTCTGTTCCTCAGGATGTGTGGTGCCTCACCCACTCCCTTAACCCTGACAATGACGAGGTTAAGATTTCTGGTCTGTAGAGGGGTCCAAGTCAGCTTGTGACCAGGTGAGACCCTTTCCTAATGTATAACAGAAGAGGAAACAAAGCCAGTATAAATCATGACAAGCCCAAAATACAGCTTATTTAATAATGGTAAATCTGAACGTCCATCAGATTTAACATATAATTTATCCTGATATGGAAGGTGGAATTAGCACTTCCATTTCAGGCCTATATACCAGGTTTATTAGGCAGGGCTGACCTGGTGTAATCCCAGTTACCTTTTGGGATGATTTTGGTCTCAGTTATTCTGCTCCTACTTGACATCTGCTGTCAGTTCAAGTAGGCGTGGCTGGATCCCTGGATGGCTGCTCTGTTCCCTGGAGCTGGGCACTGGTGGTGGGGGAGAGAAGGCTGCCAATGCTGCTCTAGTTCTCTGGCTGTTGCACGTGTTCTACCTTGTGATCTGCTTCTCCGTTGTCCACTGCTGTTCTCCCTTCATGTTTCTTGAGTTTGCGGAGAGCTCCTGTGTGAGTGGAAAATCCCTGCCCATGGCTTTTCCTGTGGCTCAAGCTGAACCTAGCATCTGGCTGGCATGCCACCCTAGGACCTGTCGTAGCCAGTTTTGCCAGCCTGCGTGGGCTCTGGATGCTCTGGATCTCTCCTAATTCTCTGCTGGCATTTCAGTTTCCTATGCACCTCACTTTTCAGTAAAAGTGTGTATTTTGCTGCGGTTTTCTATTTTTCTTTCTGCTTTTCCCCTTAGGCTGCTTTGGCGTGGTACCTACGGCACCATCTTGACTGGAAGTCCTCCAGTCGTGTATTGTTTAGTTTCATGATTTTGTGTATGCTCTATTGCTTTTCTTGCTATTGATTTGTAGTTTGATTCCATTGTGGTCAGATAGAATGCAAGGAATTGTTTCAATTTTCCTGTATTTGTTAAGATTTCCTTTGTGTCCTAATATGTGATCTGTTCTAGTAAATGTTCTATGTGCTGCTGAAAAGTACATGTATTCTGTATCATTTGGATAAAATGTCCTGTAGATATCTGTTAGGTCCATTTTTTCTATGACCTCATTTAATCCATATATCTCTCTGTTTAATTTTTGCCAGGATGTCCTGTCAATTCAGGACAATGGGGTGTTGAATTCCTCCACTACAAATGTGCTTGGTGTTATCTGTGACCTTATTTCTAATAGCACTTGTTTTGTGAACTTGGGAACCCACCTGTTAGGTACTTACATGTTTAGGATTGTAATGTCCTCCTGTTGGAGTGTGCCTTTAATCAATATAAAGTGACCTTCGTCATCTTTCCTAACTAATATTGGACTGAAGTCGACCTTGTCAGATATTACGATAGCAACCCCTACTTGTTTTCTAGGCCCATTTGCTTGAAAAACTGTTTTCCAACCTTTCACTCTAAGATAGTGTCCATCCTTTGTAGAAAGGTGAGTTTATTGGAGGCAACAAATTTAAAGATCCTGCTATTTATCCCAGACTGTGAACCTATGTCTTTTGGTTGGGGCATTGAGGCCATTGATATTAAGAGATGTGATTGGAAGGTGTGTATTTATTTTTGCCATTTTTTGTTGTTCTTCTGGATTTACCTTTGCTCTCTTGTGTTAACTAGTATTTGAGTATTGTTTGTTTTTTGCATGTTCCTTATACGTGTGCTCTTCTTTCTCTTCAGCGTGGAAGATACTGATTTTGTCTTCAAATATTCCTTTTGCTTGCTTTTCTTATGCAATGTCCTTATTTCTCCATCCATTAGAGTGGATAGCTTTGCAGGACAAAGCGACCTTGGTTGACAGTTGTTATCTTTCAGAACTTGGAATACATCCCTCCAAGGCCTTCTGGCTTTGAAAGTTTGTGTTGAGTAATCTCCTGTGATCCTGATGGGCTTGCATTTATAGGTAACTTCAGTTTTCTCTCTGACTGCTTTCAATATTTTTTTCTTTTTTCTACAGAGTTTTTTATTTCATTAACTTTGTTCTTCATTGCTAGTAATTCTGACTGTTTTTTTATTGTTTCTATTTTCTTATTTATGTCTTTTATTGACCTTTTTGTTTCACCAAATTGGTTTCCTGTGTCTTCTTTCATTCCTTTGATTTCCTCTTTCATTCCTTTGATGTCCTCTTTGAGTTCTTTGAGCATATTTATAATCATTATATTGAATAATCTGCTGTGATCCTGATAGCCTTGCCTTTGTATGTAATTTGATTTTCCTCTCTTACTGGTTTCAACATATTTTAATTGGTTTATATGTTTGGTAGTTTAATTATAATATGGCAAGGAGAGGTTCTTTCAAGTTTTGTCTGGTTGGTGTTCTAAATGTTTCTGTATTTGTATTGGTACCTCTTTATGAATTTGGGAGATGTTTTTGTCTATGATTTTGTTGAAAACGCCTTCTATGCCTTTGGAGTGACATTCTTCTCTTTCGATATTACCCTGAAATCTTATGTTTGATCTGTTCATAGTGTTCCACATATCTTGCAATTCCCATTCATACTTTCATATTCATTTGTCTTTGTTGTTGTTGTTGTTGTTGTTGTTGTTGTTGTTGTTTTGGACTGTTTTAAATCTGCCACCTGGTCTTGTAGTTTATTTATTTATTTAATTAATTTATTTTTATTTTTTATTTTTTCTCAATTTTTATTAACATTTTCCATGATTATAAAAAATATCCCAAGGTAATACCCGCCCATCCCCACGTTCTCCTTTTAAATTCCATTCTCCATCATATCCCCTCCCCTTCTCAGACAGTCTCTCTTTTATTTTGATGTCATGATCTTTTCCTCCTCTTATGATGGTCTTGTGTAGGTAGTGTCAGGTACTATGAGGTCATGGATATTCAGGCCATTTTATGTCTGGAGGGAGCATGTTGTAAGGAGTCGCACTCTTCCTTTGGCCCTAACATTCTTTCGGCCACCTCTTCTGCATTAGACCCTGAGCCTTGGAAGGTGTGATCGAGATGTTACTCAGTACTCCAGTCACTTCTTTCCAAAACTATAGTATCTTCTCAGTTGTCCCAAGGTCACTGCCATCTGAAAAGAGAAGATTCTCTACCCAAAGTGAGAGTACCATTAATATAAGCATATGAATCTTAAGAGAAGTGCTTACTGGGCAGTTTGATAAGCATAGTATATACACTTATCCAAACATCAGCAGATGTTACACCCCTAGGGCTCATGACTACCCCTGTTTTAAGTTTTCAGTATCAGGGCTGTATTCCCTCCCATGAGCGGGCCTCCAGTCCAATTGGAGGGTAGTTGGTTTCCACCATGACAGATGTACCACTACTGCACCCGTTGGCTCATTTGGCCTGGCTAGCCAATTATAAGGCTTGAAGTGTCCACTGTTGAGAATCTTCACTGGTGGTATCTCCTTCTCCCATTGAACTACATGTAGAATGGCTTCTTCCAGCTTTCTGTCAGCTGGTCTACATGGAGGAGGTCATCAGGTCAGTTCCAGCAGGAGTTCTCAGTGGCCTTGCAACCCAAGTATGTGGAGTCTTCAGCAATAAGCTCTTACCATCTATTCCTGGTAGGAAACCAAGGGCCTCGGCAATAGCCTATAATGTTTGGGGGTATCAGGGACTTCCCTGGCCAACAACTCAATGGAGGTTTCCCATCCCTGGCACTGAAAATTTTCTAACAATGATCTATGGCTCCTGAGTGTTCCATTGTCCAAATCTGGAGGATTACATATGATTTCTTTGTATCCTCTTATACTTTGATTAACCCTCCCTCCACCTTTTCTCTACTCAATCTCTTCCCCTGACCTCACTTTGGGACTTTTCACCCCCCATTAATCTATACTTCTAATTACATATATACAATACCAACCTATTAAGTACCCTCCTCCCTTCCTTTCTCTTCCCTTTATATCTCCTTTTTAACTTACTTGCCTCTGCTACTGAGTTTTTTCCTTCTCACACAGAAGCCCAATCATCTGTAGCTAGGATCCACATATGAGAGAGAACATACGGGGCTTGGCTTTCTGGGTCTGGGTTACCTCACTTAGTATAATCCTTTCCAGATCCATCCATTTTCTTGCAAATTTCATAACTTCATTTTTCTTTAGCGCTGAGTAGAACTCCATTGTATAGATGTGCCATATCTTCATTATCCACTCATCAGTTGAGGGACATCTAGGCTGGTTCCATTTCCCAGCTACTATGAATTGAGCGGCAATAAACATGGTTGAGCATGTATTTCTAAGGAAATGGGATGAGTCCTTAGGATATATGCCTAGGAGTGCTATTTGTTTGTTTTCTAGGTCTATTTGCTTGAAACACCGTTTTCCAACCTTTCACCCTCAGATAGTGTCCATCCTTTGTACAAAGGTGGGTTTCTTGGAGGCAACAAATTGAAGGATCCTGCTTTTTAACCCAGTCTGCAAACCTATGTATTTTGGTTGGGGCATTGAGGCCATTGATACTAAGAGATATTATTGAAAGGTGTGTATTCACTTTTGAGGGAGTTCTGATTAAGATGGTGGCATAGGTACCATGCCAAAGCAGCCTGGGGCAAAAAATGCCAAATTAAAAAAAAAACCAACAAAATACACACTTTTATTAAAAAATGAGGTGTATAGGAAATTGAAATGGCAGTGGAGAAGTAGGAGAGGTCCCGAGTATCCACAGCCCACACAACTGGCAGAACTGGCTCTGGCAGATCGACAGACCATGGTGGGCATGGCATGCCAGCCAGCCACCGGGCTTGGCTTGAGCAATAGGAAAAGCCAGGTGAGGGGCATTTCCACTCTCACCGGAGCTCTCCACAAACTCAAGAAACGTGAAGGGAGAATGGCAGTGAACAATGGAGCAGCAGATCAGCAGGTTGAAGAACATGTGGAACAGCGAGAGAACTAGAGCAGCATCGGCAGCCTCCCCTTCCCTGATGCCAGTGACCGGCTCCCTCCCCCACCACCAGTGCACAGCCCCAGGAAACAGAGCAGCTTGTCCAGGGACCCAGCCATGCCTACTTGAACCAACAGCAGGACCCAAGCATAACTAAGACCGAAATCATCCCAAAAGGTAACTGGGATTACACCAGGCCAGTACCCACCTAATATACCTGGTATGTAGGCCAAAACCAGAAGTGATAATTGCACCTTCCATATCAGGTTAAATTATATCTTAAATCTGATGGATGCTCAGATTTGCCATTAGTAAATAAGCTGTATTTTGGGCTTGTTATTTGTTGCTTCTTGATTTATAGTGGCTTTGTTTCCTCTTCTATTATACATTAGGGAAGGGTCTCACCTGGTCACAAGCTGACTTGGATCCCTCTACAGACCAGAATCTTAACCTCCTTGTTGTCAGGATTATTTTGAAATCTTTCTCACGCATTTCCTCTAAATCATACTCAATAGAGGTAATTTCTGATGCATTAATATTTTTCGGTGGATTTATAGTGTTTTGTTTTTTTTTTTTTTTTGGTTTCTTGTGTTATAATGTCCATGTTCTTGCATCTTGGATTAATTTAATGCTTGGATTTTCTACTTAGCTGATGTATTATATGTATCAATCAATCTGATGTTATGTATCTTCAGGGTCGGAACTTAATGTGCTAAGCATGGCTCTTAAGACTCTCATAGTATCTACAAAAGTGACCCTTGATGTTGGGTTTGCCTGCTATGAGAGTATTCAAGTAGACTGAGTGGAACAAAATATAGGCAGATTCAAAAATTTAACTGAACAATCTACGCATTCAATGAAAACAGCACAGTGTATTCATGAAAGAGTAGCTATTATGACAACCAGAACCTCTAACAAAGTCACAGTCCCTCTGGGTGTGTGTTGCCCCACACCCCTAACCCTGTCAGCTAGGAGGTTAAGATTTCTGGTCTGCTGAGCATAGCAAGTGTGATCCTTCCCTAATGAACAGCAGAAGAGGAATCAATACAGGTATAAATTAGGAAGCAACAAATAACGAGCCCAAATACAGGTTATTTAAGAATCTGACCATTCCACTCAGGAGACAGAGGTAGGAGGATCGCCATCAGTTCGAAGCTACCCTGAGACTATATAGTGAATTCCAGGTCAGCCTGAGCTAGAGCAAAACCCTACCACAAAAAAAAAAAAAAGAATCTGACCATTCACCCAATGTAATATATAATTTATCCTGATATGGAACATGCAATTAGCACTTCTGATTCAAGCCTATATGCAGGCTTATTTGGTGGGTACTGACCTGGTGTTGTCCCAGTTACCTTTTGGAATGATTTTGGTTTCAGATATGCTGCACTCCTGCTTGGGTCTTTCTTTTGTGTGCTGTGGGTTTAAGTATGCTGGCTGGATTGCTCTTCTGGTGGCCTGCGTTGGGCACTGTGCTCTCACTTCCCCAAGTCTCTGGAGTTTTCTGGTGCTTGCAATGGCAGTGGGGAAGGGGAGGTTGTGGGTGGTTGCTCTAGTTCTTATGCTGGTCCATGTGATCCTCTTCCTCATGACCTGATCCTTTGTTGGTCACTGCATCCCTCCCTTCATTTTTGTTGAGGTTATGAGGAGCTCCACTCTAAAATCCCCTCACCTGGCTTTTCCTGCAGCTCAAGCGGAGCCTTGCAGCTGTGGCCCCACAGATCTCCTGCTGCCATGGACCTGGTGCTGCTGCTGGAGTCACTTCTGCCTGCCTATGTGGGGTCTAGATACCCGGAATCTCTCATAGTACTATGGAGCATTTGGTTATTTTTGATACACCTCACTTTTTAGTATGAGTTTATTTTGCTGTTTTATTTTCTTTTTTATTTATTATCGTCGTTAATAATAATAATTTTGGCTTTTTAACCCCTAGACTGCTCTGGCATGGTTCCTATACTGCCATCTTAACTGGAAGTACTATTTAGTTTTTTGTCTCCTTTGTATATCTTGGATATTAATCCTCTGTCCGATGTATAGATGGCAAAGATTTTCTCCCTTTCTGTAGGTTTCCTTCTTGCTCTATTCACAGTGTCCTTTGTGTACAAAAGTTTTGTAAATCATGGGATCCCAGTTTTTGTTTATGGGTTTTATTTACTGAGCAATTGGGATAATGTTCAGAAAGTTATTGCCTATGCCAACATGTTGAATATGTTTTTCTCTAACAATTTCAGTTCTGAGTCTGATATTAAGGTCTTTGATCCATTTGGCTGTAGTTTTGTTGTAAATAGCCTTTACTATGTTGAGATATGCTCATTCTGTTTCCAGTTTCTGTAGGTCTTTTATCATAAAGTGATATTGGACTTTGTCAAATGCCTTTTCTGCATCTCTCGAGATGATCGTGTGGTTTTTGTTTTTTATTCTATGTATATCCTATACTGCATTTATCAATTTGCCTGTGTTGAACCATCCCTGCATCTCTGGGTCTCTAGAGTAAAGTCTACTTGGTTGGGGGGGATTGATCTTTTTGGTTTCTTATGTTAGAGTCTTACTCTAGCCCAGGGTGTTATACAATTCATTCTGTATTCTCAGGGTGGCCTCAAACTCATGGTGATCCTCCTACCTCTGTCTCCCAATTGCTATAATTAAAGGCGTGTGCCACTATGTCCAGCTTTGAAGTATCTTTTTTATCTAATCTTGTCTTCTGTTTGCCAATATCTTTTTGAGAATTTTTACATCTATATTCATGAGGCAGATTAGTCTGTAATTTTTCTTGTTGTTGCTGTTTTGTGTTTATCTGGCTTTGGTATCAGAGTGATGCTGGCTTTGTAGAAGAAGTTTAGTGCAATCCCTCCTTTTCTATTCTATGGAAAAGCTTGCAAAGCATTGGTGTTAGTTCTTCTGTGAACGTCTGGTAAAATTCAGCAGGGAATCTGATTGGGCTTGAATGTTTTAGCTGGGTGTCTCTTATATAACTGCTCCATACTTGTAAGTGGTCTTTTCAAGTGGGTTATCTCCTCCTGATTTAATTTTTGTAGGTCATATAGATCAAGGAGGTCCTACATTTATTTCAGATTATCAAACTAAGTAGAGTATATATTCTTAAAGTATGTCCTTAGAATTTTCTGACTTTCTATGCTATCTGTTGTAATCGTGCTTTTTCACCTCTAGTTTTATAAATTTTCATCTCTTTCTTTCTTTCTTTGGAGCAGATTTGTTAAGTGTTTGTCCGTTGAAAGAGCCAACTCTTTGTTCCATTGATGCTTTGGATTTTTTTTGGGGGGTGGTTCTATTTCATTAATTTCTGCCCTAATCTTCATTATTTCTCCCTATTGACTAATTTTTGGTTTACCTTGTTCTTCTTTTTCTAAAGCCTTAAGGAGAAGCATTAAGTTGTTTACTTTCAGCCTATCCAATTTCCTAATATAGGCATTTAAACTTATAAATTTCCATCTTAGGACTGCCTTCATTGTGCCGCAAAAGGTTTGATATGTTTCATTCTCATTGTCATTTGATTCTATGAATTTTTTTCTTAATTGACCTATTCATCATTTAGTAATATATTGTTTAGTTTCCATGATCTTGTGTATGTTCTATAGCTTTTTCTTGCTGTTGATTTATAATTTAATCCCCTTATGATCAGATAGAGTGCAATGGATTATTTCAATTTTCCTATATTTTTAAGGTTTACTTTGTTTCCTCATATATAGTCTATATTAGAGAATGTTCCATGTGCTTCTAAATGAATATGTATTCTGCAGATATGTGTTTGGTGTTATCTGTGACCTTAATTATAATAATGTTTGATGAAATTGGGTGCCCCCGTGATAAGTGTTTATATGTTTATGATTGTAATGCATATAAAGTGACCTTCATTGTCTTTCCTAACGAATGTTGGTTTGATGTCTACCCTGTTAGATATTAGGATAGCGATGCCTGCTTATTTTCTAGGCCCATTTGTATGTATTTATTCTTGACATTTGTATTGTTTTGTAATTCTTCTGGTTTTTCCTTTACTTTCATGTATTAACTATTATTTAAATGTGGTTTATTTTTTCCTCTTTCCTTATGTATGTACTTTTCTTTCTCTTCCTAATGGAGGACCCTTTCAAGTCCTTTCTGTAGGGCTGGTTTAATGGGTTTTATGTTCATATATTCCTTTAGTCTGGTGTGTGTGTGTGTGTGTGTATGTGTGTGTGTTTGGAATGTCCTTATTTCGCCATCTGTTGGAGATATCCAGCTTTGAAGGATAAAGTAATCTTGGTCAACAGTTGTTGTTTTTCAGAATTTGGAATACATTGTTCCAAGCCCTTCTGTATTTTAAAGTTTTTGTTGTGTAATCTCATTGTTCTGATGGGCTTGAATTTCCATGTGACTTGATTTTTTTAACTGCTTTAACATATTTTGTTTGGTTTGTGTGCTTTGTACTTTAATTATAATTTAGCTGTCAGAGGTTGTTTCTGGATTTTGTCTGTTTAGCATTCTAAAGACTTCTTCTATCTTCATTGGCATTACTTTCCCTATTTGGGGTAGTTTCCTTCTATGACTTTGTTGAAAATAACTCCTATACATTAGGAATGAAACTCTTCTCCTTCTACAATGCCCTGAATTCTTTTTTTGTTTTTTAATTTTTTTTGTTCAGTTTTATTTATTTTTCTGAGAGTGACAGAGAGAGGAAGAGTCAGATAGAGAGAAAGAGAGAGAATGGGTCCACCAGGGCTTCCAGCCACTGCAAACGAACTCCAGACGCATGCGCCCCCTTGTGCATCTGGCTCACATGGGTCCTGGAGAATCAAGCCTCGAACTGGGGTCCTTAGGTTTCACAGGCAAGCATTTAACCGCTAAGCCATCTCTCCAGCCCTGCCCTGAATTCTTAATGTTTGATCTCTTCATAGTGTTGCTAATGTCTTGGAATTTCCATTCATGCCTTCCCATTATTTTGTCTTTCCCTTTGTTGGAAAGTAGTAGATCTGCCACCTGGTGGTCTAGTTTAGATATTTTTGTCCTCTTCTGGAACCGTTAAGGCATTCTACGGGGTTCTCCATTTGACTTACTGTGTTTTTCATATCTAATATTTCTGATTGGTATTTCTTTCTTCATTTCTATTTCATTACTCATTTCTGGTATTGACTTGTTTCATTAAGTATGTTTCATGTGTTCTTCAGGAGCTTGTTTTCTTCTTTGGTTCCTTCAGTTTCTTCTTTGAATTCTTTGAGTATGGATATAATCGATTTTTTTTTTTTTGAATCTTTGTCAGACATTTCATTTTAAACAGTCTCACTGGATGTCATTTCTGATGGACTTAGTTTTTGCTGGGATTGTATTGTCTTGACTGTGTTTTTTTATATTAAAGTGCAGAGATTTTTGAATCTTCAGTTGATTCTTGGTGTCCTAAATATCTTTTGTTCTTAGTTATGTAAATCTGACTTTATATGTCTTCTGGGTAGGAATTTTAAGGTGCCAGGTGTAGCTTTTTTTTTTGTTTGTTTGTTTGTTTGAGATAGGGTGTCGCTCTAGCCCAGGCTGATCTGGAATTCATTATTACTCTCAGGGTGGCTTTGAACTCACGGTGGTCCTCCTTCCTCTGCCTCCTCAATGCTTGGACTGACAACAAGCACCACCACTCCTGGCTTCCAATGTAGCTCTTATAAACCAAGAAAACAGCAGAAGTGACCCTAGGTATTGAGTTTGTGTGCTCTTCAAGTATTCTGGTGTATTTGGTGGATCAATTTTTTGGCAAATTCTAAAATTCACTTGAGCAGTATACACATTCAATCCAGAGTACTTATGCCATACTGGGTGTTAGAATTAAGGATTGACCAGGACGACATGAGGAGTATAACAGAGAAGTGCCAACCTCAACAGCACAAACTCTAATGTAGTATACTTCCACAGGAAATGAGAATGGTGGCTCCCTTGAGTGGGCATTCGGGATTTTAAGGAGTTAGGCTTCAGGACAGCCTGAGATGAGGGTAGTGGGCATAGGGTTAAACAGACTTTAGGTTGTCTTTATCTGTCATTTACTTTTCTTTGGAAGTGGATAATGAGAAGACAGAGCCTCTTCTTTTGTTTATTAGTCAACTACTGAGTGGGTATTAGACCTGGCTCTTAACAGGCCTGATAACTGCAAGAGTCTGGCCACCTTTAAACTTGTTAGTTTTGTGGTCTAAAAGAATTGAGGTCAGTGATTCATCAATCCTTCATTTCAGACTGTGAAGGCAGGAAAAAGGGAGCAGGATCAATGCAAGTCTCGTTTTCCTTCTGACCAGTGGTGCAAAGTTGGGGCTGGTCATCTTGTCTCTGGGTCTGGGTTGGCATGGTTCTCCTTTGATCTTGGGATGTTCTGGTTGTCTGATGTCTGTTATCTGATTTCTCTGCCTTTTGTTTTCCTTTTCAATGTCAGCCCTGTGAGAAGGACAGGGGGCAAGAAGCACCTTACTATGGTTGATTTGTCATGGCCATGGGGGTGTAGGGAGTGTTAAAGTACATCACTTTTACAGAATTGATTTCTTGTTTGATGAACCGTAGTAGACAGATGAGTCGAGAGGGAGCTATGATAATGATGATAGGAATACTGATCAAAGGACCCAGTACAGAGCATAACCATGGGAACCATTTTCCTAAACCAGACCAAAAGTTGCTCTTATGGATTTTGTTAACATCTTCTTTTATTTTGTCTATCTGTTGTTGGATAATATTGAAATTGTCTGTAATATTGGAACAATACATTCCAGGAAATTGCTGACAGCTAACATGATGCTTCAATAACATAAAATTAATATTGGTTCTATTTCATAATATTGAGAGTCCTTAGTTCTTTCATTTCTTGGTTAATTTCTGCCAGAATTCCTGTGGTGAGATAAGCAGTTTCTCTAAAAATGAAGGCCAATTTAGGTACTTCCTTTTGTATCCCTATCACTAGGCCCAGAATGGAAAGGATAAAAGATGTTGTGACTGCTATCTGCTTGTGATCTAGGAGGATTGCAGTATTATCACAGTTGGAGGGCAGACTCCAAGTATTCCAGTGAGGTGGGGTTAGGGATGGCAGTAAGGGAAGGATCCATCCAATAGAGCAGATTCTAGAGAAGTTAGCAAGCAGGGCTTGAAAGGCCATTTTATTTCAGAGGAAGACTCATCCCATGGGCAACCATTTCCTGGTGGGCAGGGAGATGTGTTGTTCAATAGGACAATTAGGAGGTGTTTCAAGAGGTGGTGAAGGTGGGGGGATACAAGACATTATTGTTGGACAACTAGGGTGACTGGTAGTGCTAATTCTGTGTGGAGCACAGGATGATCTTGTTTGGTAATTCTATCTCCAGTGAAATTAACATACTCATTATATGTAATACATAGACCTGTGAGATTATTAGCTAATAGTTGGTGGACTGAGTTTCCCTCTTTTCTTCAGAAAGAATGTTTGTTCCTGGTATCAACAGCCAACTGAACCCAGAAGTTTTGAATAGTTAAGGATCCAGAGAGCCCAAATATAATGTCAGGGAATAAATAGGTACAGTTTAATATAAGGGGGGAGCCTATGGTAGCAGGTCCTATTTGGGCCACTGGGGATATACATGTGTCTGGTGCAGCATAAATATGAATGAAAATAAGTATTATTATTAGGGCTATAGTAATGGAAGGAGGGGCTATAAGCCTGTTATATTTCATCTTTAGGAGGTAAAGAATGGATGACACCTAGAGAAATTACCATGAGGAAGTGCACCCAGTGTAGTAGTGTTAAGAGGCCTTTTTGGTGTGAGAACACTCTAGAAATTTACAATTATTAGTTCTGTCAACAAGAGAATAGTACTGTGGTAAGGAGGGGTGGAAGGGCATCCCCTAGGCTCCCAGAGGAAGTGGAGGAAGTATAGGTCAATGATAAAGAACTATATCTGTTCTGGTGCAAAGGAAATGGAAATTCCTTTCTGGAAATACCAGAGTTCTTCTATGTCATCCACGAGCTCATCAAATGTGGAGACTGGCTGGTGCATCAACCATAGGTCTTCCTGTATATGAGTCAGGAACAGATGAAATTGTTGGAGAGTGAGTGACATCTGGCAGGTCTGGCTCAAGGTGGCCCTGTTCAGGTATAGGAGGAAGTTTAGTAATCTTCAAAGAGGTGGGGCCAGTGAGACTCCTCAGGAAAGAGAAGGGAGAGATAAGGGGATGATGGGGCTCTTTTCATGTGGGAGAGATGGACCCAGGATGAGAAGTGCTGGAATTTGGCTGCAGTGGGGGTTTGTGGGAGCTTGTGGGGTCCCTGCCATTTTGAAGACAGAGATTTCTGGGTGGGATCAGAGATATAAACCATATCTCCTATCTGAGTTAGGAAGAGGAGCCTTTGGATAGAGGGAGGGGAGGGTGGTATTAGTTTGTCTCCACAGTTCTGTTTTGAGGAATGGGACGAGACTAGTAGATATGGAAGGAATGTGTAGTGGAGTCTCCGGAGAGAGTCTAGGGGGAACATAGGCCTCCCATGCATGAGTTCAAAGGGGCTGATCATGGAAGGCTTTTTGGTAGGGCTCTAAGTTTAACGCTAGAGGTAAAAGTTTAATCCAATCCCATTTAGTTCCAGTGTTAGCTTTGTGAGAGTTTCTTTCTTGGTATGATTAGTTCTCTCAACCTTGCCAGAGGATCAGGGATGGTAGGGAATGTGAAACTTCCAGGGGCTCTGTAGGTACCTGGCAATGTTTTGGGAGATAAATTCTGGGCCATTGTCTGATTGTATTGAGGATGTCAAACCAAACTGGGGCACTATTTCTGTAGTCAATATCTAAGCTACTATGTTAGCGCTCTTGTTTGTAGTGAGAAAGGCTTCTACACATCCAGTAAAGGTATTTGTATCATTTAACAGGGGGAATATGGGTGAAGTCTGCTTGCCAATCCATGGATGGTAGAAGGCACTGCATCTGGTCGGTAGATATTTGAGGGGGTTGATGTAGGAGTTAGGGTTTGTTGTTTGGCAGATATCAAATGAGTCTGCAAGGGCTTTGAGGAGTTGTTTGTCCAGGGGTTGAAAGGAGGTGTGGTTTTGAAAGAAAGAAAATAGAGTTTGGTTATATGCATGAAACAAAGAATGAAGCTATGAAAGGATCTCTTGAGTGAGGGGACTTGGTATGGTAGGAAAGATGGGGAGGTGGAGCAGAGTTCTGGGTGTGTCAGGGTGACTTCATAGGCCAATTTATTAGCATGGATGTTTGAGAGGGAGATGTACTGTTTGTCTTTCTGATGGCCTTGGCATTGGATGAATGATTCCTTAAAGGGGAGAAGAGCGACATCCAAAAGGTCTTGGATTATGGAAGCATTAATAATTGGGGTCCCCTTTTCTGTGAGGAAGCTTCTTTCCCTCCACACTGTCCCAATCACCCTGGGTTCCGTGGACGAGTTGGGATTCCCAACCTGGGCTGATGAATATGGGCTCCTTTATTAAACCAGCTATAGAATGGGAGTTGGGTGTCCACCAGGGTGCCCACAATGGCAGTCCCATTTCCAACGACCTCATTGTCCACAAATAGAACAAACTTTTGTGATGGGCTGGGGTTGGGGCAAACCTTGGCCCTGTGTCCTGGCTGGTTATACCTGAAGCAGGTTCTGGATATCTTCCATTGTAAGTTTTATTGGAGGTTGATTGGCTTGGAGGCAGGTGGCTATTGAGGAGAGGCTAAGAGGTAGTATTTAGTTCTTCTCTGTTACTCCTTTCACTTGGCCTCATCTTCCCTGCTGTTAAAGACCTTGAAGGCAACATCTAAGAGGTCCTTTTGGAGGGGTTCTAGTCCCTTTTCCAGTTGGTGAGGTTTACACCTGATGTCTGGGGCTGACTGATATAGAAGTTAGGGTTCAATAAAAGGAAACCAGTTGTTTTAAAATTTTCTAAGTTTTTATATTTTGTAATGGTCCCAGTGAGTAGAGCTAAAAACAGGGCTAGATTCTCATGTGGGCCTGAGTGTTTTCCTTAATTTTGTCATAATTTACAAAAGTATGGGCTTTTGGGGGGAGCATTTGAGTCTTACCTTAGTGGTAAAGTAGCTTTAAATCCAAGAAGCTTTAATAAAATCAATCTATTCAGGGGGGGCATGTTCTCTAGGAGACAAGTTATTATCTGGTGTAGTTTTCAAGTGCCCAAGTCTCCAGCCTGTTAAGTCCAGGATGACTCCAAAAGCACTGCATTGGTGGGAGATTGACCCAGGGATTTTGTTCATGCAGGTAGTCTGCATAGGTGCAAGCTGAGTGCCAAATGCATCTTTTTTCATCCAGTCTCAGGGTGGAGATGAGAATATAAATATATCGCTCAAGTCAGATAATAGCCCTGGGTGAGACAAAAGAATTTTTTGTGATACTTAACAGGATTTTCAGGAAAAAAAAAGAGCCTACTTTTTCCTCAATCGGACTCATGTCAGAGAGGAAGAAGGGGACATGAACTCGAGTAAGGCTACCACCTCTCATTGGGGGAACATTGAGGTGGGGTGTTGGCATTGTGTTTGGGAATGGTATGAGGGGGCAAGGTGTTAGTTGAGGACAGTTTTGGAGTGGGTGAGGAGGAGTTGGAGGGCATTGAGTGAGGAGGACAGAGAATCATTTGTGAGGGTGAAAAAGAGTTGGGGGATATTGGGAGGGCAGTAGAGAGTGGGAGTTTTTGGGGTGTCTGGTGACAAGGCCTACAGGAAGGAAGATGTGGGTTTTGAAGAGGTTAGAATCTGGGGAGTGTGAAAAGTGAAGGTTGGTGGCGTGTCCTGCAAAAAGAGGAAGGAGTTCTAAAGGGGTTGAGGTACGGGGAGGAGGATAAGGAAGGGTCTCATCTGCAGGATCAAAGTCATAAATGTAGATGGTAGAGAAGTAGCATTGGGGACCATGGTTGGTCAAGAAGGAGGAGGAGGACATAACAGAAAAACCTGGTTGGCTGAGCAATCTAGACAGAGCATACAAGTGAAAAAAAAGTTTGTGAATAAGGAACCTCAGATCCCTTGCCATTTCATCTTATGAAGTTATCCAAATCAGTGAGGACATGTAAATTGAAATTTCCAAATTGGAGTCAGGTGTGATTATTATTCAATTGTTGTTGTGGCCATGTTTGAGTGGAAATCTGAATTAAAAGATTGGTGGTGCACACCTTCAATCCTGGCACTCGGGAGGCAGAGGTAGGAGGATTGCCATGCATTCAAGACCACCCTGAGACTATAGAGTGAATTCCAGGTCAGCCTGGGCTAGAGTGAGATCCTACCTTGAAAAACAAACAAACAACAACAAAAAAGATTGGTTCTGAGGTCAGTCACCCCTGATGATTTTAAATTTGATTTTATTCAACCCAATGGTGAATGGAGAGCTTAGAACTCATTTTAAGGTTAGGTAAAGCAGTGCTAGATCTTGGTATCAAGTCATCATTTTATATCAAGATAGATTGGAGACTTTAGAGCTGGACGGAGATCCCAGGACTAGAGTAGGGTGTCCCTAATCTTCTCCCTCTGGGAGGCATAAAGCTGGAGGAAAGAGAGCCAGAGGACCCCTGGGGTCGAGGGGGACAGAAGACAATAGTCTAGGGCACCTCTAAACTGCATTTGAGTCTTACCTTAATGGTAAGGTAGCTTTAAATCCAAGAAGCTTTAATAAAATCAATCTATTAGGGGATATCGATTCAAACTGCCACATCTTGGAAGGTTCAGGTGATGGGTCAGTAGTTAAAAGTGCTTACTTGCCACACTTGCCAATCTCAGCTCCATCCCATAGTTGTAAAACATGAATCAGTCATGTCAAATACATTTGGTATTTACTTGTAGTGTCAAGATTCACTGGTATTCCTATATATACAGGTGCATATGCATTGAGATGATTAATTAATCAACTTTATTTTTAAAGATTTCATTTATTTATTTATTTATTTATTTATTTGAGAGAGAAAAAGAGGCAGAAAGAGAGAGAATGGGCCTTCCAAGGCCTGTAGCCACTGCAAACAAACTCCAGATACATGTGCCACCTTGCGCATCTGGCTTATGTGGGTCCTGGGGAATCAAGCTTAGAACCAGGGTCCTTAGGTTTCACAGGCAAGTACTTAACTGCTAAGCCAACTCTCTAGCCCACAATTTATCATCTTTTTAAGTTAGCATCTTTTCTCAAACTTTTAAAGTTAGATAGTTGACATAATTATTATTATTTATGGGGTATTTTTCTCTTCTGAGTGTGTAATACATTTACATATATTTCCATTACAAGGTTCACCTTTCGATATAATATGGTACGATGTATAAGTTCACTTTTGAATCTTTGATATATGAATGTTCTACTTTGTTTCAACTGGTTAGACCTTTCAAAAAACATATTTAAGAATGAGGGAAGCATAGGGGGATATGGGTCTTCATGAAAATCTCATACCGTACAAGCATGAAGGCATAAATTTAAATAATGAAGCAATGTCACATATACCTGTTGCCCAAGCATTGAGGGAGTCAGAGACAGAAGGACCACTGGTACTCAGTGATCACCCAGTCTAATTAAAAACTTAGATGTTCCAGGTTTAATGAAAGAAAATGAAGAGCACAGGAACAACAAAGGTGGACACCCTTTGTCTTTTTCTGGCCTCCATCTATGTGTACATGGGGAATGCACAGCTACATACATGTACATGAACCTTTCTTCCCACAATCTGATTTTAATCTGATGCTTGATCCAAGAATGTAGAAGGTGTCTACAGCACAAACTTGGTGCCTGTTGGCACCGCCATGCACAGGCTAGAACCTTCAGGAGACGGGCCTGAACTGCCAGGCATGGTTAAGGAACCTGGGGGTACAGGAGGCCATTCCCTCCCAAGCCCAGCACACCTAATCTTAAGCTTTGCTCACTGACCTGTGACCTTTGGCCAGTTACCTAGGCAACTCTTATCAGCCAGCAGCCTTCACATATCCCATCCCCCTGGGATCCTCTTTCCACTGCTATGTAGATCACCTGACTCTCTCCCTACATGCTCTACCTGACTCTCTTCCTACATGCTGGAATGAACATCCCTAGGTATTGGCTAGCCAATCCCCTTAGGACTCTCGTCCCACTCCCAACTGCTTTTAAACCCAATTCCCTAACAATAAACTAAGCTATTCACTGAGACATGAAAGTGGTTCCTCACGTGCCAGGCCAGTCTCACGACTCTGCTCTCCAAGCTTGCCTCTGCCTTTAGGATCCAGGGACCCACTGCTGTCACCTGAACCATCTGGTCTGGGCCAGGGTAGGTGAGTGCTCTCCCAGAGGGACTGGGAGATAATTGGCCAATGTGCCATTTCTCCACGTTTTTGAGGGCTGGTGGGTTTCTCTTTTCCCTTCTTTATTTTCGGTTCATGTAATTTCCCGGGATCAGACACAACAAACTGGCAACTGATGTCTCTTGGCCAAGGCCACTCTTTGGCATTGACTAAAGGCCAACAGTCCTCTCTCTCGAACCTGACAGCTGGTTGGGTGTTAGCAAAGACCTTCTATCTACTTTTCTTCAACATAAGAAGCCGGTAATACATCTACCTCTTAAAAGCTGGTAGGGCAGGTCGCTGGTCTCTTAAACTTATGGACTGGGTTGTGTCCAGACCATTACGGTATCCCCCACAGTGCTATTCAGGCCTCAGGTATGTTGCACTCTTGTCTTGGCATTTCCACTCTTTTTCTGTCATGAATAATATTGTCTCCCACCAAAAGGAATCACAGATTTGTAGATTAATGGCTCTCTGGAAAGTTAGGGGAAATAATATCTCCCAGAGAGAAGCTTCTTCCTTCAGGGAGTAAGTCCTCACAGTCACCCTGGGATGATTTCTAGTGATGCATGCAACCTGACAGTTGGACCCACATAGCTTATCTGGCTAGGAAATCTCTTTTCAAGTTTCTCTGCTATGCAAGTGCTCCAAAGCAGCTTGGTACCAGCAGCAGGCTCATGCATGCTGAGATAATGGTGCCTTGGCCATAAAGGCACAAGCTTATCTGTGGCCCCTGGCAGTTCCAGTGACCCCTTTCATCCTAGAAGCCCCTGGTGGTCCCAGTGTCCCACCGCTATTCCCAGGGTCCCCCTCCCTTCTTTCCCCTTTGTGAAGCTGGACTAGGTAGTACTTAGATCAGAATGTCCAAGTATGTGGATAAAGATGTGTCTGTGTAGGAAAGAATTTTTAGACTAAACCTAAACACCATGCCTAAAGTTAAAGAGTTTCAATTGTTTACAGACTTTTAATGAACAAAAAGCTAATTTTCAGGCTAAAATATGTTCGGATAGTATGCTTAAGCTTTATCAAATTTAAGACATGGGTAAAACATAAAATTGTTTTATGTTAATAAAAATTTCTATAGTACATAAAATCAATGGCTATTAAGATGAAGCTAAATTCATTGGTTGTCAAATGATATTTGTTCTTTCAAAACAGATTTGTCAAGGGTTGTATTAGAATTTAGCTGGTTCTTTTGGCTCAAAAAAGACCAGATTGAGCTCTATTGTATGTAAAGTAACTGTCTTATTTCTGACATATTATTTCTAGTGCTTATAACAAAATTAACTCTTAGGATATATTCCCTACTGTGGGGTACAGCCTAATGCTCAAACAGTGGTCCTTATCTGAAAAAAAACTACAAGCTCTGTGGTTCTGTTTCCAATGTTCTCTGGGTATTTGGTACCCACACAGGTATCTAAATTAATCAAAGATGTTTTCAAACACAGGTGCTAAGAGTTTATATTGTCTTACTTGTCCTTTTCTGACACTTTATAGGTTAAATTAATTGATTTGTTTTTAAATTAATTCGTATTATTTTCAAGACTGTTAACAGGTTTTTCTGTATTTATAACTGTTAGATATTTAAGTATAAGATGTGCCTTCTTTCTATACCTCTGATGTATGGCTTGTGCTGCCACAGAACAAAATTTTAAAAGGTTGGACAAAATGATTTTAAGAAGCTCTTGTGCCATTCTTAAGTAAATTTATTTCATTAATCAAATGTGCTCTTTATGTACATACATCCAGGCTGGTGTCACTTCCTATCTAAGTGTGTTAATCACCTATGTAGAAGCCAAAGCCAATTGGAATCATTGGAGCAAAAATGGCCAATATTTATTTTTTATTTTTATTTATTTATTTGAGAGCAAGAGACAGAGAAAAAGGGAGGGAGAGGGAGAGAGAGAGAGAGAGACAGAGAGAGACAGAGAGAGGGAGAGAGAGGGAGAGAATGGGCATGCCAGGGCCTCCAGCCACTGCAAACAAACTCCAGATGTGTCCGCCCCCCTTGTGTATCTTGCTAACCTGGGTCCTGGGGAATCAAGCCTCTTACCGGGGTCCTTAGGCTTCACAGGCAAGCGCTTAACCACTAAGCCATCTCTCCAGCCCAAGGGCCAATATTTTGGCCTGTGCTCCCATGTTATGAGGCCACAGGAGATGATGGGACACTTCTACACTGGCCCCCTGATAATTCACCTGTCTTCCTGAACATGAAGGATATGGAGACCCAAACAAAAATTGGTGTACAGTCTGAAACATGAGAATCAAAGTTGAGGATCAATCAGTCCTCCTGACTTCCAACAAAAAGGAAAACTACGTGGTCAGCACAGCCCTAACTCACACCACTAACCTACAGGACTACCCCTGGGTCTCCTTTGAAGAGCCATTAGTGACCTCCAAAATTAGTCCTTAATTAAATTTTGGCTATCTGCTTGGTCTTAAACACTCAGAAGAAATGTATAACCAAAGATAAAAAGATACCTTAAATATGTAAATGGCGTATTAAGTAATAAAACAAGAGCTTTCCAAGAGGGGAAACAAACAAGACCTTAGGACATTTTTCCCCATCTCTAATAGTTCTACTTCTATAATAATGACATACAACAATAGACTTCAAAGGGTTATTTTCAAATCTAGAATATATAAGTAATACCAAAAATGTATTTGCACATCCTTTAATGACACCCAATGGCTCTCTATTGTTAAATATTGTTTATATGCTTCTGATAACTCTCATAATATCTCATCTGTGTTACAAGCCATTTGGAAACAGATTAAGGCCATGTTAAA
This sequence comes from Dipus sagitta, assembly GCA_036346955.1. Classification (NCBI taxonomy): domain Eukaryota; kingdom Metazoa; phylum Chordata; class Mammalia; order Rodentia; family Dipodidae; genus Dipus; species Dipus sagitta. The sequence goes on along the minus strand of CM070791.1, from coordinate 13,995,714 downwards.
GTACTACTGTGCCATTCAATGAAAAATTGCTGGAATTAAATCTCAGCCAGCTCATGCTCAGATAGCCCTGAGACAATCCAACTCCATCTACCTGGGTTCCCTCAACCACAAGGAGGACCAATTTGCTATGTGCATATTTCTCATTAACTCCTTACTTTTATTCTTTCTCCCCAAGTCTTCTCTTCAAGACTATCTTCCTGCACTCCATCAGTGCACTTCCAGGGTCCAGTAGAATAGTTCCTCTCTCTGGTAGAGACTCTCTAACTGCCACAACTTCATGCCCCATTCAGCAGGAAGTAGATAATGATCTTCCTCCCTTGTGCCCTAATAGCTGTTAGAGTGTCTTCTCATGAGAGGACAAAGAAAGGGGGGTAGAGTTTGGGTGACTGGGCCCCTGGGGGTAAAAAGAGCAGGAAAGTTTTTCTTATCTCTTGCCCATTTCCAAAGAATTGATTTTCCATCGTGAGCACCATGTCCCAGGCCCTTTAACGGACAGGTCTCACCCTCTTTGATGCCAGTCAAGGTGTGCCTGTCTGCCTGTCCAGGCCAAAGCTAACAAGAGCTGATATTTCCATAACCAGGACCACTTGTGTCAAGAGACCCACTCTCTTTTGGTGCAAAGTAGTAACCACCCCATGCATAAATGTTTCCTCTCCGACTTATTGTTCCCCAGTCTTAATTGATTCACAGGCATATCTGTATGAGGAAGAAGAAGCAGCACAAACTTTGCTGGTGGGCCTCTGTCTCTACATGCCTCTGGTGACCAACAGCATCAAATCTCTCCAGAGACAATTGAATTTTTGTGGGTTTGGTAATTCAAACCCATCTAGCCTTAGACTTCATTACTGCTGAGTATGGGGGTACATGTGTGGTCTGAAAAGAATGTTGTTTTTTTGTTAATGAATCAAATGTGTTAAACAAAATGTTAAAACTTTCAAAAAACTCTTCAAGGAGCTGCTGGACCACTACAAGCCTGAGAACCCCACCACCTGGTTCAAAAACCTTTTAGTTACTTGGCTTCTCTTCCTCATTAACTCCCTTCTTTAGGAACCCTATTTCTTGTAGACCCCTGTCTCATCAAATTTCTCAGATAACAAACAATATTGCCAAGGTTGCTACTAATTAGATCCTCATCCACCACCTAACTCTACCTGGACCTATGGTAAGTTATGAAGAACTCAGTCAGAATGACAATGCCCCATTATAAAAACAAAGGAGGAGTTGTTGGGCACCCCCAAGAATTGGCTGGAGCTTTCAGGAAGTGCCCCAAGATGCCAGGCACAACTAAGAATCCCCAGGCTACAGGAGTCCACTTCCGCTCCAAGCCCAGCACACCTGAAATTAGGCTTTGCTCATAGCCCTGTGACCTTTGGCTAATTGTCTAGGAAACTCCTTATCAGCCAGCAGCCTTCACACATCCCATCCCCCAGTGATGCTCTGACTGCCACTATGTAGATCACGTGGCTCCCTACGTGCTGCACCTGACTCCTTACATGCAGGAATGAATGTCCCTATGCATATGCTAGCAACCTTTAAACCCACCATCCCCTTAGAACCCTCCTCCCACTCTCAACTACTGATAAACCCATTTTCCTAACAATAAAGCAAGTTGTTCACTGAGACTGCCTCCCAAAAGTGGTTCATTCTTTGCACACATCGCTGGTCTCAAGACCCTGCTCTTATGGTTGCCTGGACGATCCAGGCACCCACAGGTGGAGGCAAGTTGCTGCTCTAAGAAACATGACTGTGTGCCTTTGGGTCTTTTTGAACATAATTGCAGAAGACATTTTGTAATATTGGCAACAAAGAAGCCATGCAGTGTCTTCAACAATGTTTCATGGACTACTTAGATTTTAGAGTTTAGATATATTTTACATATATTTTAGAGTTTAGATTACTTAGAGTTTAGATATCTGAATGCAGTAAGATCTATGGACTCTGAGGTTTAGTTTATGATAAGAATTATGAGGTTTTTCTGGACTGGAGAAGAAATTTATGTGAAATTCTTACTGATTTTTTTCTGTGTCTTAAGAACTTGTGTAGAGTTGCATTTAGAAATAGACAGCTGTGAGTAGAAGGAGGAGGCACAGAAACACATAACCACTTCACACTACAGACAGATCCTATTGAGCTGCAATTGCTTGGGAATTGCTTGACAAACCAACATTGGGAATGAGCCAGCTGTTCTACACTGGGACATCAGAAAGACTGCTGTCTCTTTTAAAAGTCAGGGTGCCTAAATACTTAAAGAGTGTCCTGCTGTTCAAATTCATCTTTATTCCCCACAAATTTACAATTTCATAGACCACCCAGTAGTATAAGGCATATCAACTGCAGGAATGAAATCATCATTGGAATTGCTGCATTTTCTTTGACATGGCCCCTTAGTAATGTGTAGCACAGACATAGTCCCTAAATGTAGGCCATTGGTGCCATGGCATAGATAAATAATTAGTTGCATTAGAAACCCAAGGATTTTATTGATATCCCAGTGTTATAAGAAAATTGGCAAGGCAAACTAATGCCTTGGGGTAGATTGTTCCCCAAATTGTGAGCAGCACAGCTAGAGGAAGAAACGTAATACCATGAACTTATTCACTGGTTACACATGCTAGAGTTGGAATTAATAACTGTACAGAGATTCTAGGTTGAATAATACAGATTGCCCAATTGGCAAGAGTTTATTGAGATTGTTGTTAGAAGGAAAAGATTGCCTAGTTTTTATGACCTGGAGTTATCTGAGTTTCCATTGATTAAACTATACTATTATTGATTATTGATTAAAGTAACTATTGTATACTAGTAGATGACTTTCATTATCGAGTCACACTATAGAGCTACATTACAGTTTCATATTTAAATGCTGAGTAATAATGAGAAAAATACTACCTTTTAAAAACTTCTTTATTTGTAACTGCCCCAAATATATCCAGTGTACCATGATAAAAATCCTCTCCCACCACCCTGTTTTCTCCCTCCAAAATCCAATCTACATTGAGTCCCTTCTTCCTTCCAATTAGTCTCTCTTCTATTTTAATTTCATTTATTTCACACTTATTTTGTAGGTTTTGTGCAGGTAGCATCAAACACTCTGAGGTTGTTAATGTCAAGAACAATTTTTTTCATTTTTATTTTTATTTATTTATTTGAGAGCAACAGACAGAGAGAGAAAGAAGGAGAGAGAGAGAGAGAGAGAGAGAGAGAGAGAGAGAGAGAGAATGGGTGCACCAGGGCTTCCAGCCACTGCAAACGAACTCTAGATGCATGTGCCCCCTTGTGCATCTGGATAACGTGGGTCCTGGGGAATGGAGCCTCTAACTGGGGCCCTTAGGCTTCACAGGCAAGCGCTTAATTGCTAAGCCATCTCTCCATCCCATCAAGAACAATTTTTGTCTATAATTTTGTCACTTACAATTCTTTATTTTTTGGATTTTAGATGTAGGGACTCACTCTAGTCACAGCTAGCCTGAAATTCACTATGTATTCTCAGCATGCCCTGAAAATGATGGTGATCCTCCTACATTTGCCTCTTTAGTTTTGGGATTAAAAGCATGTACCACCATGCCCAGGTCTCACAATTCTTAATCCTCTTCCACCATGGTTCCTGACCCTTGGAGTTTGTAATAGTGATGTCTCATTTAGTACTGAACATTCTACTATCAATTCTCAGCAATTTCTTTTGTGTTGAACATACTCAGTGGTAACCACCGTATGAAAAAGGAGGCATGAACATACTTGGAGGGCAGATTGGTGGAAATAATATATCAAATTAACAATATAAGAGAAGTAGTTCTTCTCTAAGAATTATGGCCTGCTATGGTGGTATGATTCAAGTGTCTCCTATAAACTTAGGTGTTCTGAATGCTTGTGTCCCTAGCTCCTGACAATTGACAATTGAAGCCTCCTAGAGGCACTGTATTGTTATAGCCACCTTTTCCTTGCCAGTGTTTGGTAGACTCTCCTGTTATTGATTTGCAACTGATGTTGTCCAGGAGGTTATGACCACCCTCTGCTGATGACATTATTTTCCCCTGACATCTTGGCGCTTCACCTCAAGTCTGTAAGCCAAAATAAACCCCCTTTTCCCTACCAGCTGCTCTTGGTTAGCTGTTTACTGCCAGCAATGTGAAAGCAACAGCAACACCTCCCCAGCTAGAGGCTTTTGATTAAGTATTCAGTACGAGGCAGAAATTCCCTTTTATGGAGTATGCCTCAAGTCTAATCACAGGGCATTGGTTCTGCCCCATAATAGACAGCACTACTGTACCAATTGATACATTTGACCTGGTTGACCATCAATAAAACTTGCATGGTTCACCACAGGGTAACACCATTGATTACTTTTCTCTAGCAACAGGTTACATAGCTCTTCCTAGAACATTGATAGCCAGCTAACTGGGAGGAGGCTTCCATCTTTGCTGCAGCATGATTTCCCAGAGTACTGCATCTCACACATGTGGAGTCTTTAGCAATATTGTCTTATCATTTGGTTTTGAAGGATAACTAAGGGTCTTGGCAATGCTTGAAGTATTCTGTCACATCAGTGGATTTTATGGCTAACAGTCAGTGGAAGACAACCAACCTGGCACTGAATTTTTCTAATACCAATGCATTGCTTCTTGGTACAACAATATCTATCCCCAAAGTACTTCTGCTTGAACTCTATTTTAACATGCAAATTACTACCTAGGAAAGAAATAGGTTTTAAATGCTATTTATCTGTTAGTAAACCATTAGGATTCAAGAGAAGAGAAAAAGTCCTACATTATTAGCAGTATTTGTAACATACATTTGAACCAAGATGTTACAGATTGTGTGAGTTCATTGGATTGGAGTTGTATGGCATAGTGGCATGCAGAGTGCAATTTGCTTGTATGGATTCCTAACATAAATTGCAGTGAAATTGACTGATGCAGCATGGTAGATTGGTAGCAAAACACCTTTAATTTATTGTTTATAACATATTTGATCTTATATTAATATTTTGTTATTGTTTGCACAGAATCCTTTCAGGTTTGCAATATTGATTATGACCCCAACATTGCAGACACCATATGGAGTCAAAATCCACAACTTTAGTGAGAGCTTCTATTCCACTATTAGTGTTAGGAATTGAACCCATGGCCTTGTATCTTCTGGGCAGGCAGTGTACCACAATGTTATGATGCAAGACCTAATATCTGCCTTTCCATTCCATTGCATTTTCATTAAAAATATTAATACTCTTAAGCCAGGCATGGTGGCACAAGCCTTTAATCCCACCATTCGGGAGGCTGAGGAAAGAGGATTGCTGTGAGTTTGAGGCAACCTTAACATAGTGAATTCCAGGTCTGCCTGGGCTACAAGGAAACCCTACCACAAGAAAACAAAAACAAACCAACCAACAATCAAAAAAAAAAAAAAAGCTTATTTCTTTGAGTCACTACAGCAATATACAGGAATGTTATTAGTCTTGATTGTTTTCTTCCATGGCAGAGCATATGAACTTTGTGCTTATTGAATACGTCCCTACCAAGATACACATAGAAGCATGAAGTCCAGTTTGCTAGTAACTCTTTTGTAGTCTTGGGTTGAAGAGAAATATCTCATTATAGGAGTTGGTGTTATTTGAAGACGTAGATGTGGACATTACCTGGCAAGAGTGGCAGCACCTGGATGTTGTTCAGCAAAACCTCTACAGAGATGTGATGCTGGAGAACTGCAGAAGCCTGATATTCTTGTGTGAGCTAAACTCCCATGAGTTTCTGAGTAGCAAATCCTTTCTTTTTGGTGGATAAGTATAGTCATTATTACTAACATTTAGTAATGTTTTGATATTGTACTCTTAAACTAACATACTTAATGGAACATGTTTTATAGAACAAAATGGGTTTATAGTACACACCTATATAATGAGAAGAGTCTGTCAGATCAGGCATTAGTTGCACGGGGAACACTCAAAAATTCTAGTAGCTATTTTGAAACACTAATGTAAGTGCTGCTAGATGTATACTAACTTCTGTGCTATACAACATAAGAAATTATTTCTTCCAAATGCACCTAGTTAATTCTAACTGTTCTTATTCTATCCCTTTTCTTGTACTCACTTTCCACATTTTAATTAGTTGTTACATTTTCTACCGCTATTATGTTAACTTGGATTTGTAATTAAAATGTGAACATGCAGGATTTTTGTTTCTGTGTTTGTCATATTTCATTTATATCCCATGAATTTTGGGGTGGGGATTGAAATCACATCTATTCACTGTAATTATGGGGTCATGTGATAGCCCAAAGGAAAAATTATAAATTCCCCTTTCTGAGTGACCTTATTGGTTTACCTAGAAAGCAAATGCTTCTATGATACACATTTTCAGTGCCAAAACATATAAACCCTAATCTGTTTTTATTGCTTATCTGCACATTACCAATTGGAATATCAAGTGAGAAATTTATAGCATTTATTTCTGGTTGTTGAGTGTTGATTCTCTAGTTCCATTACCATAGACTTATGTAAGTGTTGCAGCGTTCTTGATTTCATTGACAAGACTGTTGAAAATCTCTTGATGGTCAGTAGAGCTGCTTTTATCTAAGATAATGACAGTCAATTCATAACCAGAGGAAGTAGCTATATTACTTCACATAATACTCTACAATTATCTTCATACCACCATTGTTGATTTTTTTTTAATTTGGAGACTGTATCTCACTCTACCCTAGGTTATCCTGGAGTGCACTCTGTCACCAAGTCTGTCCTTAAAATCTTAGTGATTTTCCCACCTCAAGTACCCAATTGTTTGTGGCAAAGGAGAGTGCCACCACACCTGCCTCTGTTGCTCCTTAGAGTCTTTTTGGAAATATATCAATTTGACCTCCAGATAAGGACATTTTTCTAGTCCACATTGTGATTTGTATGGAGTTTGTTTATTGCACTGATCATATATCTTAGACTAAGACTTTACTTTTTTTTTTAATCTTTATGCTTTCAACTGAACTTAGTGGTTCATACATCCTAGAAAAGTGTTCTACCACTAAGCTATTTTTCATCACTGGACATGGAGAGTGATGGATAAGTACATTGAGGCCCTTTGTTATATATGACATTACTTGTTACATTATAGTCCTGTGTTGATTTATGGAAATTTTAATTTTCTTTAAATTTATTTATGTGTGTGTGTGTGCATGTGTATGAGAACATGTGCACGTATATGTAAGGGCATTCATGTGCTTTTCTCAGTGGCCCTCTTCAGATTATGTGTATTTCATTTTTTTTTTTAGCCTAGAACATGGTTATTATATACATTCACTTGCTTAAGGGCAATTCTTATAAATCCACAAGCCATTCTTTCCTAATATTCCTTGTGATTTCTTCATAGTAATGCAATTTTTGTCTCAGCTTTAACAATTTAGCTGTGAATCCTCTTTTCTGTTTTACTTAAAAAAATCTTTATTTATTTGAGAGGGAGAGAGAGAGGATGAGGCAGATAGACAGAATCAGTGTGCCAGGACTTTCAGCCACTGCAAACAAACTCCAGATGCATGCACTATCTGGTCATCTGGCTTGTGTGGGTACTTGGGAATTGAATCTAGTACTTTTGGCTTTGCACACTAGTGCCTTAACCGCTAAGGCATCTCTCCAGGCCCTGTTAGACTGTTTTTTTAACTAACATCTTTAATTTAACTCTTTTTCCTCAATATTATTCTCTTCTTGTTTTTATGACCACCTTCTCTTATTTTCACTTATTACTAATGTCACTTGTTTTCTTCCTAGTTTCATTATGTTTCCCTTTCATTATACTCTATGCATTTAATGGTTTTTCTTTTTTAATCATTGTTTAAGAGTTGTGTTTCAAAATGTGTGAGGTTGAGGTAGAAAGACCTCCACAAGTATGAGTCGAGCCTCAGGCTACAGTATCTGTTCTTGGCCAACCTGGGCTACAATGAGTCCTTATCTTGAAAAAAAATCATTGTATTATATATGCTTTTCAAAGTCACTCGAGGGAAATACATTCAATATCCCTTCAGGGAAATATTCCAGTTAATGAACACCAGGAGTATAACTTTGCAGTTCACCTAATAGAGATCAGTTTAGAAATGCAGCTGTTACGTTACAGAAGTCCACCTAATATAACACAGTGACACAATTTATACATTATTTCCCAATGACAGGGAATTGTATGAACAAGCCAGATTTGATCTTCAAGATGGAGCATGGATTTGCAGCATGGAATGTATTAGAAGGCTCAATTCTACCCAGAAGACATATATTCAGAATTACATAACTATGAACAAAAGATATTTAGGACACCCAAGAATCAACTGAAGATTCAAAAATCTCTGCACTTTAATATAAAAAAACACAAAAAGTCAAGTCAATACCTCAGCAAAAACTAAGTCAATCAGAAACGACATCCAGTGAGACTGTTTAAAATGAAATGTCTGACAAAGATTCAAAAAAAAAATCGATTATATCCATACTCAAAGAATTCAAAGAAGAAACTGATGGAACCATGTGAGCCAGATGCACAAGGGGGCGCACGCATCTGGAGTTTGTTTGCAGTGGCTGGAAGCCCTGATGCACCCATTCTCTCTTTTCTCTCTATTTGACTCTTCCTCTCTCTGTCACTCTCAAATAAATAAATAAAACTGACCACAAAAAATAAAAAAAAAAAGAATTCAGGGCATAGTAGAAGTAGAAGAGTTTCATTCCTAATGCATAGGAGCTATTTTCAACGAAGTCATAGAAGGAAACTTCCCCAAATACTGAAAGTAATGCCAATGCAGATAGAAGAAGTCTTTAGAATGCTAAATGGAAAAAATCCAGAAAGAACCTCTGACAGCTGAATTATAATTAAAGTGCAAAGCACACAAACCAAACAAAATATGTTAAAGCAGTTAGAAAAATCAAGTCACATGGAAATTCGAGCCCATCAGAACAATGAGATTACACAACAAAAACTTTAAAATACAGAAGGGCTTGGAACAATGTATTCCAAATTCTGAAAAACAACAAGTGTTGACCAAGATTACTTTATCCTGCAAAGCTGCATTTCTCCAACAGATGGCGAAATAAGGACATTCCAAACACACACACACACACACACACACACACACACACACACACATGCACACATGAGACTAAAGGAATATATGAACATAAAACACATTAAAACAGCCCTAGAGAAAAGACTTGAAGGGATCCTCCATTAGGAAGAGAAAGAAAAGTACATACATAAGGAAAGAGGAAAAAATAAACCACACTTAAATAATAGTTAATACATGAAAGTAAAGGAAAAACCAGAAGAATTACAAAACTATAAAAATGTTAAGAATAAATAAACACAAATGGGCCTAAAAAATAAGCAGGCATCGCTATCCTAATATCTAACAGGGTAAACTTCAAACCAACATTAGTTAGGAAAGACAATGAAGGTCACTTTATATGCATTACAATCATAAACATATAAACACTTATCACGGGGGCACCCAATTTCATCAAACATTATTATAATTAAGGTCACAGATAACACCAAACACATATCTGCAGAATACATATTCATTTAGAAGCACATGGAACATTCTCTACTATAGACTATATATGAGGAAACAAAGTAAACCTTAAAAAATATACGAAAATTGAAATAATCCATTGCACTCTATCTGATCATAAGGGGATTAAATTATAAATCAACAGCAAGAAAAACCTGTAGAACATACACAAGATCATGGAAACTAAACAATATATTACTAAATGATGAATAGGTCAATAAAGAAAAAAAAATTCATAGAATCAAATGACAATGAGAATGAAACATACCAAACCTTTTGCGACACAATGAAGGCAGTCCTAAGATGGAAATTTATAAGTTTAAATGCCTATACTAAGAAATTAGACAGGCTGCAAGTAAACAACAATGCTTCTCCTTAAGGCTTTAGAAAAAGAAGAACAAGGTAAACCAAAAATTAGTCAATAGGAAGAAATAATGAAGATTAGGGCAGAAATTAATGAAATAGAACCCCCCCCCCAAAAAAATCCAAAGCATCAATGGAACAAAGAGTTGGCTCTTTCAACGGACAAACACTTAACAAATCTGCTCAAAAGAAAGAAAGAAAGAGATGAAAATTTATAAAACTAGAGGTGAAAAAGCACGATTACAACAGATAACATAGAAAGTCAGAAAATTCTAAGGGCATACTTTAAGAATATATACTCTACTTAGTTGGATAATCTGAAATAAACATAGGACCTCCTTGATCTATATGACCTCCAAAAATTAAATCAGGAGGAGATAACCCACTTGAAAAGACCACTTACAAGTATGGAGCAGTTATATAAGAGACCCCCAGCTAAAACATTCGAGCCCAGTCAGATTCCCTGCTGAATTTTACCAGATGTTCACAGAAGAACTAACGCCAATGCTTTGCAAGCTTTTCCATAGAATAGAAAAGGAGGGATTGTACTAAACTTCTTCTACAAAGCCAGCATCACCCTGATACCAAAGCCAGATAAACACAAAACAACAAGAAAAATTACAGACTAATCTGCCTCATGAATATAGATGTAAAAATTCTCAAAAAGATATTGGCAAACAGAAGGAAAGATTAGATCAAAAAGATACTTCAAAGCTGGACATAGTGGCACATGCCTTTAATCCCAGCACTTGGGAGACAGAGGTAGGAGGATCACCATGAGATTGAGGCCACCCTGAGAATACAGAATGAATTGTATGACACCCTGGGCTAGAGTAAGACCCTAACATAAGAAACCAAAAAGATCAATCCCCCCCAACCAAGTAGACTTTACTCTAGAGACCCAGAGATGCAGGGATTGTTCAACACAGGCAAATTTATAAATGCAGTACAGGATATACATAAAATAAAAGACAAAAATCGCACAATCATCTCGAGAGATGCAGAAAAGGCATTTGACAAAGTCCAATATCACTTTATAATAAAAGACCTACAGAAACTGGAAACAGAATGAGCATATCTCAACATAGTAAAGGCTATTTACAACAAAACTACAGCCAAATGGATCAAAGACCTCAATATCAGACTCAGAACTGAAATTGTTAGAGAAAAACATATTCAACATGTTGGCATAGGCAATAACTTTCTGAACATTATCCCAATTGCTCAGTAAATAAAACCCGTAAACAAAAACTGGGATCCCATGATTTACAAAACTTTTGTACACAAAGGACACTGTAAATAGAGCAAAAAGGAAACCTACAGAATGGGAGAAAATCTTTGACATCTATACATCGGACAGAGGATTAATATCCAAGATATACAAAGGAGACAAAAAACTAAATAGTACTTCCAGTTAAGATGGCAGTATAGGAACCATGCCAGAGTAGTCTAGGGGTTAAAAAGCCAAAATTATTATTATTAACGACGATAATAAATAAAAAAGAAAATAAAACAGCAAAATAAACTCTTCTACTAAAAAGCGAGGTGTATCAAAAATAACCAAATGCACCATAGTACTATGAGAGATTCCGGGTATCTAGACCCCACATAGACAGGCAGAAGTGACTCCAGCAGCAGCAGCAGCACCAGGTCCATGGCAGCAGGAGGTCCGTGGGGCCACAGCTGCAAGGCTCGCTTGAGCTGCAGGAAAAGCCAGGTGAGGGGATTTTCAACTGGAGCTCCTCCTAACCTCAAGAAAAATGAAGGGAGGGATGCAGCGACCAACAAAGGATCAGGTCATGAGGAAGAGGATCACATGGACCAGCATGAGAACTAAAGCAACCACCCACAACCTCCCCTTCCCCACTGCCATTGCAAGCACCAGAAAGCACCAGAGACTTGGGGAAGTGAGAGCACAGTGCCCAACACAAGCCACCAGAACAGCAATCCAGCCAGCCTACTTAAACCCACAGCACACAAAAGAAGGACCCAAGCAGGAGTGCAGCATATCTGAAACCAAAATCATTCCAAAAGGTAACTGGGACAACACCAGGTCAGTACCCGCCAAATACGCCTGCATATAGGCTTGAATCAGAAGTGCTAATTGCATGTTCCATATCAGGATAAATTATATATTACATTGGGTGAATGGTCAGATTCTTTTTTTTTTTTGTTTTTTTTTGTTTGTTTTTTGTTTTTTGTTTTTTTTTTTTTTTGAGGTAGGGTTTTGCTCTAGCTCAGGCTGACCTGGAATTAACTATATAGTCTCAGGGTAGCCTCGAACTGACGGCGATCCTCCTACCTCTGCCTCCCAAGTGGAATGGTCAGATTCCTAAATAACCTATATTTGGGCTCGTTATTTGTTGCTTCCTAATTTATACCTGTATTGGTTCCTCTTTTGCTGTTCATTAGGGAAGGATCACACTTGCTATGCTCAACAGACCAGAAATCTTAACCTCCTAGCTGACAGGGTTAGGGGTGTGGGGCAACACACACCCAGAGGGACTGTGACTTTGTTAGAAGTTCTGTTTGTCATAATAGCTACTCTTGCATGAATACACTGTGCTGTTTTCATTGAATGCGTAGATTGTTCAGTTAAATTTTTGAATCTGCCTATATTTTGTTCCACTCAGTCTACTTGAATACTCTCATAGCAGGCAAACCCAACATCAAGGGTCACTTTTGTAGATACTATGAGAGTCTTAAGAGCCATGCCTAGCACATTAAGTTCCGACAATGAAGATACATAACATCAGAATGATTGAAACATATAATACATCAACTAACTAGAAAATCCAAGCATTAAATTAATCCAAGATGCAAGAACATGGACATTATAACACAAGAAACAAAAAAAAAATCAAAACGCTATAAATCCACCAAAAATATTAATGCATCAGAAATGACCTCCATTGAGCATGATTTAGAGGAAATGCCTGAGAAAGATTTCATAATAATCCTGACAACAAGGAGGTTAAGATTCTGGTCTGTAGAGGGATCCAAGTCAGCTTGTGACCAGGTGAGACCCTTCCCTAATATATAATAGAAGAGGAAACAAAGCCACTATAAATCAAGAAGCAACAAATAACAAGCCCAAAATACAGCTTATTTACTAATGGCAAATCTGAGCATCCATCAGATTTAAGATATAATTTAACCTGATATGGAAGGTGCAATTAGCACTTCTGGTTTAGGCCTATATACCAAGTTTATTAGGCGGGTACTGACCTGGTGTAATCCCAGTTACCTTTTGGGATGATTTTGGTCTTAATTATGCTTGGGTCCTGCTGTTGGTTCAAGTAGGCATGGCTGGGTACCTGGACAAGCTGCTCTGTTTGCTGGAGCTGGGCACTGGTGGTGGGGGAGGGAGCTGGTCACTGGCATCAGGGAAGGGGAGGCTGCCGATGCTGCTCTAGTTCTCTCGCTGTTCCACGTGTTCTTCTACCTGGTGATCTGCTGCTCCATTGTTCACTGCCATTCTCCCTTCACGTTTCTTGAGTTTGTGGAGAACTCCGGTGAGAGTGGAAATGCCCCTCTCACCTGGCTTTTCCTATGGCTCAAGCCAAGCCCGGCAGCTGGCTGGCATGCCATGCCTGCCATGGTCTGCGGATCTGCCAGAGCCAGTTTTGCCAGCCTGTGTTGGTTGTGGATGCTCAGGACCTCTCCTACTTCTCCACTGCCATTTCAATTTCCTATACACCTCACTTTTTAATAAAAGTGTGTATTTTGTTGTTTTTTTTTTTTTTTTTTTGGCTTTTGTTGCCCCAGGCTGCTTTGGCATGGTACCTATGCCACCATCTTAATCAGCAGTCCCTCAAAACTGAATACACACCTTTCAATAATTTCTCTTAATATCAATGGCCTCAATGCCCCAACCAAAAGATATAGGTTCACAGTCTGGGATAAATAGCAGGATCTTTAAATTTGTTGCCTCCAATAAACTCACCTTTCTACAAAGGATGGACACTATCTTAGAGTGAAAGGTTGGAAAACAGTTTTTCAAGCAAATGGGCCTAGAAAACAAGTAGGGGTTGCTATCGTAATATCTGACAAGGTCGACTTCAGTCCAATATTAGTTAGGAAAGATGACGAAGGTCACTTTGTATTGATTAAAGGCACACTCCAACAGGAGGACATTACAATCCTAAACATATAAGCACCTAACAGGTGGGTTCCCAAGTTCACAAAACAAGTGCTATTAGAAATAAGGTCACAGGTAACACCAAGCGTACTTGTAGTGGAGGAATTCAACACCCCATTGTCCTCAATTGACAGGACATCCTGGCAAAAATTAAACAGAGAGATATATGGATTAAATGAGGTCATAGAAAAAATGGACCTAACAGATATCTACAGGACATTTTATCCAAATGATGCAGAATACATGTTCTTTTCAGTAGCACATAGAACATTCACTAAAACAGATCATATATTAGGACACAAAGCAAATCTTAACCAATACAGGAAAAATTAAATAATTCCTTGCATTCTCTCTGACCACAATGGAATCAAACTACAAATCAATAGCAAGAAAAGCAATAGAGCATACACAAAATCATGAAACTAAACAATACACTCCTGGAGGACTTCTGATCAAGATGGTGCCATAGGTACCATGCCAAAGCAGCCTAAGAGGGAAAGGAGGAAAAAAAAAAAACCCGCAGCAAAATACACACTTTTACTGAAAACTGAGGTGCATAGGAAACTGAAATGCCAGCAGAGAATTAGGAGAGATCCAGAGCATCCAGAGCCCAAACACTCTGGCAAAACTGGCTCCAGCAGGTCCTAGGTTGGCATGCCAGCCAGACGTTAGGTTCAGTTTGCGCCACAGGAAAAGCCATGTGAGGGGATTTTCCACTCACACCAGAGCTCTCTACAAACTCAAGAAACATGAAGGGAGAATGGCAGTGAACAATGGAGAAGCAGATCACAAGGTAGAACACGTGCAACAGCCAGAGAACTAGAGCAGCATTGGCAGCCTCCTCTCCCCCACCACCAGTGCCCAGCTCCAGGGAACAGAGCAGCCATCCAGGGATCCAGCCATGCCTACTTGAACTGACAGCAGATGTCAAGCAGGAGCAGAATAACTGAGACCAAAATCATCCCAGAAGGTAACTGGGATTACACCAGGTCAGCCATGCCTAATAAACCTGGTATATAGGCCTGAAATGGAAGTGCTAATTCCACCTTCCATGTCAGGATAAATTATATGTTTAATCTGATAGATGGTCAGATTTACCATTCTTAAATAAGCTGTATTTTGGGCTTGTGTTGATTTATAGTGGCTTTGTTTCCTCTTCTGTTATACATTAGGAAAGGGTCTCACCTGGTCACAAGCTGACTTGGACCCCTCTACAGACCAGAAATCTTAACCTCGTCATTGTCAGGGTTAAGGGAGTGGGTGAGGCACCACACATCCTAAGGAACAGACAGAGGATCTGGTTGTTATAATACCTAGTCTTGGAAAAATACTCTGTGCTGTTATTCATTGAAAGTGTACATTGTTTAGTTAAATTTTAGAAACTACCTGTATTTGGTTCCACTCAGTCTACTTGAATACTCTCATAGCAGGCAAACCCAACACCTAGAGTCACTTTTGTAGATACTCTGAGTGTTTTGAGAGCTACACCTAGCGCCTTAAGCTCCTGCCCTGAAGATATATAACATCAGATTGATTGATACATCTAATAATACCAAGCTAACTAGAAAATCCAATCATTAAATAATCCAGGATGCAAAAATATAACACACACACACACACACACACACACACACACACACACATATATATATATATATATATATATATATATATATATATATACACACACACATATATATAATCATATATATATATAATCATTATATATATATATATGTATATATATATATATATATATATATATATATATATATATATATATATAAATTATAACACAAGAAACACCAAAAATCAAGACAATATAAATCCACCAAAAAGTAGTACTGCATCAGAAATGACCTCGAGTGAGAACGAGTTTGAGGAAATGCCTGGAAAGATTTCATAAGAATGATTATAAGTATGTTCAAAGAAATCAAAGGAAGCCAAGAAGACACAGGACACCAATTTAATGAAATAAAGAGGTCAATACTAGACATAAATAAGGAAATAGAAATAATAAATTAAAAAACCAGCTAGAATTACTAGCAATAAAGAACACGTTAATGAAATGAAAAAAAAAAAAACTGTGTAGAAAATCTCAGCAGTAGAATGGATGAAGGAGAGGACAGAATGTCTAAGCTTGAAGACCAGGTGGCAGATCTAATGCAGTCCAACAGGGAGAAAGACAAACTAAATGAAAAGTATGTGTGGGAATTTCAAGATAATTGGGATACTATGAAAAGATCAAACATAAGAATTCAGGGCATAGTAGAAGGAAAAGAATTTCACCCAAAGGCATTGTAGGCATCTTCAACAAAATCATAGAAGAAAACTTAACCCAAATTGGGAAAGAGGTGCCAATGCAGATACAAGAATCCTTTAGAAGTCATGCCAGACAAAACCTTGAAAGAACCCTCTCCTCACCATATTATTATTAAACTACCAAACACAGAAACCAAAGAAAAAATATTGAAAGCAGTCAGAGAGAAAAATCAAGTTACCTACAAAGGCAAGCCTATCTCGATTACAGCAGATTACTCAACACGAAGTTTAAAAGCCAGAAGGCCGTGGAGTGATGTATTCCATGTTCTGAAAGATAACAACTGTCAACTAAGGTTACCTTATCCTGCAAAGCTATCCATTCAAATAGATGGACAAATAAGGACATCCTACAGCAAAAGCAAGCTAAAAGAGCACTTGAAGACAAAACCAACTCTACAGAAAATACTTGAAAGAATCCTCCATGCTGAAGAAAAAGAAAAGCACACATATAAGGAACCAGGAAAAAACAAACAATACTCAAATATAAGTTAACCCAAGAGAGCAAAGGTAAAACCGGAAGAACTACAAAAAAAAATGGAAAAATGAATACACACCTTTCAATAATATCTCTTAATATCAACGGCCTCAATGCCCCAACCAAAAGACATATGTTTGCAGACTGGGTAAAAAAGCAGGATCATTCAGTTTGTTGCCTCCAAGAAACCCACCTTTCTACAAAAGATGGACACTATCTGAGGGTGAAAGGTTGGAATGTGGTGCTTTAAGGAAATGGACCTAGAAAACAAGCAGGGGTTGCTATCCTAATATCTGACAAGGTAGACTTCAGTCCAACATTAGTTAAGAAAGATAAGGAAGGACACTTTATATTGATTAAAGGCACCCTCCTACAGGAGGACATTACAATCCTAAACATATATGCACCTAAAATGGGGGCCCCCAAATTCATCAAACAAACACTATTAGAATTAAGGTCACAGATAACACCAAACACAGTGGTAGTGGGTGACTTCAACACCCCACTCTCATCAATTGGCAGGTCAACCCAGGAAAAAATAAACAGAGGGGCATCTTGACTAAGTGAGGTCATAGAAAGAATGGCCCTACAGATATCTACAGGACATTTCATCCAAATGCTGCAGAATATACACTCTTTTCAGCAGCACATGGAACATTCACTAAAACAGATCATATATTAGGACACAAAGAAAACCTTAACAAATACAGGAAAATTGAAATAATTCCTTGCATTCTATCTGACCACAATGGAATCAAACTACAAATCAATAGCAAGAAAGGCTATAGAGCATACACAAAGTCAAGGAAATTAAACAACACACTAGGAAATGATGAATGGGTCAATGAAGAAATTAAGAAGGAAATCAAAAAATTTATTCAGTCAAACGATAATGAGAACACAACATACCAAAAACTCTGGGACACAATGAAGGTAGTCCTAAGAGGTAAATTTATAGCTTTCAGTGCCTATATTAAGAAATTAGAAAGGTTGCAAGTAAAAAACCTAATGCTTCTCCTTAAAGCCTTGGAAAAAGAAGAACAAGGCAAACCAAAAGTCAGTAGAGGGTAAATATAATAAAGATTAATGAAATGGAAACAAACAAACAAACAAACAAACAAAAAAACACTCCAAAGAATCAATGAAACAAAGAGTTGTTTCTTTGAAAGGATAAACAAGATTGGTAAACCCTCAGCAAATATGACCAAAAGAAAGACAGAGGAGACCTAAATTAATAAAATTAGAGATGAAAAAGGTAACATCACAGGTGACTGGGAAATTCAAAAATCATAGGGACATACTATAAAAGCATATACTCCTCAAATATGAAAATCTGCAAGAAATGGATGATTTCCTTGGGTTATATGACCTACGTAAAATAAATCAATATGAGATTAATCACTTAAATAGACCTATGACAAGCATGGAGATCCAAGCAATTATCAAAAAACTTCCAACTAAAAAATGTCTAGGCCCAGATGGAGTCACTGCTGAATTTTACCATTCCTTCAGGGAAGATATACCACCATTGATTCTTAAGGTGTTCCATGAAATAGAAAAAGAAGGAATCCTACCAAACTCCTTCTATGAAGCCAGCATCACCCTGATACCAAAACAAGGCAAAGATAGAACACAAAACGAAAATTACAGACCAATCTCCCTCATGAACATAGATGCAAAAATTCTCAACAAAATATTGTCAAACAGAATACAAGAATATATCAGAAAGGTCATTCACCCCAAACAAGTCGGCTTTATCCCAGAGATTCAGGGATGCTTCAACATATGCAAATAGATAAACATAATACAGTCTATAAATGGACTGAAGGACAAAAATCACATGATCATCTCGTTAGATGCAGAGAAAGCATTTGACAAAATCCACCATCCCTTCATGATGAAACTCCTACAGAGACTGAGAACAGGAGGAACATATCTCAGTATAATAAAGGCTATTTATGACAAGTCTACAGCCAACATATTACCAAATAGGGAAAAACTGGAAGCTTCTCCACTAAAATCAGGAACAAGACAAGGGTGTCCACTGTCCCCACTTTTATTTAACATAGTACTGGAAGTCATAGCCATAGCAATAAGGCAAGAGATGCACATAAAAGGGATACAAATTGGAAAGGAAGAAATCAAGTTATCATTATCATTATATATAGGACCCTAAAGACTCTACCAGCAAACTGTTAGAGCTGATAAACACCTACAACCCTGTACCAGGATACAAAATAAATACACATAAAGCAGTAGCCCTCATATATGCCAACAACAAACACAGAGGATGAAATCAGAGAATCACTCCCATTCACGATTGCATCAAAGAAAATAAAGTACCTTTCAATAAACCTAACCATGGAAGTAAAGGATCTCTACAATGAAAACTTTAAAACACTCAAGCAAGAAATGGCAGAGGACACTACGAAGTGGAAAAACATCCCTGGTTCCTGGATTGGGAGAATCAATATTGTGAAAATGGCAATCTTACCAAAAGCAATCTACAAATTTAATGCAATCCCCATCAGAATTCCAAAGGCATTCTTCTTGGAACGAGAGAAAACAATCCAAAAACTCATTTGGAATCACAAAAAAAAAAAAAAAACTCGAATATCTAAAATAATACTTCGAAACAAAAATAAGGTGGGAGGTATCACCATACCTGATTTTAACCTATACTACAGAGCCATAGTAACTAAAACAGCATGGTACTGGCAAAAAATCAGTAGCATTCTTATATGCTAACAACAAACACACAGGGGATGAAATCAGAGAATCACTCCCACAAAAAAATCCCTCGAATATCTAAAATAATACTGAGGAACAGAAATAAGACGGTAGGTATCAGCATACCTGATTTTAACCTGATAACAGAGCCATAGTAACAAAAACAGCATGGTACTTGCAGAAAAGCACACATGTAGATCAATGGAACAGAATAGAGGACCCAGATATATTTTCCAGGTATCCATAGCTACCTGATAGACGATAAAAATGCCAAAACTATACATTGGAGAAAAGACAGCCTCTTCAGAAAATGCTGCTGGGAAAACTGGATATGTATATGTAGAAGGATGAAAATAGATTCGTCTCTCTCTCCATGCACAAGAATTAAGTCCAAATGGATGAAAAACCTTAACATCAGACCTGAGACTCTGAAATTGCCAGAAGAAAAAGTAGAGGAAACCCTTCAACATATTGGTCTTGGCAAAGACTTTCTGAATATAACCCCAATTGCGCAGGCAATAAAACCACAGATTAACCACTGGGACCTCATGAAATTAAAAAGATTCTGTACTGCAAAGGATACTGTGAATAAAGCAAAGAGGCAACCTACAGAATGGGATAAAATGGGGGAAAAAGATCATGATATCAAAATAAAAGAGAGACTGATTGAGATGGGGAGGGGGTATGATGGAGAATGGAATTTCAAAGGGGAAAGTGGGGGGAGGGAGGGTATTACCATGGGATAGTTTTTGTAATTATGGAAAATGTTAATAAAAATTGATACAAAAATTTTTAAAAAAACTATCTTGAATAAGTAGCATAGAGAAAGGTGGTAGTGGGCAGACTAGAAGTGAAAACATAACCTCGACTGTGTTATTGCAGAATTTGTAACTAGTCTTTGTAAATAAACCAAATATCTGTAAAGAAAACTTCCAGTCAACGTGCGCTAAAATGATGTGTGAACACTTAGGAAATATCTTCCTGTGGAAAATAAAGAAAAACTTTTCTTCACATTAAATAGGTTATTTCACTGAAAGTGAAATTGTTAAATAAACTAGAGCCAAAAGAATTACTGTCTTCAAAAAAATTAGTTCAGATCTTATTGAGGAGGGAAGAAAACCAAACAACAAAAGATCATTTTACCGGGCATGGTGGCGCATGCCTTTAATCCCAGCACTTGGAAGGCATAGATAGGAGGATTACTGTGAGTATGCAGCCACCGTGAGACTACACAGTGAAGTAGAGGTCAGCTTGAGCTGGTCGGAAACCCTACATCAAAAACAAAGTGATCTCACTTAGAGGTCTCTAATAAATTCTGCTAAATAGGAAAGTATTTGCTGAGTTTGCACTTTGTTGTGTATGACATGCTCCAAGTCAAGAAACTCTTCATAGAGAATACTAAAGAAGCCAGTTGAAAAGTAGTACTAATAGAATTATAGTGAACAATCTTTTTGTAAATTATAATACTCTATCAAATACTATCAAATACTATGATGCCCTTGTGAGTCAATTTTTTTTAGTATTTTGAATGTAACAAGTTTGTTTTTATTTCTCAGAATTAAAAACTCCCCTTAAAATGTACTAGACAAAGACTGATGATTTTAAACAATGCCAGAATACTGATTACCAGAAGTTAAATCAGACTTATTATCATGAAAAAAACACAGGTGACAAGGTGTATAAATGTAAGACCACTTTTATCTCCAAGTTATACTTCACTAAGCATCAGAGAACTCAAGCAGGTGAGAAACCTAATGACTGTAATGTATGTGGAAAAGCTTGCCTCAGCCAGTCACATCTCACTGCGCACTATCAAACTCACACTGGTTATAAACCATATGAATGTAGCAAATGTGGGAAAGCTTTCATATCCAAATCACATCTCAATAAGCCATATGAATATTCTATATGTGGGAAAGCCTCCATTACGAACTCAGATCCTAATAAACATCAGAGAACTCACACAGGTGAGAGAACTTATGAATATAATGAATGTGGAAAAGCTTACATCACCAAGTCACATCTCACTGTGCATCATCATACACAAACAGGCGAAAAGTCATATGAATGGCCCAAATGTAGAAAAGCTTTCATTTCCAAGTCATGTCTTATTAGGCATCAGAGAACTCACCCAGGTGAGAAGCCATATGACATGGAGAAAATTCTACATTTTTTCTGATATAGAAGAATGCTTTGTAATTTATTCCAAAAATTAATTCCCTGTATTGGTCATCTGGGAAAATATGTGTTAGATACTGTACTACATTGTCACCTGACCATTTTCTATATGTTTCAGTATAATAATGCCACTAGTCACTTTCACTGCTGCGACAAAATCGGGAGAAGAAACACCTTAAGGAAGAAAAACATTTATTCATGTATACAATTCTATAATGGTGGTTACAATGTTGACAAAAGGAAATATTTAACATAATTATATTCATAATTACCTGTGAAACTTAGATGTAACTGAGAAAAGGCAGCATCAGAGATTCCATGATAAGAAATGAGAACACATCTGTTCCCACATTAGACAGATGCACAAGGGGGTGAATGTATCTGCCGTTCATTTGTAGTGGCTGGAGGCTCTGTCATGCCCATTCTCTCTCTCTCTCTTTATCTGTCACTTTCCCTGTGTCTGTCACTCTCAAATAAAAATAAACAAAGCAGAATATAGGTGTTCTCCAATTGTTTTCTTTTCTCCTCTGTGTCATCTTCTCCTTTCCTCCTTCATTCAGAACAATAATGATTGAAAACATCTTTCACCTATGATTACAATTACATAGTAGTATTTAATAAATATTAAAATCATCATATCCACAGTCATTATGAAATCCAACATTGGCTGGGGATCTCACTGCATGGGTTAATATGCTTTTTGCATGATCATGAATTCAGATCTTCAGAATAAACCAGAAAACTGAAAATCCCTCAAATCTCATAGGGCAGAATTTTTGCATACACAGTATACAACAGGAGGCCCCGTTATACATAAAGGCAATGACTGAAACCCGAGCTTGACTTATCAGAAAGCATGCATTTGGTCACACACATTTCCAAAGTCATAGACATTCGCATATAAACATATAAGAAATTTAAAAAAACCTGTCATGAATAAGTACCATAGAGAAAAGTGGAGAGACTAGAAAGAAAAACATCACCTGCCCTATGTTATTGTAATAGAATTTGGAAGTAGTCTTTGTAAGTAAACCAAATATCTCTAAAGAAAAACTTCCAGTCAATGTGTGCCAAAATGATGTGTAAACCCTTAGTCAAGTAACTTCCAGTGGGGGGAAAAAACTTTATATCAAATATGTTATTTCACTGAAAGTTAAATTGTTAAATAAACCTGAGCCAAGAGAATTAATGTCTTCAAAATAATAAGACCAGAACTTATTGAGGAAACAAGAAACCCAAACAACAAAAAAGTCATCTTACTGCACGTGGTGGTACACACCTTTAATCCCAGCACTTGGGAGGCAGAGGTAGGAAGATTTCTGAGTTGCAGGCCACCGTGAGACTACATAGTGAATTCCGGGTCATCCTGAGCTGGAGTGAATCCCTACCTAAAAATAAATAAATAAATAAATAAATAAATAAATAAATAAATAAATAAAAAATAAAAGTCACCTCACTTAGATGTCCCTAATAAATTCTGGCAAATAGGAAATTATTTACTGAGTTTTCAGTTTGTTGTGTATGACATGCCCTAAGTCAACAATCTATTCATAGAGAATAGTAAAGAAGTCAATTGAAAAGGAGTAGTAATAGAATTTTTTTGAGCAATCGTCTTGTAAAATACGATACTCTACCAAATACTATGAAGCCCTTGATAGTCCTTTTTTTAGTATTTTGAATGTAATATGTTTGTTTTTATTTCTCAGAATTAAATACCCTTAGAAAATGTACTGGAGAAAGACTGATGATTTTAAACAATGCCAGAATACTGTTTACCAGAAGTTACATCAGACTTATTGTCAAGGAACAAACACAGATGACAAGGTGTATGAATATAAGACAGCTTTTATCTCCAAGTCACACTTCACTAAACATCAGAGAACTCAAGCAGTTGAGAAACCTTATGACTGTAATGTATGTGGAAAAGCTTACCTCACTCAGTCACATCTCACTGTGCATTATCAAACTCAAACTGGTTATAAGCCATATAAATGTAGAAAATGTGGGAAAGCTTTCATCTGCAAGTCATTTTTTTAAAATTTATTTATTAGAGATGGGGACAGAGAGAGAGAATGGGCACGCCAGGGCCTCTATCATGTACATCTGGCTTATGTGGGACCTGGAGAATCGAACCAGGGTCTTTAGGCTTCCCAGGCATGCACCTTAACCACTAAGCCATTTCTTCAGCCCTGCAATTAAAATTTTAATAGGCATTAGAAAACTCACACAGGTGAAAAGCCATATAAAGGTACTGAATGAGGAAAAGCTTTCATTGACAAGTCATGTCTCAGTAGGCATCAGATATCTCACACAGGTGAAAAGCCATATGAATGTACTAAATGTGGGAAAGCCTTCATCCGCAAGTCAAATCTTAAGAGGCATAAGAAAACTCACACAGGTGAAAAGCCATATGAATGTGCTAAATGTGGAAAAGTTTTCATTACCAAGTCATGTCTTATTAGGCGTCAGACAACTCACACAGGTGAAAGGCCATATGAATGTACTTAATGTGGGAAAGCTTTTATCTCCACATCAGATCTTAATAAGCATTGTAGAACTCACAGAGGTGAAAAGCCATATGAATGTCATAAATGTGGGAAAGCCTTCATGCACAAGCCACACCTGATGATTCATTGGAGAAAATGTACTGAATATGGGAAAGCTTTCATCTCCAAATTATGTGTTATTGGGCATAAGAGAACTCACACAGATGGGAAGCCATATGAATGCTCTGAATGTGGGAAAGCCTTCATCTGCAAGTCAAATCTTAATAGGCATAAGAACACTGACCCAGATGAAAAGCCATTTGAATGTGCTAAATGTGGGAAAGCCTTCATCAGCAAGTCAAATCTTAATAGGCATAAGAAAACTCACACAGGTGAAAAGCCAAATGAATGTGCTAAATGTGGAAAAGCTTTCATTACCAAGTCATGTCTTAGTAGGCATCAGAGAGTTCACACAGGTGAGAAGCCATATGAATGTACTAAATGTGGGAAATCCTACATGTGCAAGTCACACCTAATGATTCACTGGAGAATTCATACAGGTGAGAAGCCATATTATTGTACTGAATGTGGGAAAGCTTTCATCTCCAACTCACACAGTTGATAAGCCAAGTGAATATATTGAATGTGGGAAATTTTCATCTGCAAGTCATGCCTAATGATTCATTGAAGAGTTCATACAGGTGAGAAGCCATATGAATGTAATAAATGTGGGAAAGCTTTCATCTGCAAGTCACATCTTAATAGGCATAGGAGAACTGACACAGGTTAAAAGCCATATCAATGTTCTGATTATGGGAAAGCTTTCATCTCCAAGTCATGTCTTATTAGGCATCAGAGAACTCACACAGGTGAAAGCCATATGAATGTATTGAGTGTCTGATAGCTTTTGTCTACAAGTCACATCTCACCAATCATCAAATAACTCACACAGGTGAAAAGCCATATGATTATACTGAGTGTCAGAACGTTTTCCTCTCCAAATCACATCTCTCAGATCTTAATGATTCACTCATCATAGAATTCATACAGGTGAGAAGCCATATCAATGTAATGCATGAGGGAGAGCTTACCTTGCAAAGTAAGACCTAGGAAACACCAAAGAGTCCATATCACTGTACTAAATTATGCCGTAATAGTTTCATCTTGAAGACACATCTCACTTTGCACTAGAGAACTCACAGGTTTAAAGCCATATGAGTGTACTTAATGTGGGAGAGCCTTTCTTGCCAAGTCATATCTTTGTAATCATTAGAGAATTTGTAAAGATGAAAAGTTATATGGATATAATGAATATCTGAAAGCTCTTATTGCTAATTCAAATATTATTAAAAATTACAGAAGACCCAGGTGAGAATCCATATGACTATACTACTGAAGGTAAGTTATCTTCTTCAAGTCACAGCTCATTATACGTTGGAGAACTCACATTGGAAAGAAACCATATGAATATAAGGAATGTGGAAACACATTAAACTCCTACTAAGTATTAATGTAATGGCTCTGAGAAAGCTTTCTGCCAGAAGTCACAACTCAGTGTGCATCTTTAGACAGGTGAAAATCTAGTGAATATAGTAAAAGTGACAAATCCTTTTTACTGAAGTCATAAGTCATGAATTATATCAGAACACACACAGGTGAAAAGTCATAATAAACTTGAAAAATGTTTCAAACCCAATTTTGTATTTGAGGATTCACATAGGAGAAAAACCATATAGATGTAAATACCAAAATACATTCATCTCCCCATCACAGCTCACTGTGCATCAGGGAGCTGACACAGATGAAAAAAAGTATAAATATAAAGAGTATGTAAAAGCTTTTATCTGTTACTTGTAGACTACTATGTATGAGGGAATTCATATAACTTAGAAACCATATGAATGTGATGAATGTTAAAAACCTGCTCATCAGGGTGTTACAGATGAGACCAGGGGAGACATGATCATCATTTTGTTACAGATGAGGACTGGGTAGACTTGTTCATTATTGTACTAAAAATGAGGTCTGGGGAGATTTGATCATCATTGTGTTACGGATAAGGCCTGTGGAGATGTGATCATTATTTTGTTACAGATGAGGCCTGGGGAGAGTTGCTCATCATTGTGTCACAGATGAGGCATGGGGAGATATGATCTTCACTGTGTTTCAGGTGTTCGTTTAGGGAGATATGATCATCATTGTGTTACAGATGAGAACTGGGGGGACATGATCGTTATTGTGCTACAGGTAAGGCCTAGGGAGACATGATCATCTTTTCTTAAAAATGAGGCCTAGCAATCATTGAATGCAAAGAATTTTCTCAGGTAACAAGACAAGCAGATTACATAGTTTGATTTTTCTCTCTTCTTTTGTGAAAAGCAGCTTACTTGTTACATTCCACATAGCAATGCCTCACCAGACCCAGTTTGATGGCATGTATGCCCTCATAAATGTTGATTTTACAAAGACATACCATTCCTCTTCCTTCCGAAAATTGTTTTTGATTATAGAATTTATTTTTATGGCTCATAAATATAACAATTAGAACTTGGGCTGCACAGATGACTTACTGCTAGGAGCAATAGTTAGAAGTAAAAATGGGAATTGTTAGAAGTAATACTTAGAAGTAAAATGGAGCACTCAGCAGCGGCAAGATCAGAAGGGTAACCTGGTGCCAAGACAAGAGACCCTCTGTGAGCTGATATGCAAATGAGCTAATCCTAATATGGCTATAAGCAGCCAGGATGACTGAGAAAAACATGGGTATAAAATTCCAGCAATAGTTCAGGAAATTGTCACTTAACTCAGTAGGCAGACTCCACGTCCCTGTCTGTGTTGATACCTGCCACAAGGAGAAGTGGCAGCCCATGGGACCCCTTGGTAGGCCAGTACAGTACAGAGTGGACCAAGGCCAGGACCCAAGTGGAGTCACTTGTGAGTGCCCCAGGGGGTTAGGGCCAGGAGGCTAGGATAGTTGAGAGGATAAGGAATTGGCTTAATTAACATGTATGAAGAGTGAAAAAAGTGTGTAAACTAAATCAACAAAATCCACCTCTTGACAAATGAGTTTAGTGCTCACAACAGGTGGAGTAGTTGGCAGGATGAGTTAAGGTGGAACTAAATAACATGCTTCTCAGGGTGTAATTGGCATAAGAGAACCACTACCCTGGTGATAAGCAGTTTCCTGAGAAGGTTTCTCTTGCCCCTCCCTTACGGTCCTCCAATTGCACGTGCATTATTTAGGCACTAGGTGGCACTATTGTCCAAAGATAGGGTTCTGGTTCTTGTTCAGAGAAGGGGTCAAGTCACCTGGAAGGAAGCAAAGTGCGTGAGTGCCACCTAGGGAAGTGCACAGACGCCATAATTATATGGACACAGGGGGCCACCCTGGATGAGAGGTCAGATTCCTATGATGGCATGTGCTTGTAAAAGTCCTAAGACCAGGTAGCTGGAGTGGGACCACAGCACTCAAGCATGAACAACCGCCATATGGGAAATTGGTTTTCAAAAAGAATATTCATATTGGCTGAAAGAAAACTGGAAACTCTAACCTCAGAAATATAGTACAATTCCTGTAGCTGGTATTTCAGGAAGAAGTAGCGAAATTCTTATTTAGCCTTGCCACAAAATGAACCACCTTAAGGAATGGTGGATACAAAGGTGTACAGAAAGGAAGGAGCTTAAGCCACAGTCAGAATAGAAAAAGACAGAAAAAATAATAATAATTCAAGAAAAATTACCTAGGTATGAGAAAGGGGCCAAGACAGAAATTCCACTCCAGAAGCCAGAAATTGCAGAACCAATCATAGCTCGAGCTGAGAAAAAAGAAATACCTGCCATTTTGTGTAAAATTATAAATGATATTGAAGAAGACAGAATGAAAGCAAAAAGACTTGCCAGACAAGTGTTAGAAAGATGTAAACATAGCCCATTCTTGAAGGATGCTATTGAAGAATGGGAAGGGGACAAAATCACTGCAGCTAGCCTACCAATTTCAACTTAGAAAGTGGTGGATACTGCCCATAGATCTGATAGAGGACTAGAAATGGAAGTAGAACAAATAGAGGAAACCAGAAATTTGACTAGGTCAGAATTAGAAACATATAGGCAATTGCTCAAAGAGTAGAAAAAGATGTCACTTATATAACTAGACTTTAGGAAAAAGGCAGTGACATGTTAATTCTGATGGGAGATGAAATGCATACCATGGCTGGCATGAAATATTCATGAAAGTCTTTGCACATATTCATGAAAGTCTTTGAACAATCCTTGGGGAGCACACTGGGGATCAATATTTATTTCCTTGGGCAGCTTTTGTCTGTGCCTGTGCCTTCCCCAATTAGATTTTGCAGCTTTTGAAGCTGAGGGACAGTGGAGGACTATGTTGGAAGCCATGGAGTTGTGTTGCAAATTAGGGGTTTTATACAAAATTTATAATTGTGAATAATTGCCCCACAAGTGCCACCATTCACACCAGGAATGAAGAAAATTGTGATAAAAATGGCACCTCAGCATAGGAGAATGACCCTGCCTACAGCGCTGGCTATGTGCCAGGCTATAGCTGCCACTATTGAGTTTTTTATTTTAAACAAACAAGAGAGTTAGAGACTAATATGGTGGTGACCTTAACTGCTAAGCCAACACAGACAAGAGCTACCTAATGTCACTGACAGTACCATGACCACCCAAATGTCCCCAATGTAACCAAGATTTCTCTAAGTGCAGGAGAGAGAAGTAAAAAAAAAAAATGGGCAGGGTCCTTGGGGAATGCAAGGCTCCCCAGGGGTTTTTCAAGAACATCAGACTGTTTGGGGATCACTGCCCTTGAGAGGAGGAGGGATCCTTGTTATTAGACAGGTGGAGCAGGCAAGGTCCATGGATGCCACTGTGGGTCATCATGGGGTATCCAAGGGTCCCATATGGTACCTCCAAGGCTATGAGCAGCTATGCCATGAGATAAGAAGTAATCTTCACTACTTCACACTTATGGTGGATACAGGAAGCCAGGCCATGATAATAACTAGCATGCCATCCCAGGAAACTGACAGAGAAGTAGAAATTGAAAGGGTCCACAAAAGTAGCATGAGAGCTCCCATGGAGAGAATAATTTTTAAGTGTTTGATACCAATATACCGTGTAATGCTCTTTCTATGACAGTGCCAACAGACATAGAAGAGATGGATATGATAAATATAATTTTCCCTCAATGAGTATGATACACGTGGTTAAAGGAAGCCAATGCACTATTGAGCACCATTCGCCTGCCACCAATGGAACTGCCAAAGCTCCCTTCATCTTTTACTAAACAGTATCCATTGAAAGGTGGGTATGATGAAATAATTGAGAATGTGAAGAAACTTTTAGAGGAGGGCATTACTGAATGCGCCCAATCCTTTTCAAATAATAGTCCAGTATGGCTGGTGAGGAAATCTAATGGGCAACACGGGTTCACAGTGGATTATAGAAACTTAATGCCAGGACTCCAGCCATGCCTGGGAATTTACCTGAGGTGGAGGAAATTTTTCTTCTATGATTTTGTTGAAGACGCCTACTATGCCTTTGGAGTGAAGTTCTTCTCCTTCTACTATGCCCTGAATTCTTATGTTTGATCTTTTCATAGTGTCCCAAATATCTTGAAATTCCCATTTATACTTTTCTATTAATTTGTCTTTCTCTTTGTTGGACTGTATTAGATCTGTCACCTGGTCTTCTAGCTTAGATATTCTGTCCTCTCCTTCATCCATTCTACTGGTGAGATTTTCTACAGAGTTTTTTATTTCATTAACTGTGTTCTTCATTGCTAGTAATTCTGACTGGTTTTTCTTTATTATTTCCATCATTTGTGTCTTGCATTGACTTCTTTATTTCCTTAAATTGGTGTCCTGTGTCTTCTTTGATTCCTTTGATTTCTTCTTTGAGTTCGTTGAACATATTTACAATCATTCTTTTGAAATCTTTCTCAGGCATTTCCTCTAACTCATTCTCACTGGAGGTTATTTCTGATGTATTAATACTTTTTCATGGATTTATATTGTCTTGATTTTTAGTGTTTCTTGTGTTATATTGTTTATATTTTTGCATCTTTGATTAAGTTAGTGCTTGGATTTTCTAGTTAG
This sequence comes from Dipus sagitta, assembly GCA_036346955.1. Lineage (NCBI taxonomy): Eukaryota > Metazoa > Chordata > Mammalia > Rodentia > Dipodidae > Dipus > Dipus sagitta. The sequence continues at coordinate 13,965,375 of CM070791.1, read as the reverse complement.
CTGGGTATTCTTAGCTGTGTCAATTGATCTGATGTTATATATCTTCAGGGTAGGAGCTTATGGTGTTAGGTGTGGCTCTTAAGACTCTCAGAGTATCTACAACGGTGTTCCTAGGGGTTGGGTTTGCCTGCTATGAGAGTATTCAAGTAGGTTGAGTGGAACAAAATACAGATAGATTCTAAAATTTAACTAAACAATGTACCCATTCAATGAAAAATAGCACTGAGTATTTATGCAAGAGTAGGTATTTTAACAACCAGATCCTCTATCAACAAAGAGGATAAGATTTCTGGTCAGTTGAGGGTTCCAAGTCAGCTTGTGACCAAGTGAGACCCTTTCCTGGTGCAATCCCAGTTACCTTTCTGGATGATTTTGGTCTCAGATATGCTGCGCTCTGCTTGCATCCCACTTTGGTGCCCTGTGGGTTCAAGTAGGCTGGCTGGATCACTGGACGCTGTTTTGTTTTCTGGTGCTGGGTACTGGCTTTTCCTGTGAGGCAAGCCGAGCCTGGCAGCTGTGGCCCCACAGCCCTGACACCGCCATTGCTGGAGCTGCTGCTGCTGGAGCTCCAACTGCCGCTGCTGGATCCACCTCTGCTGCTGCTGCTGCTGGAGCTGGAGGTGGAGCAGCCACTGCCAGAGCCGAAGCCCCCTCTGTCAGAGGTGGAGCTGGAGCCACTGCTTCCAGGCCTTCTTAGGCCTGCCTGTGTGGGCTCTGGATACTCTGGATCTCTCCTACTTCTCTGCTGCCATTTTAATTTCTTATACACCACACTTTTTAGTTAAATTATGTATTTTTCTGGGTATTCTTTGGCTTTTTCTTCCCTAGGCTGCTTTGGTGTGGTTCCTAAGCCACCATCTTAACAGGAAGTGCAAATTTTTAACAAAATCAGAAATTTCAATTTATGATACATCACAATGGTGGATTTGTCACATAGGTACTTTTGCATCCCTCTGCATCCTAATAGTAGAGAACATACTATGTTCACTAGAGTCCCACAGAGATAGGGCAACAGCACAATCATTGTGCATGTCAGCTTCCAGTTGAGCCTAGATAAAGTGAAACATCTACATAATATCCTGGTATTGTCTTATGTAGATGACATATTTGTTTGTAGGTATGCCAAGGAGGAATTGCAGGAAGTGTTAGATGCACTAGTAAAAACTTTGAAGGAAGACGGATGGACGACTAATAATAAAAAAGTCCACCTCCAAAACATTAATGTCAAATTCTTAGGAATAACTTGGACCAGTGAGGGCCCCCCATGATTCCCTCTGGTGTAATCAATAAAATTGCTAATTTAAAAACACCTGAAACTAAAACACAAATGCAGCTTTGGATTGGATTATTTGGATATTGTCTCCTCCATATACTATATTTGCAGTTAATGTTGAAACCACTATATGATGTCACTAGTAATGCTGCTGACTTCCAATGGGGATAACAGCAACAGCAAGATTTTGACCAAGTCTGTGCATATATATCTGAGTTTTGTCAACTATGTACTATACAACCTGAGGATGATATATATCATAGTGTTTCTTAACAATTATGGTAACTGAAATATTTTAACAACAACAACAACAAAAAAAAAAAACATCGAGTTAGACTACCAGTAGCATTCTATTGCAAAAGGGTTCCAATTTCAGAGAATAAGTATCCCTTCTTTAAAAAAGTGGCATGAGGCATTGAGAACGTTTAGCTCCAATATCCTGGATCAGTACCTAATAGTCAGAATGTAAGTGCCCCTGCTGGAATGGGTGTAGATGTCAGGCAAAGCCTTGGTTGGAACAAAAACTGAGCTGAAGGTATTACAGTGGAAATGGTATCTTCAGGCATTTATGAGGGATCATGCGGTGCCAGCAAAAGGGGGAATGCCTAGCTGGTTAGAAGAGGTTGCACAACTGCCTCTTGTACCCATGTCATCATTCATCATGAATGCCCGTCCCCAAAATGAGGCATATATTGGAACATGGGGGATGACAACATGGGACCCCACACAAGTGAATACATGGTTCATGGATGGAGTGTCCCCAAACATGGGAGGAAAACTCTGATTGAAATCTCCAGCCTGGAGACAGGTATATCCTGGTGGATGAAGGGGTGGCAAAGTCTCTGCAGCATGCAGAAGTGCACACAGCCCTGCTGGCATTCCTCAGTCAGCAAAAGAAGGCAAGTGGTTAATCCGCATTTACTCTGACTCATGGTGACTCAATGGAATAGCTCTCTGATCAGCTAAATGGAAACATTGCTTGGACTATGAGACTAGATGTATATTACGTTGGCCAACAGGATACACCCCACCATCTCCTTGATATTTTTGTAAATGGAGATGGTTGGTAGTTATTGGCATCAGGCATGAGCAGAATATTTTCTTTTTTGGTACATTTTTGTGCCATATTCTTCACCAGGATTTGGCAATACATGGTAGCCAATGGCGTGAGCAAGCAACCAAATAGTTGGATTTTTGGTAGCCTTGTATGACTATAATAGATTTTACATGTATCCTGCCATGATCTAACAGATGATTAGACCTGACTCTGTTGCTATCATGCTTTTTTTTTTTTTCGTGTTCTATGGAACTTACTGATATGAAACCACCACTTCCCCTCAGGTTTTTGGAGGAATATTGTTTCAGAGAGCTAATACAACATTTGCTAAGTTTTGTTTGTTTCAACTTTCTGTTTATCTGACTTGGAAATTGTACCAACAGTCCTTTATTGAATATACACTGTTGAAACACTCTCACAATGTTATACATTAAGTGGTTTTTAAAATACTGTTATATGATTGTTTGCTGTGTTTCAAATTCAGTATGGATTTTCAGTGTATATATAAACATATATATTTGACAATTTCTATATTTACAGACAACAAACCATGGTATTTCCTTCCCCTCCCCCACTTTCCCTTCATAACTCTGCTCTCCATCACATCTCCTCCCTCTATACATTAGTCTCTCTTTCAATTTGATGTCGTCATCTTTTTCTCCTATTATGAGGGTCTTGTGTGGGTATTGCTAGGCACTGCCAGGATTTGGATATTGAGGACAAATTCTGTCCAGACAGTTGTATGCAAGGAGTGATACCCTTCCTTTGGCTCTTACATTCTTTCTACCAACTCTTCCAGAATGGACCCTGAGCCTTGGAAGGTGTGAGATGTTTCAGTACTGGACACTCTTCCACCCCTTCTTCTCAGCACTATGTTACCTTTTAGGTCATCCCAATGGTCATTGCCATCTGCAAAGAGAATCTTCTCTAACCACAAGTGAGAGTAGCATTAATATATGAGTATTAACATTAAGTGTAGTACTTTCAGGGCAATTTTGTTAGAGTAATATATGCATTTATCCAGACAAGAGCAGGCATTATACACCTAAGGCTCATGACCTCCCATGCCATAAGCTTTTGATTAAGTTTTCAATAACATAGAGTGGGCCTTCAGCTCAATTAAAGAGCAGTTGGTTTTCCCCAGAGCAGACATGCCACTATTGCACTCACTTAGACATTTGGCCTATCTGGCCAATATTGAGGCTTTCAATATATACTCTTTTCACCACTGATGACTTCTTTCTCCCATAAGGCTGCATACAGTGTAGCTATTTCCAGCTTTCAGTTGGCTGGTTTACAGGGAGAAGGTTTTCTGCTCAGCACCAGCAGGATTTCTCAGTGACTATGCTGCTCAGGCATGTGAAGACTTCAGCAATAGGGTCTTACCATCTCTTTCTTTCTAGAAACCAAGGGCCTTGACAATAGCCTATAATGTTTTGGAGGCAATAGGAACTGCCCTGGCCAACAACGCTCTGGAAGGCACCCCTTCCCTGGCATTGAAAATTTTCTAGTAATGATCTATGTCTTCTGGATGTGCCATTATTCAAGAAAGTAGGTTTTCATATGTCTTATTCAGAATATCTTGAATTTTGATTGACCCTCCACCCCCAACTTTTTTTTTACACATCTCTTCCCCTGACCTCACTTAGGCCTTTCCCCTCCCTGTAATCTGTTCATCTACATTCATATATACAATACCTTCCCCTTAAAACCTTCCCTCTCCCCACTCCCTTATATCCTCTTTCTAGCTTATGGCCCTCTACAACTGATTTTTGGTTACAAATCACGTGCAAGTATCTACATTTGTAGCTAGAATCCACATATAAGAAAGAACATGCAATATTTGGCTTTCTGGGCCTGGGTTACCTCACTTAGTATAATCCTTCCCAGCTCCATCTATTTCCCTGCAAATTTCATATTTTCATTTTTCTTTACCACTAAATAGAACTCCATTGTGTAGATGTACCACATCATTATTATCCATTCATCTGTGGATTGACATCTAGGCTGGTTCCATTTCCTAGCTATTGTGAATAGAACAGCAATAAACATGGTTGTGAAAGTATCTCTAAGGTAGTGAGAAGAGGCAATAGGATATGTGCCTAGGAGTGCTATAGCTGGATCATATGGTAAATGTATTTTTAGCTGTCTCAAGGACCTCCACACTTATTTCCACAATGGCTGTACCAGATTACATTCCCACCAACAATGTAGAATGGTTCCTCTTTTACCTGCATCCTCACCAACATTTATTGTCATTTGTTTTCTTGATGTTAACCATTCTGAAGGGAGAGAGATGGAATCTCAATGTAGCTTTAATTTGCATTTCTCTCATGGCTAAGGATGTAGAACACTTTTTTAGATGTTTACATGGCATCTGTATTTCTTCTAATAAGAACTCTCTATTTAGTTCCATATCCCATTTTTTGATTGGGTTGTTTGATTTCTTATTGTTCTGTTTTTGTTTTTTTTTTTTTTTTTGAGTTCTTTGTGTTCTGGATATTAATCCTTTGTCAGTTATGTAGCTGGAAAAGATTTTCTCCCATTCTGCAGGTTGTGTCTTTGCTTTGTTCCCAGTGTCCTTTGCTATTCAAAAGCTTTGTAATTTCACGAGATCCCAGTAGTTAATTAGTGGTTTTACCTTCTGTGCAACTGGAATAATATTCAGAAAGTCATTACCTATGCCAATATATTGAAGGGTTTCCTCTAGCAGTTTCAGAGTTTCAGGTCTGATATTAAGGTCTCTGATCCACTTGGATTTGATTTTTGTGTTTGGTGAAAGACAAGGATCTATTTTCGTCTTTCTACATATAGATATCCAGTTTTCCCAGCTCCACTTGTTGAAGATGCTGTCTTTCCCCCATTTTGGCATTTTTGTCAAAAATTAGATGGCTGTAGCTGCCTGGATTAACATCTGGATCTTCTGTTCATTTGATCTACCTGACTGTCTTTGTGCCAATACCATGCTGTTTTGTTACTATTGCTTTGTAATGTAGCTTAAAATTGGGTATGGTGATACCACCAGCCTTATTTTTGTTGTTCAAAATCATTTTGGCTTTTTGAGGTTTTTTTGTGCTTCCAAATGAACTTCAGGATTGTTTATTTCTATTTCTGTGAAGAATGCCATTGGAATTTTAATGGGGATTGTATTAAATGTGTAGATTTCTTTTGGTTTGATTGACATTCTCACAATATTGATTCTTCCATTCCAAAGACATGGGATGTCTTCCCATTTTCTTGTGTCTTCTGCAATTTCTCGCTTGAGTGTTTTAAAGTTCTCATTGCAGAGATACTTCACTTACTTGCTTAAGTTTATTCCAAAACGCAATATTTTGTTAAGATAATTGTGAATGGGAGAGATTCCCTGATTTCCTCTGCATGTTTGTTGTTAGTATATAGAAGAGTTTTATGTGTATTTATTTTTTATCCTGCTATGTTACTAAAAGTGTTTTTCAGCTCTAACAGATTTCTGGTAGAGTTTTTAGGGTGTTTACATACAGAATCGTATCATCTGCAAAAAGTGTTAATTTGACCTCTTCCTTTCCAATTCGTATCCCTGTTATGAGTGTCTCTTGCCTTATTGCTATAGCTAAGACTTCTAGTACTATATCAAATAAGAGTGGAGACAGTGGTAAACCTTGTTTTGTTCCTGAGTAGAGTGGAAAAGCTTAAAGTTTTTCACCATATAGTATTATGTTGGCTGTAGGTTTGTCATAAATAGCTTTTATTATGGTGAGATATCCCCCTTCTATTCCCAGTTTCTGTAATACTTTTATGATGGAAAGATGTTGGATTTTGTCAAATGCCTTTTCTGCATGTATTGAGATGATCATGTGATGTTAGTCCTTCAGACCATTTGTAGGATGTATTACATTTATTCTTTTGCATATGTTCAAGCATCGCTGAATCCCTGGGTTAAAGCTAACTTGGTCAGGGTGAATAATCTTTCTCATATGTTCTTGTATTCTGTTTGCCAATATTTTGTTCAGAATTTTTCCATCTATGTTCACAAGGGAGATTGATCTGTAATTTTCTTTTTTTGTTCTGTCTTTGTCTGGTTTTGGTATGAGGGTGAGGCTGGCTTCATAGAAGGAGTTTGGTAAATTCTTCCTTTTTCCATTTTATGGAAAAGGTTGAGAAGCAGTGGTGTTACTTCCTCCATGAAGGTTTGGTTAAATTCACCAGTGAATCCATCTGGGCCTGGGAATTTTTCAGTTGGGAGACTTTTTACAAGTGCTTGGATCTCTGCACTTGTTATACGTCTGTTTAAATGGTTTATCTCATCTGAATTTAATTTCAGTCACTCATAAGAATCAAGAAAATCATCCATTTCTTTCAGATTTTCAAACTTAGAGGCATATGTATTCTTAAAGCATGTCCTTATAATTGTCTGAATTTCTTTGGCATCTGTTGTAATGGTGCCTTTTTCATTTCTAATTTTATTATATTTTGTCTCTTCTCTCTTTCTTCTGGTAAAATTTGCTAAGGGTTTATAAATCTTGTTTATCCTTTCAAAGAACCAACTCTTTGTTTGTTTGATTCTTTGGCTTATTTCTTTTGCTGCTATTTCATTAATTTCTGCCCTAATCAATATGATTTTTCTTGTCTGCTGATTTTTTGGTTTGCATTGCTCTTCTTTTTCCAAGCCCTTAAGGTGGAGCATTAAATTGTTTATTTGTGAACTCTCTAATTTCCTAATATAGGCACTTAGAGGTATACGTTTCCCTTTTATGACTGCCTCCATTGTGTCCTAAAGGTTTTGGTATGTTGTATTATCATCATCATATGATTCTATGAATTTAGTGATTTCTTTTTATTTCATTAATGACCCATTCATCATTCAATAGTGTAGTGTTTAGTCTCCATGAATTTCTGTATGTTCTGTAGCTTTTCTTGTTGCTGATTTGCAGTTTAATCCCTTTGTGGTCTGATAGACTACAAGGGATTATTTCACTTTTCCTTTATTTATGGGGATTTGCTTTGTTTCCTAATATATGGTCTATTTTAGAGAATGTTTCATATGCCGCTGAGCAAAATGTTTATTCTGCTGCATTTGGATGGAATGTTCTGTAGATATCTGTTAGGTCCATTTTTTCCATAACATCATTTAATTCAGATATCTCTCTGTTTATTTTTTGCCAGGATGACCTGCCAATTGATGAGAGTGGTGTATTGAAGTCTCCCACTACAATTGTGTTTGGTGTTATATGTGACCTTAAGTCTAATAGTGTTTGTTTGATGGAACTGGGAGTCCCCATGTTAGGTACACAAATATTTAGGTTTGTAATGTCCTCCTGTTGGAGTGTTCCTTTAATCAGTATAAAATGACTTTCTTTATCTGTCCTCACTAATGATGGTTTGATGTCTATCCTGTTAGATATTAGGTTAGCTATGCCTGTTTGTTTACTAGGCCCATTTGCTTGAAATATTGTTTTCCATCCTTTCACCCTTAGGCAGTGTATTAGTCAGGGTTCTCTAGAGGAACAGAACTGCTAGAGTGAATTATTTTAAAAGGGGATTTATTGGATCAGCTTACAGTAGTCCAATGGCAGTTGCAGGCCCGAGAATCACCGAACCTGGTAGTTGCTCAGTTCTTGTGGCCAGATGCCTCAGCAGTCCTGACCCAGCACTGAAGATGGTGCAGGAAAGCCTGGAGGCTTCCTGAGGAGCCGCTGGGTTTCAATGCACGGGGGTCTTCAGTTGATGCTGGTCTTTCGTCCGCACTGGTCTTCAATCCATGCTGGAAGGTAGCAAGCAGCTCCAGCAGCCAAATTGGAAGGAAAGCAGGAAGGAAGGAAGGGACTCTTTTTTCCCAGAGCTTCCTTGTATCAAGTCCCCCTCTGGGCGGGACTGCCCATTCTGTGGGAAGGGCTCAACCTTGGGGAAAGACTTCCTCCTTTAGTTGATCCTTCCTAGAACCAACCTATGGATTACTAAACAGATCAAGTTGACAACACCTTAACTATCACAAGTCCACCCCTTGTCAACTTGGCATCAAATCATGTCTCCTTACATCATACTTAATTTTCAAATGAAAACAGTAACAAGCTCATAATTCCGCCTAACATGGCATAACTATCCCACGTACAACTGGAACCGCAAAATCTTCCCCCCAACACAAAGCTTAGTCTCTAGTATAATGGGTCTAATATAAATTCAACAGTTAGCTAATGATATAATCGTAATATTGGTGTAGATACATACAAACACTCTGTTATCAAGGCAGGACAGAAACATTGCAATCACAGTCCTCGTTTCTGTAACTGGTCACGTGGCCTTAGCTGGTATTTGTAACTGCCTTCTTCTACTACCCATTCTGTATTTCTTCCACCTTCAGCAAGCACCTGAGCAGGTCTTGGTTCTTTACCTGGAGGGGTAACCCATACCTTCATTCCTGAAGGATCTGGGCCATTTATCACACTACTTCTATTGGGTTGTTGCAGTTGTCCATTGACTTTGACAACAGAACATGGTAACACTAGCAGACGCCCTTAAGGATCTCCTGCACCCCAGGCATACTCTTCCTTACCTCCATTGTGGAGAAGCAGTCCAATTTCCCCCTGGTAATCTGGATCAATCACCCCTGCTATCACTGTAACTCCTTTCTCAGCCTGTTCACTCAAGGGCATTAGGAGCCCAAAGTGACCAGGGGGAAGTCTTAGCTTCCAGTTCAATGGAATGTTCTTTGTGTATCCTGGAAAAAGCACTCCCCCCTCTGGGACCAAGATTTGTAGTCCAGCAGAGCATAAGGTTGCGGGAACAGGAAGCAAAAATCTAGCTAATGGGTCACTTGGAGTGATGGTAAGTGGGACCATTCCCATTTCCACCCCTTGATTCCTGGACCCGTGAATCCGGGCTATAGGAGAAACAGTACCATATATAGAACGCTGATTCAGAGCGTATATAGCCTGCTGGAGGACACTCCCCAAGCCCTCCAAGCTATTGCCACCTAGTTGGCGCTGTAGCTGTTTCTTCAAAAGGCCATTCCGCCATTCTATCAAGCCAGCTGCTTCAGGATGGTGGGGCACATGGAAAGACCAGTGAATTCCATGATCATGAGCCTACTGCCGTACTTCCTTGACGGTGAAGTGAGTTCCTTGGTCAGAAGCAATGCTGTGTGGAATGACATGACGGTGAATAAGGCATTCTGTAAGCCCACGGATGGTAGTCTTGGCAGAAGCACTACGTGCAGAAAAGGCAAATGCATACCCAGAATAAGTGTCTATTCCAGTAAGTACAAAACGCTGCCCTTTCCATGATGGAAGTGGTCCAATGTAGCCAACCTGCCACCAGGTTGCTGGCTGGTCACCCCGAGGAATACTACCATATCGGGGGCTCAGAGTTGGTCTCTGCTGTTGGCAAATTTGGCACTGAGCAGTAGGCGTAGCCAGGCCAGCCTTAGTTAGTGGAAGTCCATGTTGTTGGGCCCATGCATAGCCTGCATCTCTGCCACCATGGCCACTTTGTTCGTGGGCCCATTGGGCAATGACAGGGGTGGCTGAGGAAAAAGGTTGACCACTATCCACAGTACGGGTCAGCTTATCTACTTGATTATTAAAATCATCCTCCAACGAGGTCACCTTCTGATGAGCATTAACATGGGACACAAGTATCTTTATATCCTTCCCCCATTCAGAGAGTTTTATCCACATACACCTTCCCCAAATGTCCTTTTCACCAATTTTCCAATTGTGCTCCTTCCAAGTCCCAGACCATCCAGCCAAACCATTGGCCACAGCCCATGAATCAGTGTATAAGCACACATCTGGCCATTTTTCTTTCCAAGCAAATTGCACAACCATATGCACTGCCCGAAGTTCTGCCCATTGTGAAGACTTCCCTTCACCACAGTCCTTCAGAGTTGTACCAGAAAGGGGCTGTAATGCTGCAGCTGTCCACTTTTGGGCGGTGCTTGCATAACATGCTGAACCATCTGTAAACCATGCTCTAGACCTCTCCTCCTCAGTCAATTGATCATAGGGCACACCCCATGACGCCATAGGTGCATGCTTGGGGACAGAAGGCTTTGCAACAGGAGTAGCAACCATAGGCATTTGGCCAACTTCCTCATGTAACTTACTCGTACCTTCAGGGCCTGCTCGAGCCCGATCACGTATGTACCACTTCCACTTAATGATGGACTGTTGCTGTGCACGTCCAACTTTATGGCCTAGTAGGTCAGATAACACCCAGCTCATGATGGGCAGCTGAGGTCGCATAGTAACTTGATGGCCCATTGTCAAACGTTCAGTTTCCACTAAGGCCCAATAGCAGGCCAAGAGCTGTCTCTCAAATGGAGAATAATTGCCTGCAGACGATGGCAGGGCCTTGCTCCAAAATCCCAATGGCCTCCACTGTGATTCACCTATGGGGGCCTGCCAAAGGCTCCAAACAGCATCCCTGTCTGCCACTGAAACCTCAAGTACCATCGGATCTGCTGGATCATACGGCCCAAGGGGCAGAGCAGCCTGCACACCAGCCTGGACCTGTTGAAGAGCCTTCTCTTGTTCTGGGCCCCACTGAAAACTAGTAGCTTTCAGAGTCACTTGGTATATGGGATTGAGTAAGACACCCAAGTGAGGAATGTGCTGTCTCCAAAATCCAAATAGGCCCACTAGACGTTGTGCTTCTTTCTTAGTGGTAGGAGGGGCCAAATGCAACAACTTGTCCTACACCTTAGAAGGAATATCCCTACATGCCCCACACCACTGAACTCCTAGAAATTTCACTGGGGTGTAAGGAATAGATGGCCCCCAATATATTCAGTTCTATATTGTTTATTGTTTGCTTTCTCCAGCCACCTGGCTGGAGGCAATGTCAAGGTGGATCTTTAGGTGTGGTGGTGTGTTTCAGATTTCAATCTAAAGATACTCGAAGTGTGCCTAGCTGGAGTTCCTGAAGGGTTGTATGGCTTTAGGCTTTAGGCTGGTGCTTCTCTCTCTCTCTGCTTGGTCCTGTGAAGGCAGGCCAGCTTCTTCTCCATTATAGGAACTTCCCCTGGATCTGTAGGCTTCAATAAATATTCCTTCCTCCATAAATGTGCCTGGTCTGGAAGTTCATCTCACTGAACCTGAAGCTGTCTGCTACAGCCACTATTGCACTTGTGTAAGCATCATGACAGGTTATTTTCTGCTAAGAAGGTTAGACCATGAGTTGCTTGGACAAATATTGGTCATTTTCCCCCAGTCGCCCATGTAGCACCTTCTGGCACTAGACACGCTGACTGTCTGGGGACTGACTCTCTTCGAGCTTCCAGCCATGCCATTCCATTTTCCATGTCAACCACATAAAGTGTCTTCAGCAGTAGGGTCTTACTACTAACCTTTGGTGGGTCATCAAGTACTCAGACAGAAATGTGTCTTTCTTCTAGGAAACCTTGTAGGTCTCTCTGATCAAAAGCTCATTGTGCTTGATAGCCACATTCTGGTACTGGGAGTTACAGGTCAGTTCCCACTAAGAAAAGGAAGAAAAATGTAACTAATATAAAAGAGTTTGAGAGGAGAGAGAGAGATTGAGAGAGAGAGAGAAAGAGAGAAAGAGAGAAAGAAGCTGTAGAAGATTAAGGTCAGTCTTGATCATATTCTCTCCAGTGTCTTTAGGCTCAGATGTTCCCTCTAAGGGCCTGGTGAAGGTTCAGCCATTTGGTCTGCCTTTTAGGATGCAGAATTTTATGGTACCATTGCCATTTGGGTCTAGATTTGTGTTTCCCAACACTTCCCTTTCCTAACCCTCCCTCCCCACCCATCCTATTGTCTAGTCCACGAGATGCTTGCTGGGTATGTAAGGCATCTTGGGTACATTCACGTTAGTTGCTGTAGATGAGTGAGACTATGTGGCGGTTTTTTTTTTTTTGTGATTGGGTAAGTTCACTGAGAATGATCTGTTCCAGGTTCAGCCATTTTTCCTCAAATTTCATTGCGTTATTTTTTCTTACTGCTGTATAAAATTCCATTGTGTAGCTATACCACATCTTAGTTATCCATTCTTCTAGTGATGGACATCTGGGTTGATTTGAGCTCTTAGCTATTACGAATTGAGCCACTACAAACGTGGTTGAAAAATCTCTCTGGCCTGTGGTTTGAAGGTTTCAGGGTAGATGCCCAATAAGGGAATAACTGGGTCTGTTGGTATCTCTATAGTCATCTTTTTTCAGGAGTCTCCATATTGCTTTCCAAAGTGGTTTTACCATCCTACATTCCTACCAACAGTGGATGAGTGTTTCTTCTTCTCCACATCCTCTCCAGCATTCATTATCATTTGATTTTTTGATGTTTCCTATCCTTAGTGGGGTAAGGTGGAATCTCATAGTTGTTTGAATTTGCATTTCTCTGATGGTTAGGGATGATGAACATTTTCTTAAGTGTGTGTTTGCCATTTGTATTGGTCCTCTGGGAACTGCCTGTTCATCACTCTGCCCAATTTTGTGAGTGGGGTGTTTGGCTTTTTAATGTTTAGATTTTTGAGTTCTTTGTAGATTCTAGAGATTAGGCGTCTGTCAGTTGGATAACCAGGAAATATTTTCTCCCATTCTGTGGGTAAATTGTTGGCTTTGCTTATTGTATGCTAGTCTGTAAAGAAACTCTTCAGCTTCATGTGATCCTACTGGTTGAGTGACTTTTTAAGATTGTGAGCTACTGGGGTTTTGTTCAGGAAGTCTTTTTCTATTCCTATGTCACGGAAAGTACTTCCTATATTTTCTCCGAGTAATAGTTCGGTTTCTGGTCTTATATTGAGATTTTTGATCCATTTGGAATTGAGTGTAGTGCATGGCAAAATGTGTGGATCAAGTTCCAATTTCCTGCATACGGTTATCATGTTTGTCCAGCACCATTTGTTGAAGATCCTTTTTTATTTCCAGCCTATATTGTTAGGGTCTTTTTCGAATATCAAGTAGCTATAATTGCTTGACCCAAAGTCCGGGTCCTCAAGTCTAATCCATTGGTCTATACTGCTGTTTTTCTCCCAGTACGATGCTGTTTTTATTACTATGCCTTTGTAATATAGCTTCAGATTAGGTATGGTGATGCCTCCAGTGGTATTTCATTTGCTGAGGATATGTTTGGATATGTGAGGCCTTCTGCCTTTCCATATGAAATTTGAGATCATTTTTTCTATCTCTGTGAAGAACACTGTAGGGATTTTAATTGGAATTTCATTAAATCTGTAAATTGCCTTTGGTAGGATTGTCACCTTCACAAAGTTAATTCTGTCTATCTAGGAGCATGGGGGGTCTTTCCATTTTCTCAAGTCATCTGCAATTTCTTTTTTGAGTGTATTTATGTTTTCATTGTATAGACCTTTCACTTCCTTGGTTAATGTTATTCCAAGTACAGGTGTAACATCTGCTGCTCTCTGGATAAATGTATATACTATGCTTATCAAACTGTCCAGTAAGCACTTCTCTTAATATTCATACCCTCATATTAATGCTACTCTCACTTGGGGAAGAGAATCTTCTGTTTTCAGATGGCAGTGATCTTGGGACGACTCAGAAGGTATCATAGTGTTGGAAAGAAGTGACTGGAGTACTGAATAACATCTCGATCACACCTTCCAAGTCTCAGGGTCTAATGTGGTAGAGGTGATGGAACGAATGTAAGAGCCAAAGGAAGGGTAGGACTTCTTACAACGTGCTCCCTACAGACATAAAATGGCCTGGATATCCATGACCTCACAGTGCCTTACACTACCTACAAAAGACCATCCTAAGAGGGAGAAAAGATCAAGACATCAAAATAAAAGAGACACATATTGAGATAGGGAGGGGATGTGATGGAGAATGAAACTTGAAAGGGGAAAGTAGGGGGAGGGAGGGTATTGCCATGGAATATATTTTATAATCATGCAAAATGTTAATAAAAATTGAGACTACATCTTCTGGCCAAGATGGCGACCACCTAACTGCCCTGCACATCCCTTGGAAAGAGGCAAGATATTAAGGGTTCACTGGGTCTTTTAGTGGAGAGTAATCTCCAATAGATTTCCAGCGGAAGGGCACAGAGGGGAAAAATCCAGGAATTGCTGATTCCCTCGTGTGTGGGTAGCACACCACTCCCTGCAAGCAGCCGATGTACCCACAGTCCCAGCTTCAGGAAACTCCCACACTTACTGTAAGAAAAGTGTCCCAGGCCAACATAGTTCCACTTGCCACACTGCTCAGGGGCGATTGCCCTGATACCCCTCCCCACAAATGACCTTGGCCAGGCTACGCCTGCTGGCCCATTGGAGCTCAGGCTCCTTTGATCAATTTGCCCACGAAACATGTGCCACTGCTGATCCCTGCTAGTGCAAGCTTAGCCTACTCCACCCATCTGCTCACTTACTGTTCCAGCCGCTGCACATTCAAACATGAGCCCAGGCCCATTGCAACTCCTCACATGAGCTCAGACTGTATATGTCTGTTGCAACCACTAGCTTAGGTGACAGCCCCTTCCTATATGCAGCACTGGCCAACTGCTATTGTCCTGTTTCAGGTGAACTCAGACTGCTTCTGGGTGCCAGTGTACCGCCACGTCAGAGTTTGGGCTGCTTCAGTGCTTGGTGACTCTGGGTCCCTCCTAAAACGAGCGCCAGCAGCTTTTGTACATTACCACGTGAGAGCTCAGGCAAGTTTGGTGCCATTGCCAGGCAGGACCTCAGCCAGCTTTGGCAAGTCAGAGACAAAGTACAGGCTGCTTGGCAACTGTCTCAGGCTGCTACAGCTTCCTATTGTGCTAGAGCCCAGGCTGACTCAGCCACCTAAGTGTCCATACACTGCGATGGGCAGACCACAGCGCTGAAGAAATAACACGAAAAATCAAATGCAAGAAAATCCAGTTAGCTCACCCAGTCCTCCAATGAACATCTCTAATAATACATAGAAGAAACATTAGGATCAGAACACCAAACGAAGCTATGAGCAATGCAACCCTGTCCAAGCTACTGGTATTACTTGCAGAAAAGCAACAAAGGACCGATAATCATGGGGATGCTGCCATCACTAGACTAGACTTAATAGATAAGAAAATGGAAGGAATTCGAAGACAGTTAAGATATATGAGGGACAGTGAAAAAAATGAGGACCTCAAAAATCAGCTGGTGATGCTAAATGAAGACATAAAGAAACGGAAGGATGAATTCCAAGAAGCATCAAGAAAATCAGAAATTTAGGGGGAAAGGGACCTTGACAGAGGGATGAAAACTATACATAGAAAAGTAGTAGAAAATGAAAGCCTAATGGAGCAAATCCAAAAATCTCTAGAACGTCTCAAGAATAGAGTCATCCATGTGGAGGATAGAAACTCTGATCTGGAAGACAAAATGGAAGAAATAGTTCGAGAGTTCAAAAGTTTCAGTAAGTTCAAAGTTTTGTGGGATGAGAACATGAGGGAATTGTGGGATACCCTTAAAAGTCCTAATATCAGGATCATTGGAATTTCAGAAGGTGAAGAAATTCAGACCAAAGGCATGGAGAACTTATTTAACAAAGTTATTGAAGAAAACTTCACCAGTGTCTTAAAAAAAAAGGGCCATCAAGATACAAGAAGCCAACAGAACTCCAAAACAGACTGGACCAAAGGAGAAACTCTCCAAGACATATTGTCATTAAGACTCTAAACATTGACAACAAAGAGAAAATCCTAAAAGCAGCTAGGGAAAATCAGCACATCACTTTTAAAGTTAACTCCATCAGAATTACTCCAGACTTCTCAATGGAAACCCTGAGAGCTAGAAGGGCCTGGAATTAAATACTGCAAATTCTAAGAACCTATGGCATCCAACCCAAACTACTCTACCCAGCAAAAGTATCTCTCATAATAGATGGTGAAAGAAAAACTTTCCATGACAAAACTCAGCTTTACACTTATATGAACACAAAACCAAACCTACAGAGCATATTACAGGAAATTCTCCACAAACAAGAATCAAATAATCAAACGCAAATGCTTATAAGAAGCAGATCACAATAACCAAACTCAGAGTAGGCACAAAAAACTTCAAAGTCCATGAAAACACCAAATCCCATATGCCATCAGAATATGGCAGGGATCAAATCAAATCTCACAGTGATTACCCTAAATATTAATGGCCTTGTTTCACCCATCAAGAGACAAAAGGTGACAGGATGGATCAAAAAATTAGACCCCTCAATCTGTTGTCTTCAAGAAACACACCTCACCACTACAGACAGACACCCTCAGGGTGAAAGGGTGGAAAACAATATTCCAAGCAAACAGGAATAAGAAACAAGTAGGCGAATCTATATTAACACTGGATAAAATAGACTTCAAACCAAAAATAATCAAAAGAGACAAAAAAGGCCACTTCCTACTTATCAAGGAAACAATCCATCAAGAGGATACTACAATCATAAATCTGTATGCACCAAACACAGGTGCCCCACAGTTCACAAGCATTACCTGCTTGACAATAAAACAGAAACACCAACACCTTCATAACTGGGGACTTCATTACACCATTGTCAGTAATAGATAGTCCAAACAGAAACTCAACAGGAAAGTAAGAGAGCTCTACAAAACCATAGATCATTTAGACCTAACAGACACTTATAGAACTTCCCATCCCAAATCCACAGGGTACACATTCTTCTCAGCAGCACATGGAACACTCTCTAAAATAGACCATATACTGGTTCACAAAGCGTGCCTCCACATATTTAGGGAGATTGACATATTTCCCTGCATGATATCAGGTCACAAAGGTATATTGCTAGAAATTAACAACAAAAGACCCAACGAGAACCCCAATGGCAGCTGGAAACTCAACAACACACTTTTAAACAATCAATGGATAGTGGATGAAATAAAAAATGAAACTGCAAAATTTCTAGACATGAATGACGTTGAGAACATATCATACCAAAGTTTGTGGGACACAATGAAGGCGGTAATCAGGGGAAAATTCATAGCACTAAATGCCATCATAACAAAGACAGAGAGAACCCAAATCTATAACCTAACCATCCACCTAAAGTCACGGGAAAAGCAAGAAAAGTCCAACCCACAAGATCCAGAAAGAAAGAAGTATTTAAAATCAGAGCAGAGGGGCTGGAGAGATGGCTTAGCAGTTAAGAGCTTGCCTGTGAAGCCTAGGGACCCTGGTTCGAGGCTTGATTCCCCAGGACCCACGTTAGCCAGATGCACAAGGGGGCGCATACGTCTGGAGTTCGTATGCAGTGGCTGGAAGCCCTGGCGTGCCCGTTCTCTCTCTCTCTTTCTCTCTCTCTCTCTCTCTCTCTCTCTCTCTCTCTCTCTCTCTCCCTCTTTCTGTCTGTCACTCTCAAATGAATAAATAATAAACAAAATTTTTTTTTAAAAATCAGAGCAGAAATTAATGAACTGGAAAATAAGAAAACAATTAAGACAATTGACAAAACAAAGAGCTGGGTTTTGAAAAAATAAACATCGACAAACCCCTGGCCAATTTGATCAAGCAAAAAAAAGTGATGCTTCAAATTAACAAAATTCAATGTGTTCTCATGATCATTCATTTCCAAAAATTTTGCAATTTCATTTTTTATTTCCTACACTATCCACTTATTGTTTAAAAGTTTGGTGTTCAGTTTCCAGGTGCCGTTGGGATTCTTGGTGGGTCTTTTGTTGTTAATTTCTAGCAATATAGCATTGTAATCTGATATCATGCAGGGAATTATGTCAATCTTCCTAAATATGTGGAGGCAGGCTTTGTCAACCAGTATATGGTCTATTTTAGAGAATGTTCCATGGGCTGCTGTGAAGAATGTGTGGTCTGTGGATTTGGGATGGAAAGTTCTGTAGATATCCGTTAGGTCTAAGTGTTCTATGGTTTTGTTGAGCTCTCTTATTTCCCTGTTCAGTTTCTGTTTGGATGATCTGTCTATTACTGATAATGGTGTCTTGAAGTCCCCAACTATGATGGTGTTGGTAGTTATTTCTGTTTTATTGTCAAGTAGGTTTTGCTTTAAGAACTGTGGTGCCCCTGTGGTTGGTGCATACAGATTTATGATTGTAATATCCTCTTCATGGATCATCCCCTGATTAGTAGAAAGTGGCCTTCTTTGTCATTTTTTATTATTTTTGGTTTGAAGTCTATTTTATCTGGTATTCATATAGCTACGCCTGCTTCTTTCTTATTCCTGTTTGCTTGGAATATTGTTTTCCACCCTTTCACCCTGAGGAGGTGTCTGTTTTTAGTGATGAGGTGTGTTTCTTGAAGACAACAGATTGAGGGGTCTAATTTTTTGATGCATCCTATTAGCTTGTGTCTCTTGATGGGGGAATTAAGGCCATTAATATTTAGGATAATGACTGTGACATTTGTTTTGATCCCTGCCATATTGTGATGGTATACGTGATTCGTTGTTTTCATGGACTTTGAAGTTTTTTGTGCCTTCTCTGAGTTTGGTTATTGTGTTCTGCTTCTTGTAGGTATTTGAGTTTGATTATTTGATTCTTCTCTGTGGAGAATTTCCTGAAATACTCTCTGTAGGTTTGGTTTTGTGTTTATATAATTGTAAAGTTGAGCTTTGTCATGGAAAGTTTTTCTTTCACCATCTATTATGAGGGACACTTTTGCTGGGTAGAGTAGTTTGGGTTGGAAGCCATAGGTTCTTAGACTTTGCAGTGTTTCATTCCAGGCTCTCCTAGCTTTCAGGGTCTCCATTGAGAAGTGTGGAGTAATTCTTCTGGGGTTACCATTAAAAGTGATGTGCTTTTTTTCCCTAGTTGCTTTTAGGATTTTCTCTTTGTTGTCAATGTTTAGAGTCTTAACGACAATATGTCTTGGAGAGTTTCTCCTTTGGTCCAGTCTGTTTGGAGTTCTGTTGGCTTCTTGTATCTTGATGGGCCATTCTTTTGAGAGACTTTTGAAATAGAAACATTCATCTGTAAGACAAGATGGAAGAAACAGTTTGAGAGATCAAAAATTTCATTTACTTCAAAAGTTTCTGTGAACAGATCATGAGAGTATTGTGGAAAACCTTTAAAAGTCCTAATATCAGGACCATTTGATTACCAGAAGAAGAATAAATTAAATATTTTATTTTTATTTATTTATTTGACAAAGAAAGAGAGAGGGGGTTTCATCAGGGCCTCAGGCCACTGTGAGAGAAGTCCAGATGCTTGCGCCCCATTGTGCATCTGGTGAAAATGGATCCGGTGGAATAGAATCAGGGTCCTTTGGCTTTTCAGGGAAATGCTTAACCTCTCAGCCATTCCTCCAGCCCTTTTTAATTGTATATATAAGACATTAAAATGCAATTAGATACAACATAATCTTGGGGATATCACTGACTGCTTTCCCCTCATTCCTATTCAGGGTTAATATCATGCAAATCAAACGACCATAATGCTCCCTATATGTGAAGACTAAAGATACTTTTACTTCTGTACAATCAAAGGTATCCCTCGTAATAGATGGTGAAAGAAAAACCTTCCATGACAAAACTGAGCTTTACAATTATATGAACACAAAACCAAACCTACAGAGAGGATTTCAGGAAATTCTCCACAGAGAAGAAATAAATAATCAAGCTCAAATTAAGTAGTAAGAAAATTAAGAAGTAAGAGAGTTCAACAAAACAATAGATCACTTAGGCCTAACGGATATCTACAGAACTTTCCTCCCAAATCCACAGACTGCACATTCTTCTCAGCAGCACATGGAACATTCTCTAAAATAGACCATATACTAGGTCACAAAGACTGCTTCCATATATTTAGGAAGATTGACATAATTCCCTGCATGATAGCAGATCACAATGCTGTATTGCTCGAAATAAACAACAAAAGACCCACCAAGAAGCCAAATAGCACCTGGAAACTGAACAGCATATTTTTAAACAATAAGTGGATAGTGTATGAAATAAAAGATGAAATTTCAAAATTTCTGGAATTGAATGACAATGAGAACACATCGTACCAAAACTTATGGGACACAATGAAGGCGGTAATTAGGGGAGAATTCATAGCACTCAATGCCTTCATAAAAAAGACAGGAAGATCCCAAATCAGTATCCTAACCATCCACCTAAAGGCACTGGAAAAGAAAGAAAAATTCAACCGAAAAAGCTCCAGAAGGAAAGAAATAATTAAAATCAGAGCAGAAATTAATGAATTGGAAACCAAGGAAACGATTAAGGCAATTGACAAAACAAGGAGCTGGTTCGTTGAAAAAATAAACAAGATTGACAAACCCCTGGGCAATTTAATCAAGCAAAACAAGGAGAAGCTTCAAATAAACAAAATTCAAAATGAGAAAGAAGACATCACAACAGACATAAGTGAAATTGGGAGAATAATCAGGACGTATTTCAAAAACTTCTACTCCACATAACTGGATAATGTGGAGGAGATGGATAAATTCCTGGATGCATACCATCTATCAAAGCTTAACTCAGAGCACATTAATCGACTCAATGAACCCATCACACTCATGGAGATTGAAAAAGTAATAAAAAACCTCCCCAAAAAGAAGAGTCCAGGACCAGGTGGCTTCTCAGCTGAATTCTATCAAACCTTCATGGAAGAACTGAAACCAATCTTCACAAACTGTGCCACACAATCGGTGAACAGGGAAAGCTACCCAACTCCTTTTCTGAAGCTATCATCACCCTAATTCCAAACCAGGCAGATATGCCACAAGAAAAGAAAGCTACCGGCCTATTTCCCTGATGAACTTAGATGCAAAAATCATGAACAAAATCCTTGCAAACTGAATCCAACAACACATCAAAAACATTATCCACCTTGGCCAAGTGGGATTCATCTCAGGAACACAGGTGTGGTTCAACATACAAAAATCTGTCAATGTAATACACCACATAAACAAGGTTAAACATAAAAACCACATGATCATTTTGATAGATGCAGAAAAGTCCTTTGACAAGATACAACATCACTTCATGATCAAAACATTGGAGAGAATTGGCATGGTTGGTTCACATTTTAACATAATAAAGGCAATATACAAAGCTCCAAAGGCCCAAATAATACTTAATGGCGAGAGACTGGAGGAATTCCCATTAAGATCAGGAACAAGACAGGGTTGTCCACTCTCACCTCTGCTTTTCAATATAGTACTGGAAGTCCTACCTCAAACAATAAGAGAGGAGAAGGAAATAAAAGGGGTACAATTTGGAAAGGAAGAAGTTAAGTTAGTTCTCTTCGCTGATGACATGATAGTATATGTAACAGACCTGAGAGACTCCATCCCAAAACACTTGAATGTGATTAACTCCTATACTAAGGTAGCAAGATACAAAATCAATGCACAAAAACCAGTAGCCTTTGTATATGGAAATGACAAAGATGCAGAGAAAGAAATATGGAACATAGTCCCATTTTCAATAGCAACAAAAATAATAAAATACCTTGGAATAACGTTAACCAAGGAAGTGAAAGATCTATACAATGAACACATAAAAACACTCAAAAAAGAAATTGAGCCGGGCGTGGTGGCGCACGCCTTTAATCCCAGCACTCGGGAGGCAGAGGTAGGAGGATCACCATGAGTTCGAGGCTACCCTGAGACTCCATAGTGAATTCCAGGTCAGCCTGGGCTAGAGACGCTACCTCAAAAAATCAAAAAAAAAAAAAAAAAGTAATTGAGGAAGACTTGAGAAAATGGAAAGACCTCCCATGCTCGTACATAGGCAGAACTAACACTGTGAAAATGAGCAATCCCACCAAAGACCATACTCAGATTTAATGCAATTCCAATTAAAATCCCTACAGTGTTCTTCACAGAGAAAGGAAAAATGATCTCAGATTTCATATGGAAAGGCAGAAGGCCTCGAATGTCCAAACATATACTCAGCAAAAGAAATATGTCTGGAGGTATCACCTTACCTGATCTAAAGGTATATTACAAAGCCATAGTAATAAAAACAACATGGTACTGGCATAAAAACAGGAGTATAGACCAATGGAATAGACCCGTACTTTGGGTCAAGCAACTATAGCTACTTCATATTCGATGAAGGCCCAAACGATATAGGCTGGAAAGAAGACAGCATCTTCAACACATGGTGCTGGACAAACTGGATAACCATATGCAAGAAACTGAAATTGATCCACACATTTGACCATGCACTACACTCAAGTCCAAATGGATCAAAGACCTCAATATAAGACCAGAAACTCGAATACTACAGGAAGAAAATTTAGGAAGTACTTTCCATGATATAGGAACGGAAAAAGACTTCCTGAACAAAACCCCAGTAGCTCACAATCTTAAACAGTCACTCAACCAATGGGATCACGTGAAGCTGAAGAGTGTCTTACAGACAAGCATATAATAAGCAATAATAATAAGGAGAAAATAATAATAAGGAGAAAATAATTGTAGGTTATCCAACTGATAGAGGCCTAATCTCTAGAATCTACAAAGAACTCAAAAATCTAAACAGTAAGAAGTCAAACACCCCACTCACAAAATGGGCTAAAGAGCTGAACAGGCAGTTCACAGAGGAAGAAATACAAATGGCAAACAGACACTTAAGAAAATGTTCATCATCGCTAATCATCAGAGAATTGCAAATTGAAACAACTATGAGATTCCACTTTTCCCCATTAAGAATAGCAAACATCAGAAAATCAAATGAAAATAAATACTGGCGAGGATGTGGAGAAGTAGGAACACTCATCCACTGTTGGTGGGAATGTAGGATGGTACAACCACTTTGGAAAGCAATATGGAGACTTCTAAAGAAGCTGACTATCAAGAGGTACCAGCAGACCCAGTTATTCCCTTACTGGGCATCTACCCTGAAACCTGCAAACCACAGGCCAGAGAGATTTGCTCAACCATGTTTGTAGCGGCTCAATTTGAAAAAGCTAAGAGCTGGAATTAACCCAGATGTCCATCACTACAAGAATGGATAACTAAGATGTGGTATATCTACACAGTGGAATTCTATACGGCAGTAAGAAAAAATGGCACAATGAAATTTGAGGAAAAATGGTTGAACCTGGAACAGATCATTCTCAGTGAACTTACCCAATCACAGAAAAAAAATGGGCACATAGTCTCACTCATCTACAGCACCTAACCTGAATCTTCCCAAGATGCCTTACATACCCAGCAAGCATTTTGTGGACAAGGCACTAGGATGGATGGGGTGGGAGGGGAGGGCATCGAAAAGGTGGCAATCAAAATCTAGACTCAAATGGGAATGGTACCATAAAATTCTACTTCCTAAAAGGCAGACCAAATGGCTGAACCTTCACCAGTCCCTCACAGGGAACACGTGAACCACAAGACACTGGAGAGTGTAGGATCAAGACTAACCTTAATCTTCTACATCCGCCCTCTCTCTCTCTCTCTCTCTCTCTCTCTCTCTCTCTCCTCTCTAACTCTTGTATATTAGTTATCTTTTTCCTCATTTTCTTTGTGGGCACTGACCTGTAACTCCCAGTACCAGCATGGGGCTATCCTCCACAATGAGCTTTTGATCAGAGAAACCTACAAGGTTTCCTAAAAGAGAGACAGATTTCTGTCAGAGTACTTGATGACCCACCAAAGTTTAGTGGTAAGACCCTCCTGCTGAAGACACCTTATGTGCTTGACACGCAAAATGGAATTGTAAGCCGGAAGTTGGAAGAGAGTCAGTTCCCAGACAGTCAGCGCGTCTAGTGCCAGAAGGTGCTACATGGGCGACTGGTGGAAAATGACCAGTAACAGTGGTTTAAGGTGGGGCCCTATTGAGGTGCATTTGGCTGATTCTCTCCTCATCATCTCCTCAGTATCTGTGTCCTGCTGAATAACAGAAGCAAATTCTCCAATGTAAAGTGAAGTCAGCACCACATAAATGACTCATTATTTTAGAGAGAATTTATTATGTGTACTCCCTCTTGTAGCCCACGATTGGTGGGAGCTTGAAAGTGGAGAGTAGACTCATTTTTTGGATATGGTTCTGACTTATTTCCCAGCTCCATGTAGGGGTTCCTTTCCACTGATTGGATCAATTAGCAAGCTTTTAGTTTTTCACAATAGAGCCAGTCCAGCAGCTGCTTCTCTAAGGTGGGAGCATAGAGAACAGCCTCCAGTCAGCTTCTCAGACTCTTTTTATAGGGCAAAACCATAGAAATCAGGAGTAGGTGGTTTTCCTAGGCAAGAAAATGTGGTGACAGAAACAAACCAGCCATTACAATTAAACTGCTGCTTGGAATCTTATGAATACACAATCCTGGGAACAGTAACCAGGGAACAATTTGTGGCCCCACCTCAGACATAGAAACTTAGAGAAACAGAAACTTAACTTAGTCATTATATCAAAATGGCTCTTGCTGTTAAAATGGAATTAGGTTGGCTCTAAATTGCCCCATTTTCTTATATATCCCTGCCAATCTTTTATAGGGTGTTTCTATTTCCATTGACTCTATTGGTTGAAAATGTTTATGAAGAACAAGTGTTTTAGTAGTTTCTATTTGTCTGAATATAAAATTCAAAAAGTCACAGAAAAATGCCTGACAAATATTTCAAGAAAATGATGTTATTCAGAGATGAAATGAGGGGAATCAAAGAAGAAAAGAAAGTAATTAAAGAAGACAACAAACTTCTGAAGGACAATACAGGAAACCATCATAATGGAATAAGGAGGTCATTACAAGACACGAGAAAGAAAACAGTAACACTGAAGAAAAACCAGACTGAAATGCTAGCTCTGAAGAATATAGTCAGTGAAATAAAAAACTCTGTGGAAAGTCTCGTCAGGAGAATGGATGAAGGACAGAACAGAATACCTAAACTAGAAGATCAGGTGGCAGACCTAATATAGTCCAACAAAGAGAAAGACAAGTTAATAGCAGGACATGAATGGGAATTTCAAGATATCAGGGACACTATGAAAGGATCAAACATAAAAATTCAGGGAGTAACAGAAGGAGAAGAATTTCAATCCAAAAGCTTGGTAGGTGTTTTCCAAAAAATCATAGAAGGAAAGTTTCTCCAAATTGGGAAAGAAATGCCAGTGCAGATACAAGAAGCTTTTAGAACACCAAACAGAAAAAAACCTGGAAAGGAACTCTCCTTGCCATGTTAAAGTTAAACGACTACACACGCAAACCAACAAAAATGGTTTGAAAGAAGTTAGAGAGAAAAAGAAAAGTACCTACAAAGGCAAGCCCACCAGAATAACTGAAGATAACTCAACACAAACTTTAAAAGCCAGAAGGGCTTGGAATAACTTCAGAGGATAATGACTGTCAACCAAGATTACTTTATCCTGCAAAGCTATCTGTCCAAATTGATGGTGAAATAGAGATATCTCACAACCAAAACAGGCTGAAGGAATTTATGACAACTAAACCAGCTCTACAAAAATACTCAAGGAATTCTTAACACCAAAGAGAAAGCCAAACACACACAGGAAGAAATGGCAAAAAAATAAACCACACTCAAATAACAGTTAAAACAAATGTGTAAAGGGAAAACAGGAAACACTACAAAATAAGAAGAATTGTGAGAATACAAGCATACCTTTCAATAATAACTCTTCATATTAATGGCCTCAATGTACCAGACTCGGGCTTACAGGCTGGATTAAAAGTCAGAATTCTGCCATTTGTTGCCTCCAGGAAACACATCTCTCAATAAAAGATAGACACTGTCTTAGGGTGAAAGGATGGAAAATGATATTTCAAGCAAATGGGCCTAGAAAACAAGCAGGGGTTGCTATCCTAATTCACAATTGTCTCAAAACATAAAGTACCTTAGAATAAACTTAACTAAGGAAGTGAAGGATCTCTACAATGAGAACTTTGAAACATTCAAGTAAGAAATTATGAAAGACACAAGGAAATGGAAAGACATTCCATGTTCTTGGATTGGGAGAATCAATATAGTGAAAATGTCAACCTTACCAACAGCAATCTCCATATTTAATACAATTTCCACTGAAATTCCAATGGTATTCTTCAAAGAAATAGAAAAACAATCCTGAAATTAATTTGGAAGCACAGAAATTTTTGAATAGCCAAAATGATTTTGAGCAACAAAAATAAGGCTGGTGGTACCACCATACCCCATTTTAAGCTATATTACAAAGCCATAGTAACAAAAAGAGCATGGTATTGGCACAAAGACATGTAGATCAATGGAACAGAATAGAAGACCAAGATATTAATTCACACAGCTACAGCCATCTGATTTTTGACAAAAGTTCAAAAAATATTCATTGGAGAAAAGACATCCTCTTCAACAAGTGGTGCTGGGAAAACTGGGCATGTATATGTAGAAAAATGGAAATAAATCCTTGTCTTTCTCCATACACAAGAATCAAATCCAAGTGGAACAGTAGTGTTAATATCAGACCTGAAAATCTGAAATTGCTAGAGGAAAAGGTCAGGGAAACCCTTCAACATATTGGCATAGGTAATAAATTTCTGAATATAACCCCAGTTACTCAGAAATAAAACCACAAATCAACTACTGGGATCTCATGAAGTTGCAAAGCTTTTGTACAGCAAAGGACACTGTGAATAGAGAAAAGAGACAACCTACAGAATGGGAGCAAATCTTTTCCAGCTACACAACTGACAGAACATTAATATCCACAATATACAAAGAACTCAAAACAAAACAATAGGAAATCAAACAACCAAATTGAAAAATGGTCTATGAAACTAAATAGAAAGTTCTCATCAGAAGAAATAACAATGGCATATAAACATCTAAAAAAGGGTTCTACATCCTTAGCCATCAGGGCAATGCAAGTTAAATCTATCTTGAGATTCCATCTTTCTCCTGTCAGAATGGCTATCATTAAAAAAAAAAAATGACAATAAATGTTAGCTCCTCTCCAAATCTTAGTTAGGTTGTCACTTATTATAGTTGATTCTATGAGTGGTCTGATTTCCTCCTTGGTTTCTATAATGGACCACGAATCAGTCAATATTACATTCTTCTTGTAGCATGTGATGGTATACACTTTGTTTCCCCTACAATTGCTTTCTTTATTCCTCTATCATCTGATAAAAGATATGCAGTCACTTCATTTATGTAAGTTCTATGTACTTGATTTCTAGCCTAAAAAGTGTTCTACAAAAATAATTAAATTAAACAAAATAAAGCACAAACCTGATCAATATTGACGGATGTTCCATATGCCAATGAGAAGAATATGCTTTCCCCTTGGGTTGTATGTACTATTTCATAGAAGCCAGCTGATACTATTTAATATATTATGCAATTGAAAGGTGAAGTTTTTAGGGTGATTTTGTTTAGGTGGTGTATGTATTGATGACAATCTGGTATCAGAGTTATTTATTTAACCAAGACATCTATGTCACTTACTGCCCAATAAAGTTTGGCTGATGAAATTTGTTACTTCCACTTACTTACATACCTTTTATCTGTATAGATTTTAACTTTTAGAGTATGAGTATGTTTTTCCATTCTTTTTCTCATTTGAATAATGTGGTGTTAAGATACTAACATTAATTGACATAAGAATTAGTCCATAACCATGTATGTTTCCTTCATATGTTGATTTCCATGCTTTCATTTGATCTGTAAATTTCCTTTGCCAGTGATATCTGTTCCTTGTAAAAAACATATAGTTGTTTTTGATCTTATATCCATTTAGTTGTCCTATGTCTTTTAGTGGGACTACTAAATCTATATCCATTTAAGTACACTGTGGAGGTGACTTTTGATTCATATAACATTTGAGGTTGCCTTTTTATATTTTATGGTTTTCTATTAATTTTTAGGAGTTTGTTGGTTTATTCAAATGAACTGAATTAAATTTTATCAACTTAACCAATATTCATGTATTTCTGTCAGGAAAGTTATCCTATCTAAAGATTTCATGATGTACATCTTCCCTCTCTATGCAGACCTCCTTTATCTTCAAAAAGTCTTAGTTGGTATCATGAATTGATTTACCATGGACTGGTCTTGAACTGTCTTTATTTGTCTAGTGATATCAAATAATCTTGCTGTTACTGTAATATTAATTAGCACACATTTACTTCTTGTGATTGAAATGCAATATTCCTCTTTTATGGATATTAAGGTTTCTACTGTGATGTCTAAGTATATTTTAATGTGTTTGCCTTTCTAGGAATTAATTTTCATTGTTGAGGAAAAAAATGCCTAATGATAAGAAGATTAAGAAAAGAAAGGGGTTATTTCAGGCTTATAGTTTGAGGGGAAATTTCATCACTGTTGAGAAAAGTAACTGACAGATGGCATCACACATTCATAGCAGAGAAGGAACAACCAAGCTAACTCTCAAATTCAAATATCCTAGAGTAACAATTGTCAATGATCTAGCCAGTGGCACACCTCCATATACAAAGCACTACCTCCCAGAGGCTCAATCCACTGAAAACTAAGGAGAAAACTTAATCACCAACACTTGAGGCTATGGGAACGATTTTTAATTCAAATCACCACAATCTGTCTCTGGGCACAATAGGCAAATTTCTGTCACACAATGCCAAAGCCCTCAGTTTAATCTTAAAAGTTGCCATAGTCTTTACAATTTCATCACCATTCAATAGCCTAAAGTTACTTCTGAAACTCAACACAGACTTTTAACTGCCTGTAAAATGATAATTCAAGTTACCAACTGCAACACATAATGACACAGAGTAAACATTCGTGTTCTGAGTAGAAGATATGCCAAGGAAGAGCTGCAACAAAGCTAGATATAAAAACATTGAAGTATTTATCAAATCCTGTGGCTCCATGGAAGATATCTGGAACCCAAGATCAAGTCTTAGTATATCCAAAATGCCAAAATTTGACCTCTGTATTGCTTCCTGCTTTACAGGTAGATCCACCTGTCCTGAGTAAGCAGATCCCCTTTGAAGTCATTCCACAGACCTATCATCTCCAAAATTCTGGTATCTCCACTGTAACTCTTGGTTTTCTTCACACCCCTCCAGACTGATGTCAACAGGGCCTTCATGTAGGGACTGTGATGCCTCTTCACATTGCCACATGTTAGAAAGCCCTGGAATAATGTGGTTGCTCTTAATTACCCTATTTCCTTCATTACTTCTGCATTCAAAACCAGTATCAAATGGAGTTCACTATCAAATTTGTAAAACAAGAAGGGATTTAAGCTTAACTTTGAGGAGTAAGATATTTCTTCACCAGTTTTGCTCAGGTATAACTTTTTATTTTTAAAAAAATGTATCTTCCCTAGATTAGCACTTTGATGGCTTGTGTTTCATGCTAAGTGAATTTTTCAATTGTCCCAATGCAGAACAGGTGGCCATTCTGTAATGGTTGTGATTGATTTAACAATTGCACTTTCATGGCCTACATGAGCTTTGTGCCTGAAACTTTGAATTTGTTTAAATTTCTTTTTGTGTGTGTTATCTATTTTTTTTTGTTTTTAGTAGTTATTATCATTGTTGTTGTTTTTGTTGTTAAAAACATGTTTTGTATGGATACATCATATGTTAGTACCTTCTTTACCCTTCTCCACGCCCCCATTCTGTTTCTGACAATCCTCAGTAGTGTTGCAGGTATTCTTCATGGGTTTGTGGTTTATATATTGAGGGAGCAGAAGTTAGTTACTTTTGGGGGTGAGGGGCTATGTGTCTGGGCATGATGTGTGGAACGTGTGGTTTACAGTCTTCCTGCCTCTTCATCCACAAAATTTACTGAGGCATGGTGGGTGAGTTATGACTCTACTTCACTGATGTGCTCTTAGGAGCCTCTGGATCTCTGCTTTGGAAGGCATGAGAATACTCAGGGACTATTTCCACTCCCTGTGTTGAATATTAGGTGCAACATTGAAGAAGCACTCTTGCTCATCTCCCCAATTCCTGTGTGGATTTGGCTGTGGCTTGACTGAGTCTAGTGAGAGCTTGGCACTGGATAACATAATCTTTGTCTCCATAAGATTCTGATCTTGTTCCCAATTCCAGATATGGGTTCCATAATACTGAACAGATATCAGCTAATCAGAAAGTTTTTGTTTACACACTGAAGCTGTGTCCCACTATTGCACTGAAATGTATAACATGCCAGGGTGTTTGCTTCTGAGTAGCTGAGACCTCTGTTTGCTCCAACCAATGTTGGCAAATTTACCCCTGTAATTCATGTAGCACTTTCCAGCACTAGATGGGCTAACTGTCTGGGGATTGGCTTTCATCTGATTTACTTTGGGACCACATAGTTCTCTCCAATCAACAGTTCAATATTGCTACCAACCAATCTCTGCTACTGGGAGTTACAGGCCAGAGACAGAAAAAAATCCTTTTTAGCTTAGGCTTCAATCCAACCTCACCAGAGCCCTAGTTTTTAGGTGCTTCTTTTTGTTCCTTCTGAGGGTTATATCTTTTATTTATTTATTTATTTATTTTACTAGTCAGTTCTGTATTCAGCAAATACAGTCAGTTTGGTACCATTATTAGGCTCATCCGTGACCTACCCCCTCCCCTTGGCCCCTCCTTGTTGACGTATATGGGTCATGCATTGTGGAGTTAGCCCACAGTTATGGGTAAGCTAAATGTCTCTGCATATCATGACCCAACATGTGACTCTGACATTCTTTCCGCCCCCTCTTCCGCAAAATTTCCCTGAGCCATGTTGGGTTCATTTTTGGTCTGCTTCAGTGATGAGGTGTTGGGGGCCTCTGTGGCTCTGGCTCTCTGATTTCGTAGGAGTTGATTTTTCTCTGTGCTGATCTCCTTCCCCCTTGTGCTGGTGTCCGGTTCATCAGGAAAACAGCCCCCTTGCTTGTTTCTCCAATTTTTCTTAGTTTTACCCGGGGCCCTTTTGAGGTATGATGGTGTGGCTCTCTCCTTAGGATCTACATCTATCTGAAAAAGAGAAGCAGATTCTCCAACGGAGAGTAAGTTAGCACCAGGACAAATGAGATAACCCTTACTTTTTTTTTTTATAGAGAATTTAATAGGTGTAGGCCCTCTTGTAGCCCACAATTGATGGTAGCTTGATATTGGATAGTGGGCTTATGTTTGGATCTGGTTCTGACTTGTTTCCCAGCTCCAGCTATGGGTCCCATACGTGTGAGGGGATCAGTTAGCCAAATTGAGAGCAGTTGGTTCCCCACCATGGCTGTGTGCCACCACTGCACTTGTGTGGGCATCACAACAAGTTATTTGCTGCTAAGTAGGTTAGGCCATGCGTTGCTTCGATAGATATTGGTCAATTTCCCCCAGTCGCCCATGTAGCACCTTCTGGCACTAGACACGCTGACTGTCTGGGGACTGACACTCATCCAACTTCCAGCCATGCCATTCTAATTTGCATGTCAATCACATAAGGTATCTTCAGCAGTAGGGTCTTACCACTAACCTTTGGTGGGTCATCAAGTACTCTGACAGAAATCTGTCTGTCTTTTAGGAAACCTTGTAGGTCTCTCTGATCAAAAGCTCATTGTGGATGATAGCCCCATGCTGGATCTTGGAGTTACAGGTCAGTGCCCACTAAGAAAATGAGGAAAAAGATAACTAATATACAAGAGTTAGAGATAAGAGAGAGAGAGACAAGGAGAGGGGAAGTGAGGGAGGGAAGATGTAGGAGATTAAGGTTAGTCTTAATCTTACCCTCTCCAGTGTCTTGTGGTTCAGGTGTTCCCTGTAAGGGCCTGGTGAAGTATCAGCCATTTGGTCTGTCTTTTAGTAAGTAGAAGATTATGGTACCATTGCCGTTTGGGTCTAGATTTGTGTTTCCCACCCCTTTGATGCCCTCCCCTCCCTCCCCTTCCATCCTAGTGTCTAATCTAGGAGATGCTTGCTGGGTATGTAAGGTATCTTCGGTAGATTCAGGTTAGGTGCTGTAGATGAGTGAGACTATGTGGCAATTTTTTTTCTGTGATTGGGTAAGTTCACTGAGAATGATCTGTTCCAGGTTCAACCATTTTTCCTCAAATTTCATTGTGTCATTTTTTCTTACTGCTGTATAGAATTCCATTGTGTAGATATACCACATCTTAGTTATCCATTCTAACAGTGATGGACATCAGGGTTGATTCCAGCTCTTTGCTATTACAAATTGAGCCGCTATAAACATGGTTGAGCAAATCTCTTTAGTCTGTGGTTTGAAGGTTTTAGGGTAGATGCCCAGTAAGGGAATAACTGGGTCTGTTGGTACCTCTATACTCAGCTTTTTCAGAAGTCTCCATATTGCTTTCCAAAGTGGTTGTACCATCCTACATTCCCACCAACAGTGGATGAGTGTTCCTACTTCTCCACATCCTCGCCGGCATTTATTTTTATTTGACTTTTTGATGCTTGCTATCCTTCTTGGGGTAAGGTGGAATCTCATAGTTGTTTTGATTTGCATTTCTCTGATGATTAGGGATGCTGAACATTTTCTTAAGTGTATGTTTGTCATTTCTATTTCTTCCTCTGTGAACTGCCTGTTCGGCTCTTTGCCCCATTTTGTGAGTGTGGTGTTTGACTTCTTACTGTTTAGATTTTTGAGTTCTTTGTAGATTCTATAGATTAGTCCTCTATCAGTTGGATAACCCACAAATATTTTCTCCCATTCTGTGGGTAATCTATTGGCTTTGCTTATTGTATGCTTGTCTGTAAAGAAACTCTTCAGCTTTATGTGGTCCCATTGGTTGAGTGACGGTTTAAGTTCATGAGCTACTGGGGTTTTGTTCAGGAAGTCTTTTTCCATTCCTATATCATGGAATGTACTTCCTAAATTTTCTTCCAGTAGTATTCGAGTTTCTGGTCTTATATTAAGATCTTTGATCCATTAGGACTTGAGTGTAGTGCATGGTGAAATGTGTGGGTCAAGTTTAAGTTTCCTGCATATGGTTATCCAGTTTGTCCAGCACCATGTGTTGAAGATGCTGTCTTTTTTCCAGCGTATATTGTTTGGGCCTTTCTCGAATATCAAGTAGTTATAGTTGCTTGACCCAAAGTCCGGGTCCTCAAGTCTATTGCATTGATCTATAGTCCTTTTTTTGTGCCAGTACCATGCTGTTTTTATTACTATGGCTTTGTAATATAGCTTTAGATCAGGTATGGTGATGCCTCCAAAGGTATTTCTTTTGCTCAGGATATGTTTGGAAATGTGAGGCCTTCTGCCTTTCCATATGAAATTTGAGATCATTTTTTCTATCTCTGTGAAGAACACTGTGGGGATTTTAATTGGTATTGCATTAAATCTGTAAATTGCCTTTGGTAGGATTGTCATCTTCACAATCTTAATTCTGCCTATCCAGGAACATGGGAGGTCTTTCCATTTTCTCAAGTCTGCCTCAATTTCTTTTTGAGTGTTTTTATGTTTTCATTGTATAGATCTTTCACTTCCTTGGTTAACGTTATTCCAAGGTATTTTTTTGTTGTTGTTGCAATTGAAAATGGGACTATGTCTCTTATTTCTTTTTCTGTATCTTTGTCCTTTGCATAAAGGAAGGCTACTGATTTTTGTGCATTGATTTTCTATCCTGCTACTTTGCTACAGGAGTTAATCACCTTCAGGAGTTTTGGGATGGAGTCTCTCAGGTCTCTTACATATATAATCATGTCATCATCGAATAAAGCTAACTTAACTTCCTCCTTTCCAAATTGTATCCCTTTTATTTCCTTCTCCTGTCTTATTGCTTGAGCTAGGACTTCCAGTACTATATTGAAAAGCAGAGGTGAGAGTGGACAACCCTGTCTTGTTCCTGATCTTAATGGGAATTCCACCAGTCTCTCTCCATTAAGTATTATTTGGGCCTTCGGAGCTTCGTATATTGCCTTTATTAGGTTAAGATATGAATCAACCATGCCAACTCTCTCCAATGTTTTGAACATGAAGTGATGTTGAATCTTGTCAAAGGCCTTTTCTGCATCTATCGAAATGATCATGTGGTTTTTATGTTTAACCTTGTTTATGTGGTGTATTACATTGACAGATTTCCGTATGTTGAACCACCCCTGTGTTCCTGGAATGAATCCCACTTGATCAAGGTGGATAATGGTTTTGATGTGTTGTTGGATTCAGTTTGCAAGGATTTTGTTTAGGATCTTTGCATCTAAATTCATCAGGGAAATAGGCCGGTAGTTTTCTTTTCTTGTGGCATCTCTGCCTGGTTTTGGAATTAGGGTGATGCTAGCTTCATAAAAGGAGTTGGGTAGCTTTCCCTGTTCACCAATTGTGTGGCACAGTTTGAGGAAGATTGGTTTGAGTTCTTCCATGAAGGTTTGATAGAATTCAGCTGAGAAGCCATCTGGTCCTGGGCTCTTCTTTTTGGGGAGGTTTTTTATTACTTTTTCAATCTCCATGAGTGTGATGGGTTGATTGAGGTGATTAATCTGCTCTGTGTTTAGCTTTGGTAGATGGTATGTGTCCAAGAATTTATCCATCTCCTCCACATTATCCAGTTTTGTGGAGTAGAGGTTTTTGAAATAAGTCCTGATGATTCTCCCAATTTCACTTGTGTCTCTTGTGATCTCTCGTTTTTCATTTTGAATTTTGTTAATTTGAAGATTCACCTTTTTTTGCTTGATCAGATTGGCCAGGGGTTTGTCAATCTTGTTTATTTTTTCAAAGAACCAGCTCTTTGTTTTGTCAATTGTCTTAATTCTTTCCTTGGTTTCCAATTCATTGATTTCTGCTCTGATTTTAATTATCTCTTTCCTTCTGGAGCTCTTTGGGTTGGATTTTTCTTGTTTTTCCAGTGCCTTTAGGTGGATGGTTAGGTTATTGATTTGGGACCTTTCTGCCTTTTTTACAAAGGCATTGAGTACTATGAATTTTCCCCTGAGGACCGCCTTCATTGTGTCCCATAAGTTTTGGTACGATGTGTTCTCATTGTCGTTCAATTCCAGAAATTTTGCAATTTCATTTTTTATTTCATCCACTATCCATTTATTGTTTAAAAGTGTACTGTTCAGTTTCCAGGTGCCTTTGGGATTCTTGGTGGGTCTTTTTTGTTCATTTCTAGCAATATAGCATTGTGATCTGATATCATGCAGGGAATTATGTCAATCTTCCTAAATATGTAGAGGCAGTCTTTGTGACCCAATATATGGTCTATTTTAGAGAATGTTCCATGGACTGCTGAGAAGAATGTGTAATCTGTGGATTTGGGACGGAAGGTTCGGTAGATGTCCGTTAAGTCTAAGTGATCTATGGTTTTTTTGAGCTCTCTCACTTCCCTGTTGAGTTTCTGTTTGGATGATCTGTCTATTACTGATAATGGTGTATTGAAGTCCCCAGCTATGATGGTGTTTGTGGTTATTTCTGTTTTATTGTCAAGTAGGTTTTGTTTTATGAACTGTGGTGCCCCTGTGTTTGGTGCATACAGATTTATGATTGTAATATCCTCTTGATGGATCGTTCCCTTGATAACTAGGAAGTGGCCTTCTTTGTCTTTTTGGATTATATTTGGTTTGAAGCCTATTTTATCCGATATTAATATAGCTACACCTGCTTGTTTCTTATTCCTGTTTGCTTGGAATACTGTTTTCCACCCTTTCACCCTGAGGAGATGTCTGTCTTTAATGGTGAGGTGGGTTTCTTGAAGGCAACAGATTGACGGGTCTAATTTTTTGATCCATCCTGTTAGCTTATGTCTCTTGATGGGTGAATTAAGGCCATTAATATTTAGGGTAATGACTATGAGATTTGATTTGATCCCTGCCATATTGTGATGGTAAATGTGGGTTGGAGTTTTCATGGACATTGAAATTTTTTGTGCCTACTCTGAGTTTGGTTGTTGTGATCTGCTTC
Source organism: Dipus sagitta (assembly GCA_036346955.1). Classification (NCBI taxonomy): domain Eukaryota; kingdom Metazoa; phylum Chordata; class Mammalia; order Rodentia; family Dipodidae; genus Dipus; species Dipus sagitta. The sequence continues at coordinate 13,929,403 of CM070791.1, read as the reverse complement.
TTGTAGGCAATTGTGTTTGATTATTTTTTTCTTCTCTGTGGAGAATTTCCTGAAATACTCTCTGTAGGTTTGGTTTTGTGTTCATATACTTGTAAAGCTGAGTTTTGTCATGGAAAATTTTTCTTTCACCATCTATTATGAGGGATACTTTTGCTGGGTAGAGTAGTTTGGGTTGGAAGCCATAGGTTCTTAGACTTTGCAGTGTTTCATTCCAGGCCCTTCTAGCTTTCAGGGTTTCCATTCAGAAGTCTGAAGTAATTCTGATGGGGTTACCTTTGAAGGTGGTGTGCTGTTTTTCCCTAGCTGCTTTTAGGATTTTTTCTTTGGTGTCAATGTTTAGAGTCTTAATGATAATATGTCTTGGAGAGTTTCTCCTTTGGTCCAGTCTGTTTAGAGTTCTATTTGTTTCTTGTATCTTGATGGGCCTTTCTTTTAAGAGATTGGGGAAGTTTTCTTCAATTATTTTGTTAAATAAGTTCTCCATGCCTTTGGTCTGGATTTCTTCTCCTTCTGGTATTCCAATGATCCTGATATTGGGACGTTTAACTGTATCCCACAATTCCCTCATGTTCGGTTCATGTTCTGTTCACAGGAGCTTTTGAACTTACTGAAATTTTTGAACTCTCTAACTGTTTCTTCCATCTTGTCTTCCAGATCAGAGTTTCTATCCTCCACTTGGCTGACTCTATTCTTGAGAGCTTCTAGTGAGTTTTGGACTTGTTCAATTAAGTTTTCATTTTCTATTACTTTTCTATGTTTAATTTCCATCCCTCTGTCAAGCTCCCTTTTCACATCATTTTCTGATTTTATTGATGATTCTTGGAGTTCATCCTTGCACTTCTTTATGTCTTCATTTAGCATGGCCAGCTGATTTTTAAGGTCTTCTTTTTTTTTCACTCTCCCTCAAATCTCTTAACTCTCTTTGAAATCCTTCCATTTTCTTATCTAATCCTTCCAATTTCTTATCTATTAGTTCTAGTTTAGTGATGGCAGCATCCACAGGATTGTCCGCCCTTTGTTGCTTTCCTGCAAGTTCTACCAGTAGGTTGGTCAGGGTTGCAATGCTCATAGCTTCAATTTGGTGTTGTGGTCCTATTGGTTCTTCTATGTTTTGTTTAGATATATTCATTGTGGGACTGGGTGATCTAACTGGATTTTCTTGCATTTGATTTTTCATGTTATTTCTTTTGCGCTGTGTTCTGCCCATGACAGTTTATGGGCAGATAAGTGGGCATATCAGCCTGGGCTCAAGAACAATGGGAATCTTATGCAGCGTGGGGGAGTTGCCAAGAAGCCTGGGCTTCGGCTGTCACTTGCCAAAGCTGCCTATCTACTGCCTGGCAGGGGCGCCGAAGTTGCCTGAGTTCTCAAGCGGTAATGTGCCAAAGCTGCCTGCGTTCGAACTAGGAGTGGCACTGAGGCACCAGGCACTGATGCCACCCGAACTCTGGCTGGGCATGCTGGGAACCGGAAACAGTCTGCGCTCCCCCGCCACAGGACAATTGTGGACAGCTGCGCGGCAGACAGAGGGTGAGTGGACGAGAGTGCGGAGCAGTCTAAGCTTCTGCATGCAGGGAACAATCTCACTTGCCAAAGCCGCCTATCTACTACCTGGCAGGGGTGCCAAAGTTGCTTGAGTTCTCAAGCGGTAATGTGCCACAGCTTCCTGCATTCAAGCTAGGAGTGGCACTGAGGCATCAAGCACTGAAGCCGCCCAGACTTTGGCTGGGAATGCTGGAACCGGAAGCAGTCTGCGCTCCCCCGCCACAGGACAATGGCGGCCCGCCGGTGCGGCAGGCAGGTAGGGGGTGGCACCTGAGCTGACGCAAGCGAGAGATACAGTCTGAGCTTGTGGGGCAGCTGCTGGGGGACTGGGCACACTCAGTAGGTGGGCGAGTGGACAAGGGTGCAGAGCAGTCTAAGCTTCCGCACGCAGGGAACGATCGGCATGCGGTGGCAGCCGTGCAGGCTCCAGAGCAGCAGCGGCGGCAGGGGTGGAGCTTTGAACACAGCGGTTATTTGGGACGAGGGGTGCCTACCCGCCCGCAAGGGGATCAGTGATTCCCTGTTCCCCCACCTCTGTGCCCTCCCAGATTTCTCTCCCCTAAAAACCACTATATACCCTTAATATCTTGCCTTTCTTTCCCCGGGATTTGCAGCGCAGCTAGGCGGTCACCATCTTCACGACATCATTTCGGAGGGTTATATCTTTTAGGCTATTTCTAAGTATAAATGTTTCTATCATATCAGCTCATTCTATATCCTGTTTTATCCCCCTCACCTTTTCTTCTCCTCTCCCCCTTCCTCCATCCCTATTGTCTGGGCCTTGAGTTGTCTGTTAGTCATGTCAGCAACTCAAAGAGGTCCAGATTAGGAAATACAGATAACTGACACCATGGGGCATTTGGCTTCTGTGACTGTGTGAGTTTGGTGAGTCTGATCTTTACCAAGTTTGTCCATTTTTCTACAGATTTCATTGTATTGGTTTTTCTTAGTGCTGAGCATAATTCCATTGTGCAAATTTAGCACAACTTTGTTATCCATTTATCCAAGGATGGGTATCTGGGTTGATTCTATTTCTTAGCTAAAATGAACATTTATAAAAATGGTTGAGCAAATGTCTTTGTATTGATGACTGGCACATTTAGAATAAATGCCCAGTAAGGGAATAACTGGGTATGTGTTTAACACTATGTTCATTCATTTCAGGAATCTCCAAGTTGATTTCCATAGTTCCTATACAAGTTTACATTTCTGTTAACCATGGATGAGGGTTCCTCAGCCCACATCCTTGCCAGTATATGTTCTGTTAGATTTTTTATGATTACCATCCTTACTGTAGTAAAGGGGCACCTCAAGGTTGTTTGAATTTGCATTACCCTAATGGTTAGGATTGTTGAACTTATTCTTAAATGTGTGTTAGCCATTTGTAGTTCTTCCTGTGAGAACTCACTGTTTAGTTAGTTCTCCGCCCCATTTTTGGAGTGGGCTATTCTATTTATTACTGTTTACTTTTTAGAGTTCTCTGTACATTCAAGACATTAGGCTTTTGTCATTGGTGTAGCTGGAGAATATTTTTTACCATTCAGTGAGTTATATTCTGGCTCTGCTCATGGTGTGTTTTGTCTGTACAATATCTTTTTTAGATTAATGAGATCCCACCTGGTTGAGTGATTGTTTACTGAGATTTTGTTGAGGAACCCTTTCCCCACTCCTATATCGAGAAGAGTTCCTTCTTTTTTTTTTTTCTTGCAGTGGTAGAAGAGTTCCAAGTCTTTTATTGAGGTCATTAATCCATTTGGACTTGATTTTCGTGTATGGAGAGATTAGTGGGGTAGTTTCATTTTTCAACATATGGTCAACCAATTTGTCCAACCCCATTTATAGAAGTTGCTATATTATTGTCTATATTATTGGCAACTTGTCAATGATAAGTAGATGTGGTTACCTGACCTAGTGTACAACTCTTCAATTCTATTCCATTGGTCTATGTTTCTGTTGTTGTGCCAGTACCAAGCTGATTTTGTTACTATGATTTGCCATATAGCTTTAGATTTGGTATGGTAATACCTCCAGAGGTGCTTTATTTATTTATTCCTTTATTTTTCTCGAGGATATGTTTCGTTATCCACTGCCTACTGCCATTTCATATGCATTTTGAAATCAATTTTTTTTCTATCTCTTGAAGAATGATGCTACCATTTTTGTTGGTATTCCTTTTTATTTGCTTATTGCTTTTCTTAGAGTTGCCATTTTTACAATGTTAATTTTACCTATCCTTTCTTGAGTTTTTGTTGTTGTTGTGTTTTCATTATGTAGATCTTTCACATCCTTCATCCTTCAAGGTATTTAATGTTTTGTTGATATTAAAAATGGGGCAGCTCACTGAATTCTTCTCTGTATATTTGTCCTTTGCATAGAGAAAGGATACTAATTTTTATGCATTGATTTTTTTTTTTACCCTGCCACTTTACTGAAGGATTTAATTCCCTTTTAGAAGTTTTGAAATGGAGACTTTCAGGTCACTTATGGATAAGATCATGTCATCTGCACATAGGGCTAACATGACTTCTTCTTTTCCAATTTGAATCTCTCTCTTTTATTTCTTTCTCCTATCTTATTACTTTGGCTGGTACTTCTGATACTATGTTGAAGAGGACTGATGAGAGTTGGCTGCCGTATATTGTTCCCAATCTCAATGGGAACTCCATGAGTCTTTTCCCATTAAGTATTATTTGGTCTTGTGGTGTTTTATATCTAGCGTCTCTTGTGCTGATATATAAACCATCCAGGCCTATTCTTTCCAGTGTTTTGATCATAAATGATGTTGTAGTGTGTCAAAGGCCTTCTCAGTATCAATTGATAAGATCATGTGTTTATTATGGTTAAGTTTATTTATGTGGTGTGTTGCATTGATATATTTCCATATGTTGAACTTTCCCTGCATCCCTGGAATGAAGCCTACTTGATCAAAATGGATAATACAATTTATTTATTTATTTATGAGAGAAAGAGAGAGAGAGAGAGAGAGAGAGCGAGAGAATGGACACCCCAGGGCCTCTAACCACTGCAAACAAACTCCAGACACATGTGCCACCATGTGCATCTGTCTTAAGTTTGACCTGGAGAGTCTAACCGGGTCCTTAGACTTTTCAGGCATGCACATTAACTACTAAGTTATCTCTCCATCCCTGAATAATATTTTTCATGTATTGTTGAATACGGTTTGCTAGGATTTTGCTCAGGATCTTTGCATCTCAATTCATCAGGGATATTGGCCTATAGATTCCTTTACTGCTTGCATCTCAGTTTTTCATATTAGGATGATGCTACTTACATAAAAAGGGTTGAAGATAATTCCCTCGTGTCTGATAATGCAAAACATTTTGAGAAAAAAGTTTCAATTCTTCATTGAAGGTTTGATAGAATTTGGCTGAGAAGCCATCCAGTCCTGGATTTCCCTTTTGGGGGAAGCTTTTGGTTAACTTTTCATTCTCCATGTATGTGTTACATTTACTTAGGAGATTAATGTGCTCTGAGTTTAGTTTTGGTAGGTAACATGTGTCTAGCAATTCATCCATTTCTTTTAGATTATTCAATTTTGTGAAGTAGAGGTTTTGAAAGTATTCCCAAATGACTCTTCCAATTTCATTGATGTCTGTGGTTGCCTCTCCTATTTTATTTATGATTTGTTAATTTAATTTGAGAATTTTATTTTTTTGCTTAATCAAATTGGCTAGGGGTTTATCAATCTTGTTTATTTCCTAAAAAGAACCAGATCTTTGTTTCATTGATCTTTTTAATTGTTTTCTGAGTTTCAACTTCATTGACTTCTGCTCTGATCTTGGTTGTTTCTTTACATCTGGAGCTCTTATGGTGTGATCCGTCTTGTTTTTCCAATGCCTTTAGTTGGCCAGTTAGGTTATTAATTTAGGATCTCTCTATCTTTTTATTAATGCATTTAGTGCTAAGAATCTCCCCCTTAGGACTATATTCATTGTGTCCCATAACTTTTGGTAGGTTGTGTTTTAATTATCATTTGATATGAATTTTACAGTTTGTATTTTGATTTCTTCCACAACCCACTGATTGTTTAAAAGTGTGTTTGAGCCGGGCATGGTGGCACATGCCTTTAATCCCAGCACTCGGGAGGCAGATGTAGGAGGATTGCTGTGAGCTTGAGGCCACCCTGAGACTCCATAGTTAATTCCTGGTCAGCCTGGGCTAGAGTGAGACCCTACCTCAAAAAAAAAAAAAGTGTGTTGTTTACTCCCCAGGAACTGGTGGAGTTCTTGATGTGTCTCTTGCTTTTAATTGATAACTTTAAGTTATTGTTATCTGATAAGATACAGGGAGTTATTTCAATTTTCTGAATGTATGGAGGCACATTTTATGACTTAATATACGGTGTATTTTGGAGAAGGTTCCATGGGCTGCCAAGAAGAATGTGTATTTTGTAGAGTTGGAATGGAATGTGCTGTAGATGTCTGTTAGGATGTTGATCTATGGTGTTGTTGAGCTTAATTATTTCCCTGTTGTTTTTTTTTGCTTGGATGAGTTGTCTATTGACAATAGTTAAGCACTGAAGTCTCTGACTATGATTGTGTTTATTTCTTTCTGTTGTGATGTCAGTTAGGTTTTATGTTATGAACTATGGTGCATTTGTATTTGGCACATGCATATACATTTAGGACTGTGATGTTATGTTGAATCATTCCCTTGATGTGTAAGAAGTGGTCTTCTTTGTCCTTTTTGATTACTTTTGGTTTGAAGTCCACTTTATCTGATATTAACATAGTAACATCCACTTGTTTTTTTTTTATTTCTGTTTGCTTGGAATATCATTTTCCATCATTTCTCACTGAGGAGGTGTTTAATATTAGTTGTGAGGTGGTTTCTGGAAGACAGCAGATAGAAAGGTCCACTTATTTGATGCACCTTGATAACTTGTGTCTTTCAACGAGGAAGTTAAGGCCATTAATATTTAAGGTTATTATTGTGACGTTTGATTAATATTTATCAATATGAGATGCTCTATGGGGTTTGGTGGTTTCTTGTGTTTTATACTCTTTTGAGCCTGGTCTACTTTGGGTTTTTGTGCTCTTCTCCTTTGTGGATCCCAAAATTTGTTGTTTGACTCTTCTGTGTGGAGTATTTGCTGAAGTATTCCCTGTAGGTTTGATTTTGTATTCATATAATCATAGAGTTGGATTTTTCATGGAAAGTTTTCCTTTCACTATCTATTATCAGGGATTATTTTGCTGTCTAGGGTAGCTTCGTTTAAATCCCCAGATTTTTAGATGTTGAAGTGTTCCATTCCAGGCCCTTCTGGTATCCAGGGTTTCCATTGAGAAATCTGAGTAAATTCTGATGGAATAACCTTTGTATGCAGTGATTTGTGTCTCTCTTGCTTCTTTTAGAACTGTTTTGTTCTCATTGTTAAGAGTTTTAACCTTAGTAGGTCTTTTAGAGTTTCTTCTTTGGTCCTGACTGTTGTTCTGTGGGGTTCCTGTATCTGGGTGGTCCTCTCTTTTCAGAGAATGCGAATTTTTTTCCTCAATAAATTTGTTGAATATATTTCCTATGCCTCTCGCCTTGATTTCCTTTCCTTCCAGTACATGCAATATCCAGATATTAGAATGTGTTAGGTATCCCACAGTACCTAAGTATTCTGTTCACCTGCTTTTTTAAATTTAGCAAAGTTTTTAGCATCATGATCAATTTCTACTCTCTTGTATTCAAGATCAGAGGCTTTGTCTTCCATAATAGTTACTGTTAATGAGAGTTTCTGAGAGTTATTGAGGTTTCATGAGCTCTATTTGATTTTTATTTTCTGTTATATTATTTTGTTTAATATGCAGCTGTCTTTGAGGTTTGATTTCAGTTTATGTTTTGTTTTTCTTGATGATTTCTGGAATTCATTCTTGCATTTGATCAAGTCTTCTTACGTTTAGTCAATTGGTTGCTGAGATCTTTCATTTTTTGACTCATTGTCAATTCAGATAGATAGATAGATAGATAGATAGATAGATAGATAGATAGATAGATAGATATAGTAGGTTCTAAAGTTTTCTTCAATCATGTTAAGCCTACTGTCAAAGGCCGAATGCTCTAAGAGGCAATTCTGTTCAATTTAATTGATACAATTGTTGGTTATTTGATGGCTTGCTTCCAGCTCAGCAATTCTTTGATCAAGGTCTCTTTTGATCAACCAATGAGGTTGCTGTGTTTTCATTTTTGGATCCAATTTCTTTTAATTTCTCTATGATTCCACTGGAGGCTTCCATTGTGGGACTAGGCATACTTTGTGGAGATCTTTCTGCTTTCTGACTTTTCTTGCTTTTTTATTGTTGTCTTCCCAGCTTGGGGAAAGGCTTTATTCTATTGAGGTGGAAGAAAGTTTATGTTCCTGTAGGACATCCATAGGGTGCTTGGTTTAAATTTGAACTGGTTTGGTGTACTGGCGTATGATGGGGTTATAACCACATATTTGCAGATTGTGGAGATTGCAAGTACTATAAAGCTATGTGGGGAACTGGCAGATCTGGCCTACTCACTCAACTTTCACTTCATCACTTCTTCATCACTTCATCACTTGGGGAATAATGGGATGGAGAACAAGGACACAGGGAGCTGGAGATGCTGGGTCAAGAGGCCATCTTCTACAGTGACCTGTGCACCCTTTGATTCAGGAATAAGTATGAAGGTACACAGAGGCCAGTCAGGATATCTGAGCAAATGGTGTTTGAATGGCAAGCACACAGGGTTCAACTGTTCTCATTTCTTATGTGTCAGATATATATTTTACACCTATCTCTGTTCTTTTACATTTTCCCTCTTCACATTTTTTAATTTTTGTATTGTCTTGAAATTTTGTATGGATGTATCATATGTTTGTACCATCCTTTTCCATCTTCTCTGTTCCCACCTTACTGAGGGCCCTCCTTAGTTGGATTGAAGGTATTCTCCATGGGGTTATGGGTTATGAGTGATGAGACCAGCAGTCAGTCATTGTGGGGGTGCCATGTTTCTGTATATTCCCTCCAGCTCTTTGGCTCTTCTACCTTTTCTGCCACCTTGTACACAAAATTCCCTGAGCATTGGAGGGTGATTTTAGTGTTAGGCTCTCAGCAGATTCTGGGATTCTTTTTGGTGCTTTTTGAGTATCATCAGTGTATGTCTCAATCTCTCTGGCCCAGGTTATTAAGATCTCCATTGAAGCAGATTCTTTCTTGCTCATCCTGTCAGTTCCTCTGTTGATTCACCTGAGCTTACTTTTTTCCTTTTTGATTACTTTTGGTTTGAAGTTTATTGTGTCAGATGTTAATGTTGCCACTGGTGCTTATTTCTTATTTCTATTTGCTTGGAAAATTATGCCCCATCCTTTCACCCTGAGCAGCTATCTATTCTTAGTGGTAGGTTGGTTTTCTTGAAGATAGCACATAGAAGAGTACATTTTTCTCACCCACACAGTGAACTTGTATCTTTTCCTGGATGAATTAAGACCATTATTATTTAAGGCTATAATTGTGAGTTTCAATTTAATCCCTGCCATGCTGGAGGCTTTTTGGGTTTTTGGTGCTTTCCTATGCTTTGTGCACTATCATATCTGCTTACGTTTAGGTTGTTGTGTTCTTCCTCTTGAATGCTCTTAAGGTTGGTTGTTCAAATTTCCTGTGTGGAGAACTGTGGGAACTCATTGAGTTTTTCCTGATTATTTGAGCTTTAGATGCTTTATGTACAGCCCTTATTGTGTTGAGATATAAACCCTCTGTGCCTATTCATTTAATTGTATTGATCATGAAGTGGTGTTGTATTTTGTCAAGTGCATTCTCTGCCTCAGTTGAGATGATCATGTTGTTATTATGATTCAGTTTATTCTTGTTGTGTATTTTCAGTATGTTACACCATCCCTGCATCTCTGGACTGAAACCTACTTTAGGAACATGGATAATGCTTTTAATATGTTGGATATTTTGGTTTGCAGTGATTTTGTATATTTTTCAAAAAGCCAGGTCTTTGTTTTATAGATTTTTTAAATGGTTTTCATAGCTTCCAATTAACTAATTTCTGCTGTAATTGTGATTATTTTTTTTCCATCTAGAGTTCTTTGGGTTGGATTCTTTTTGTTTTTACAACCCCTTAAGATGAACAGTCAGGTTATTGATTTTGATCTCTCTGTCATTGTCATAAAGGCATTTAGGGCTCTGAATTTTCCCCTCATGACTGCCTTCATTGAGTCCCATAACTTCTGGTAGGTTGTGTTTATATTATCATTTAAATTTATGAGTTTTATAATTTCTTTTTTTATTTCTTCCATGACCAATTCATTGTTTAAAAGTGTGTTGTTTAGTCTCCCAGAGTTGGTGGAGTTCTTGATATGTCTCTTGTTAATTTCTAGCTTTAAAGCATTGTAATCTTACTTGATGGAGGAAGTTATTTCAATTTTCTTGACTTTAGGAAGGCATGCTTTATGGCTTGATATATGGTTAATTTGGGAGATGGTTCTTTGGACTGCTGAGAAGAATGTAGAGTTGGGGTGGAAAGTTTTGTAGGTAATCATTAGGTTTAGATGATTGTATAATGTTGTTGAGCTCTATTATTTCACTGTTGATATTCTGTTTGAATGATGTGTCTATCGATGAGAGTGACATTTTTAAGTCTCTGACTATGATGGTGTTGGTTTTTATTTCTGCTTCATTGTCACATAGAATTTGCTTTATAACCTGTGGTGTCCCTGCATTTGGCACACATGCATATTTATGATTGTGGTGTGCTCATGTTGGATCATTCCCCTGATGAATAAGAAGTGGATTTCTTTGCCTTTTATGATTACTTTTGGTTTGAAGTCTATTTCATCAGACATTAATGTAGAAACACCTGCACATTTTTTATTTCCATTTGCTTGGAATGTCAGTTTCCAACTTTTCACACTGAGGAGGTGTCTTTTTTTATTGTTAAAGTGGGTTTCTTGAAGAGAGCAGTTAGAAGGGTCCAGTTTTTTATCCATCCTGATAGCCTGTGTTATTTGATGGGTGAGTTAAGACTGTTAATATTTAAGGTTATTACTGTGAGGCTTGAATTAATCTCTGTCACAATGAGTTGTTTTATGGGGTTGGGTGCTACTTGTGTTATGTACTATTTTAAGCCTGGTTTATTTTGGTGTTGTGATCTTCTTCTTGTTGGCTCTTGAGGTTGGTTGTTTGACTGTTCTGTGTGGTATATTCCTTCAACTATTCTCTATAGGTTTGGCTTTGTGTAAATATAATCATAGAATTTACTTCTTTCCTGGAAAGTATTTTTTCTTTCTTTTACCATTTATTATGAGGGACACTTGTGCTGGGTAATGCAGTTGGGTTGGAAGCCTTAGTTTGTCAGTCTGAAGTATTCCATTCCAGGCCCTTCTGGCTTTCATGGTTTCCATTGTGAAACATGATGTTAATCTAATGGGATTGCCTTTCTATGTTGTGAGTTGCTACTCTCTTTCTGCTTTTACACTCTTTCTTTGTTTTTATTGTTGAGAGTGTTAACTATGATGTGTCTTGGAGAGTTTCTTTTTGGTCCTGCCTGTTTGGGACATAATGATGGCATATGTATTGGAAAAATCCATAGCCCTAAATGCCTTCTTTATGAAGGCAGAAAGATCCAAAATTAACAACTTGGCTATCATCCAAAAGGCACTGGAAAAACAAGAAATAACCAGCCCAAAGAGCTCCAGACAGAAAAAGCTAAAATAATTAGAGCAGAAAATAAGAAACTAAGAAAACAATGTAAAAAAAAATGATGAAATAAAGAGTTGGTTGTAAAAAAAAATTGACAAACCCCTGGTCTAAATTATCAAGAAGAAAAGATAGAGAGAGGTCTCAAGTTAATAAAATCTGAAATGAAACAGTAGAGCTCACAACAGACATCAATGAAATTGTCTTTTTTTTTTTTTTTTTTGGTGCTCAGGACCAAACCCAGGGCCTTGCGCTTGCTAGGCAAGCGCTCATCCACTGAGCTAAATCCCCAACCCCACAATGAAATTGGAAGAATCATCAGAGTATACTTCCAAGAACTGTACTCCAAAACAATGATCAATCTAGAAGGAATGGATGAATTCCTAGACACATTCCACCTAACAAAACTAAACTCAGAGTACATTAATCTCTTAAACAAACATATCCCATCCATGAAGGCTGAAATCAAAAACTTCCCCAAAAGAAAAGCAAGGACCTGATGGCTTCTTAACAGAATTCTATCAAACTTTGATTGTAGAACTAAAATCATTTTCCCCAAATTCTTCCGCCTAATCTGAGACCAGGGAATCCTTCCTGTCACCTATTATGAAGCAAGCATCACTATAATAACAAAACCAAATAGAAATTCGAAAAGAAAGAATACTATAGGCCTATGCCCCTAATGAATCGACATGCAAAGACCCTGAACAAAATCCTTTCAAACCGAATCAACAGCATATCAAAAGAATTTGCCACCTTGATGAAGTAGGTTTCATTCCAGGGATGCAGTGATGGAGTAACACATGGAAATTGGTCACTGTAATATACAACATAAATTAACTGAACCATTAGAACCACAGGATCATCTCAATTGATGCAGGGATAGCCTTTGACATAATACAACAGCACATTCTGATCAAAACACTGAAACAAATAGGCATGGAGAGTATATATCTCAAGACAATAAAGACTATATACATAAAGCACCAAAAGCTGATACAATATTAATGGGAAAAATCTCAAGGAGTTCCCACTGAGATCAGCACATGACAGGTTTGCCCACTCTCACCACTGCTCTTTAACATAGTACTACAAGTGTTATCTCAAGCAATAAAACAGGAGAAAGAAAGGAGGGATTCAAATTGGCAAGGAAGAAGACAAGTTAGCCCTATTTGCAGATGAATTGATCCTATGCATATGTGACCAGAAAGTCCCAACTCCAAACTTCTAATGATGATAAATTCCTTCAGAAAAGTGAAATGATACAAAATTAATGCCCCAAAATCAGTAGCTTTTCTATATGGAAATGAAAAATATACAGAGATAGAAATAAGTAAGACTGTACCATTTTCAACAGCAAATAAAAAATTAAACAGCTTAGAATAACACTAACCAAGGATGTGAAAGACCTATGTAATGGAATCAAAAACAGACTCAATAAAGAAATCAATGAGGACTTGAGAAGATGGAAAGTTCTCCCAAAGGTCCTGGACAGGTAGAAATAATATTGTGAAAGTGGAAATTCTACCTAATGTAATATACAGATTTAATGCAATACCAATAGAAACACAATCATCATTCTTCAAAAAGATTGAAAAATGATCTCAAACTTCATAGGGAATGGCAGAAGGTCTCAGATACCCAAATATCCTAAGAAAACTGCGACAGTGTCACCATACCCAATCAACGGCTATATTAAAAAGACATCATGACAGGAACAGCATGAAACTGGAATAAAATAAAAACAGAGAAATAGACCAAAGTAACAGAATTGAAGATCCAGACCTTAGGTAAAATAACTACAGCTGCTTAATCTCTGACAAAGGTGCCAATAATGTAGACCTGAGAAAATACAGCATCTTCAACAAATGATGTTGGACAAATTGGAGGGCCATATGTGAAAAGTTAGATTAGACCCACTCATTTTCTCATACACAAAAATCAAGTTCCAAGGGATTAAAGACCTCAGTATAAGACCTGAAAGTCTTTAACTACTGGAAGAAAATATAGGAGGCAATCTCCATGATATAGGACTGTGAAAATACTTCCTGAACAAAACCCCCATGGCCCAGGAAATTAAACAAGCACTCAACCAATGAGATCTCATGAAGCAAAGAAGCTTCTACACAGACAAACATAGCATAAGCAGAGCCAATAGATTACCCATTGAATGAGAGAATATCTTTTCCAGCTATGCCACTGAAAGAATCATAATAGCTAGAATCTACAAAGAACTAAAAAAAAAACACACCTAAATAATTAAAAAAAATCATACAACCCACTCCAACAGTATCACAGAGAACTGAACACAAAGTTCTCAGAGGAAGAATTACAAATGGCTCACATACACTTAAGGAAATGTTCATCAGCCCTAACCATTAGTGAAATGCAAGTTAAAACAACTATGAGTATTCACCTTACCCCAGTAAGGAAAGAAAACATTAACAAAATGTAATGAAAACAAATGTTGGCAAGGATATGGAGAAATAGAAACACTCATTCACTGTTAGTGGGAATGTGAGCTAGTACAACCACTACGGAAATCACTGTGGAGACTCCTGGAAAAGATGAATATAGAGTTACCAAAGGACCCTGTTATTCCCTTACTGGAAATTTGCCCTAAAAGTTCCACATCTCATTTCAGAGATACTTACTTTATCATTTTTATAGCTGCTCAGGGAATAAAAGCTAGAAACTGGAATCAACCCAGGTGACCATCACTTGATGAATGGATAACCGAGATGTGATATATCTGCATGGTGGAATTCTACACAGCTGTAAAAAGAAATTATGTAATGAAATTTGTAGAAAAATGGTTGAACTTTGAACAGATCATTATAAGTGTACCCACACAGTCACAAAAAACAACTGTAACTTGGTCTCATTCATCTACCATTCCTAATATGGCAACAGTTGTGACAGATCCACTTTCAATTTTAAGTTTGTTTGTTTGACTATTCTTTTTTTGTTTGTTTTGTTAAAATAGCCAGTGTAATATCAACCTTATTCAATTTCTCAAAGAATCAAGTCTTCATTCCATCAAATTTTTAATTTTTACTGGTATTTCCAACACATTGGTTTTTGCTTTGATCTTGATAATCTCTTTCCATCTCATCCTTGGACTGTTCTTGTATTTTCAGCACATTTAAATGGATATTTAAGTTATACATTTGAAATATCTGTTTTTGTAATATAGTCATTTAAATAAATGGGAATAAATAAATGGGAAGTAATGTTTTACCTGATTGAGAACCAGTGATTTAAATTACTTTCACAATTACAAAGAAATTAAACATTGTACAAAATAACCAACTTTTTAGGACTACAAAATGTATCAATTTTTATGGAATTTCTTAAATTCAGACTGACTCCCCTAGCATATTATGGGTCAATTGAACTATGCCCTTGCTCCAGTAGGATAAGAGAAGTTTCACAGATCTGACTTTTGTATAACACTGAAAGTTTCAAGAATGAGTTTTCAGTACCTTTTCTTAGTTCTGTCCATTTACAATTCTTCCTACACATTACCTGAGTAGCTTCTTTTTGGGTTATGTACGTTTGTTATTTACTATGCCTTTTGTATCTGGATAGCCTCATCTCTCCTAAATATAGGAAATTTTCTTCTACATTTTTTTCAGTACATTCAAAACCTTTAGTCAATGGGTTCTTTTCTTTCGAAGCCTATAATTTGTAAACTTGGTCCTTCTGTAGTGCTGCAAATATCCCTTATTTCCTTCCTGAATTTTGACCTTGTTAATTTTGACTGAACCATTAATTTTTTTCCTTGTCTTTATCTGCTGATATTCTGTCTTCCATAGATTGAAATCTATTTGAGAGGATTTCCACACTTTGTATGTGACTTATTATGCTTCTGGTTTCCAGAAACATTTCAGTTTGATTTTTCATTGGTATTTGTTTTCTATTTATAATATTCTATTATAATATCTTGTTATGATTTTTAAACCAGTTGGTTGTTACTTTGAAATGCTAAATTTAAATTTTCAAATGCTTAATTATCTGACAAAACACAATATGAGGAAAACGAGTTTTTCACAAAATAATGGCATGACAACTGGTTAACCAGGCAAATCATAATGACACTAAATTGATTTTACTGTATCCATGTAAAGCCACTTACACAAATTGGCACATATATCTGGACTTTGTTTGAAGTGGCTGTAGTGCCTGGTACACCCATTTTCTCACTCTTTCTCTATATGTTTTTACTCATTGTCTATCTCAGTTTACAAATTTATAAATAAAAATCTTTGGAAACATTCTATGCCAGTGATCAGATACCTGCCAATAATTTGTGAGTCAGTGAGGTGACATAGGCCAACAAAACAATATATGCTGTGGTGATTGCTCCTGGTTGCATACCTAAACTAAGTTGTAAATCTTTGTTTTTTATTTCTTAACTATAACCCTCCAAGGCTTTAAAAATCTGTAAAATCTAAAGAACATCCCATCCAAATGTGACACAATGCCCATTCTTTCAGACACATATGGAGCATTCTCTAATCATCTAGAGAAAGCAGTGAAATGGTTTCCCAGTTTAAGCAACTTCATGCTATGCTCACATGTTGCCAGTGCTTCTATTATGTGATGAGACAGCAGCACATCCTTAGTGGAAAATTAGGAAGACTGTACTCTAATGTATTTTAGAGGAAGATGAGCACTTTGTGTGTCAGTATCCCATACAAGAACATTAGTTAAATAACATTTACTACTGACAGCATACCACCACATTTAAATGAACAATCTCCAATAAAATTATGTACTGGAGACAAAACTTTCAGCCTATAACAATTACTGAATAGTTACTTTAGTCATCAAATGATGTTTCTTTTCCAGATTTAGTTTAATTTAATTTTTTCTCAATTTTTATTAACATTTTCCATGATAATAAAAAATATCCCATGGTAATACCCTCCCTCCCCCCCCACTTTCTCCTTTGAAATTCCATTCTCCATCATATTCCCTACCCATCTCAATCAGTCTCTCATTTATTTTGATGTCATGATCTTCTCTTCCTCTTATGATGGTCTTGTGTAGGTAGTGTCAGGCACTGTGAGGTCATGGATATCCAGGCCATTTTATGTCTAGAGGTAGCACATTGTAAGGAGTCCTACCCTTCCTTTGGCTCTTACATTCTTTCCACCACCTCTTCTGCATTAGACCCTGAGCTTAGGAAGGTGTGATTGAGATGTTACTCAATACTCCAGTCACTTCTTTCCAGCACTATGATACCTTCTGAGTTGTCCCAAGGTCACTGCCATCTAAAAAGAGGACATTCTCTACCCAAAATGAGAGTAGCATTAATATAAGGGTATGAATATTAAGAGAAGTGCTTACTGGGCAGTTTGAATAGCATAGTATATACATTTATCCAGACAGCAGGAGATGTTACACCCCTATGGCTCATGACTACCCCTGTTGTAGGTTTTCAGTATCAGGGATGTATTCCCTCCCATGGAACAGGCCTCCAGTCCACTTGGAGGGCAGTTGGTTTTCACCATGATAGATGTGCCACTATTGCACCCGTTGGCTCATTTGGCCTGGCTGGCCAATTATAAGGCTTGCAGTGTCCACTGTTGAGTATCTTCATTACTTGTATCTCTTTCTCCCATTCAACTGCATGTAGAATGGCTTCTTCCAGCTTTCTGTCAGCTGGTTTACATGGAGGAGGTTCTCAGCTCAGTTCCAGCAGGATTTCTCAGTGGCCTTGCAGCCCAAGTGTGTGGACTCTTCAGCAATAGGGTCTTACCATCTATTCCTCGTGGGAAACCAAGGACCTCGGCAATGGCCTATAATGTTTTGGGGCATCAGGGACTTCCCTGGCCAACAACTCACTGGAAGGTATCCCATCCCCGGCACTGTCAATTTTCTAGCAACGATCTATCGCTCCTGAGTGTTCCGTTGTCCAAAACCAGAGGATTCCATATGATTTATTTATATCATCTTAGATTTTGATTAGCCCTCCCTCCACCTGTCCTTTACTCATTCTCTTCCCCTGACCTCACTTTGAGCCTTTTCATTCCTGTTAATCTATTCTTCTACTTACATATATACAATACCAACCTATTAAATACCCTCCTCCCTTCCTTTCTCTTCCCTTTATATCTCTTTTTTAGCTTACTGGCCTCTGCTCCTGAGGTTTTTTTCTTCCTTCTCACAAAGAATCACAATCATCTGTAGCTAGGACCCACATATGAGAGAGAATATGTGGCACTTGGCTTTCTGGGCCTGGGTTACCTCACTTAGTGTAATCCTTTCCAGATCCATCCATTGTCCTGCAAATTTCATAATTTCAAATGCTGTTTTAAGAAACAAGTAGGCTGATTACTTAACTCTGTATGTAACCTGTGTCATGGGACAATAATGCAAAAACATATTTACTGCAGAATACTTTCATTTTCCACAAATATAATTTACTTCATTTCATTAAGTGTAGAATCCAAAATTGTGGATCATTGTATTTGCATAGCTCATAAACTAAAATTGGCTTCTATGATTTCTATTAATTGAGAAATATATATAATATATATATTATATATACATATACATGTATATACACGCACATCTATCTATCTATCTATCTATCTACCTAGATAGATAGATAGATAGATAGATATAATTGACAACGTCTATACTTACAGAAAACAAACGATGACATTTTCCTCCCCTCTCCTGCTTTCCACTTCATAACTCTGCCCTCCATCATAACCCCTGCCTCTCTCCATTAGTCTCTGTTTTATTTGGATGTCATCATCTTTTTCTCGTATAGTGAGGGTTTTGTTTAGGTATTGCTAGGCACTGAGAGGTCATGGATATCGAGGCCCATTTCTGCCCAGACATTTGTATGTAAGGAATGGTACCCTTCCTTTGGATCTTACATTCTTTCTGCCACCTATTCCACAATGGGCTCTGAACATTGGAGGGTGTGAGATGTTTCGGTACTAGACACTCCTCTGTTCCTTCTTCTCAGCACTATGCTGCCTTTTGAGTCATCCCAATAGTCATCGCCATCAGAAAAAAGAAGCTTCTCTAACCAGAAATATGAGTAGCATTAATATATGAATATGAACATTAAGTGTAGTGCTTTCAGGGAAATTTGGTGAGAATAATATATGCATTTATCCAGACAAAAGCAGGCTTTATACCCCTAAGTCTCATGATCCCCCTCCCACCCACCCTCCTGCCATAGGCTTTTGATTAAGTTTTCAGTTCCAGGCAAGTATTCCTTCCCATAGAGTGGGCCTTCAGTCCAATTAAAGAGAAGTTGATTTCCCCCAGACCATACATGGCACTATTGTACTTGTTCAATCATTTGGCCTGTGTGGCCAATCTTGAGGCTTCCAGCGTGTACTGTTTTCACCACTAATGATTTCTGTCTCCCACAAGGCTGCATACAGTGCAGTTTTTTTCCCAGCTTTCATTTGCCTGGGCTACAGGGAGAAGGTTTTCTGCTCAGTACTAGTGTGATTTCTCTATGACTTTGCTGCTCAGGCATGTGCAGTCTTCAGCAATAGGATCTTACCATCTTCTTCTCATGGGAAACCAAGGGACTTGGCAATAGCCTATGATGTTTAGGAGATAACAGGTAACTCCCTGGCCAACAACTCACTGGAAGGTATCCCACCCTTGGCACTGAAAATTTTCTAGTAACAATCGATGGCTTCTGGGTGTGCCATTATTCAAGAAAGTAGATTTTCATATATCTTATTGAGAATATTTTGAATTTTGATTGATTCTCCTCCCCTAAACTTCTTTTATACAATCTCTTCCCCTGACCTCGCATAGGCCTTTCCGCTCCCTGTAATTTTTTCTTCTACTTAAATATATAAAGTACCATCTCCTTAAGAACTTCCTTCTTCTCCATCCCTTATAGCCCTTTTCTAGCTTGCTGACATCTGCTGCCAATTTTTGGTTCCAGGACACACACAACTCTATACATCTGAGAGACTTCTGGCCAAGATGGCGACCGCCTAGCTATGCTGCAAATCCCGAGGAAAAAAAGGCAAGATATTAAGGGTACATAGTGACTTTTAGGGGAGAGAAATCTGGGAGGGCACAGAGGCGGGGGAACAGGGAATGGCCGATTCCCTCACAGGCGGATAGGCACCCCTCACCCCAAATAACCACCGTGTTCACAGCACCTCCGCTGCCGCCGCCACAGCCCTGGCTGCCACTGCTACGACCTGATTGTTCCCTGCGTGCAGAAGCTTAGACTGAGCCGCACTCTCGTCCACTCGCCCACTTACTGAGTGTGCCCAGTCCCACAGCAGCAGCCACACAAGCTCACACTGTGTCTCTCACTTGCGCCAGCTCAGGTGCCATCCCCTACCTGCCTGCAGCACCGGCCGTCGCCATTGTCCCGTGGCGGGGGAGCGCAGACTGGTTCCGGTTCCCAGCATTCCCAGCCAGAGTTTGGGTTGCTTCAGTGCTTGGTGCCTCAGTGCCACTCCTAGCTCAAACGCAGGCAGCTTTGGCACATTACCGCTTGAGAACTCAGGCAACATTGGCGCCCCTGCCAGGCAGAAGATAGGCAGCTTTGGCAAGTGAGATTGTTCCCTGCTTGCGGAAGCTTAGACTGCTCCTCACTCTCATCCACTCACCCACTTACTGAGCAAGCCCAGTCCCACAGCAGGTGCCACGCAAGCTCAGAGTGTGTCTCTCGCTTGTGCCAGTTCAGGTGCCATCCCCTACCTGTCTGTCGCGCCGGCCGGCCGTCATTGTCCTGTGGAGGGGGAGCACAGACTGCTTCCGGTTCCCAGCATTCCCAGCCAGAGATTGGGCTGCTTCAGTGCTTGGTGCCTCAGTACCACTCCTAGCTCGAACGCAGGCAGCTTTGGCACATTACTGCTTGAGAACTCAAGCAATTTGGCGCCCCTGCCAGGCAGTAGATAGGCGGCTTTGGCAAGTGAGAGCAAAAGCCCAGGCTGCTTGGCAACTGCCCCAGGCTCAATAAGATTCCCATAGGTCTTGAGCCCAGGCTGATATGCCCACCTACCTGCACATACACTGTCATGGGCAGAACACAGCAAAAAAGAAATAACATGAAAAATCAAATGCAAGAAAATCCAGTTAGATCACCCAGTCCCACAATGAACACATCTAACCAAAACATAGAAGAACCAATATGACCAGAACACCAAATTGAAGCTATGAGCAATGCAACCATGACCAACCTACTGGTAGAACTTGCAGGAAAGCAACAAAGGGCCGACAATCCTGTGGATGCTGCCAACACTAAACTAGAACTAATAGATAAGAAATTGGAAGGATTAGATAAGAAATTGGAAGGATTTCAAAGAGAGTTAAGAGATTTGAGGGAGAGTGAAAAAAAAGAAGACCTTAAAAATCAGCTGGCCATGCTAAATGAAGACATAAAGAAGTGCAAGGATGAACTCCAAGAATCATCAAGAAAATCAGAAAATGATGTGAAAAGGGAGCTTGACAGAGGGATGGAAATTATACATAGAAAAGTAATAGAAAATGCAAACTTAATTGAACAAGTCCAAAACTCGCTAGATGCTCTCAAGAACAGAGTCAGCCAAGTGGAGGATAGTAACTCTGATCTGGAAGACAAGACGGAAGAAACAGTTAGAGAGTTCAAAAATTTCAGTAAGTTCAAAAGCTCCAGTGAACAGAATATGTGGGAATTGTGGGATACACTTAAACGTCCCAATATCAGGAATACCAGAAGGAGAAGAAATTCTGGCCAAAGGCATGGAGAAACTATTTAATAAAATAATTGAAGAAAACTTCCCCAGTCTCTTAAAAGAAAGGCCCATCAAGATACAAGAAGCCAATAGAACTCCAAACAGACTGGACCAAGGAGAAACTATCCAAGACATATTATCATTAAGTCTCTGAACATTGACACCAAAGAGAAAATCCTAAAAGCAGCTAGGGAAAAACAGCCCACCACCTTCCAAGGTAACCCCATCAGAATTACTTCAGGCTTCTCAATGGAAACCCTGAAAGCTAGAAGGGCCTGGAATGAAACACTGCAAAGTCTTAGAACCTATGGCTTCCAACCCAAACTACTCTACCCAGCAAAAGTATCCCTCATAATACATGGTGAAAGAAATACTTTCCACGACAAAACTCAGCTTTACAATTATATAAACACAAAACCAAACCTACAGAGAGTATTTCAGGAAATTCTCCACAGAGAAGAAAAAAATAATCAAACACAATTTCCCACAAGAAGCAGATCGCAACAACCAAACTCAGAGTAGGCACAAAAAACTTCAACGTCCATGAAAACACCAACCCACATTTACCATCACAATATGGCAGGGATCAAATCAAATCTCACAGTCATTATCCTAAATATTAATGGCCTTAATTCACCCATCAAGAGACACAAGCTAACAGGATGGATCAAAAAATTAGACCCCTCAATCTGTTGCCTTCAAGAAACCCACCTCACCATTAAAGACACACATCTCCTCAGGGTGAAAGGGTGGAAAACAGTATTCCAAGCAAATGGGAAAAAGAAACAAGCAGGTGTAGCTATATTAATATCGGATAAAATAGACTTCAAACCAAAAATAATGAAAAAAGACAAGGAAGACCACTTCCTACTTATCAAGGGAATGATCCATCAAGAGGATATTACAATCATAAATCTGTATGCACCAAACACAGGGGCACCACAGTTCATAAAACAAAACCTACTTGACAATAAAACAGAAATAACCACAAACACCATCATAGCTGGGGACTTCAATACACCATTATCAGTAATAGA
This sequence comes from Dipus sagitta, assembly GCA_036346955.1. Taxonomy (NCBI): domain Eukaryota; kingdom Metazoa; phylum Chordata; class Mammalia; order Rodentia; family Dipodidae; genus Dipus; species Dipus sagitta. The sequence continues at coordinate 13,907,422 of CM070791.1, read as the reverse complement.
CAGATCATCCAAACAGAAACTCAACAGGGAAGTAAGAGAGCTCAACCAAACCATAGATCACTTAGACCTAACGGACATCTATAGAACCTCCCGTCCAAATCCACAGATTACACATTCTTCTCAGCAGCCCATGGAACATTCTCTAAAATAGACCATATACTGGGTCACAAAGACTGCCTCCACATATTTAGGAAGATTAACATAATTCCCTGCATGATATCAGATCACAATACTATATTGCTAGAAATCAACAACAAAGGACCCACCAAGAATCCCAACGGCACCTGGAAACTGAACAGCACACTTTTAAACAATAAATGGATAGTGGATGAAATAAAGAATGAAATTGCAAAATTTCTGGAATTGAACGACAATGAGAACACGTCGTACCAAAACTTATGGGACACAATGAAGGCGTTCCTCAGGGGAAAATTCATAGCACTCAATGCCTTCTTAAAAAAGACAGAAAGGTCCCAAATCAATGACCTAACCATCCACCTAAAGGCACTGGAAAAAGAAGAAAAATCCAACCCAAAGAGCTGCAGAAGGAAAGACATAATTAAAATCAGAGCAGAAATCAATGAACTGGAAACGAAGGAAACAATTAAGACAATTGAAAAAACAAAGAGATGGTTCTATGAAAAAATAAACAAGATTGACAAACCACTGGCCAATCTGATCAAGCAAAAGAAGGAGAAGCTTCAAATTAACCAAATTCAAAATGAAAAAGGAGAGATCACAACAGACATAAGTGAAATTGGGAGAATCATCAGGACTTACTTCAAAAACCTCTACTCCACAAAACTAGATAATGTGGAGGAGATGGATAAATTCTTGGATTCATACCATCTACCAAAGCTAAACACAGAGCAGATTAATCACCTCAATCAACCCATTACACTCATAGAGATTGAAAAGGTAATAAAAAACCTCCCAAAAAAGAAAAGTCCAGGACCACATGGCTTCTCAGCTAAATTCTATCAAATCTTCATGGAAGAACTCAAACCAATCTTCCTCAAACTGTGCCACACAGTTTGTGAACAGGGAAAGCTACCCAACTCCTTTTATGAAGCTAGCATCACCCTAATTCCAAAACCAGGCAGAGATGCCACAAGAAAAGAAAACTACCGGCCTATTTCCCTGATGAATTTAGATGCAAAGATCCTAAACAAAATCCTTGCAAACCAAATCCAACAACACATCAAAAGCATTATCCACCTTGACCAAGTGGGTTTCATCTGAGGAACACAGGGGTGGTTCAACATATGGAAATCTGTCAATGTAATGCACCACGTAAACAAGGTTAAACATAAAAACCACATGATCATTTCGATAGATGCAGAAAAGGCCTTTGAAAAGATTCAACATCACTTCATGTTCAAAACATTGGAGATAATTGGCATGGTTGGTTCATATATCAACCTAATAAAGGCCATATACGAAGCTCCTAAGTCCCAAAAAATACTTAATGGAGAGAGACTGGTGGAATTCCCATTAAGATCAGGAATAAGACAGGGTTGTCCACTCTCCCCTATGCTTTTCAATATAGTACTGGAAGTCCTAGCTCAAGCAATAAGACAGGAGAAGGAAATAAAAGGGATACAATTTGGAAAGGAAGAAGTTAAGTTAGCTTTATTCTCTGATGACATGATTATATATGTAAGAGACCCGCGAGACTCCATCCCAAAACTCCTGAAGGTGATTAACTCCTATAGCAAAGTAGCAGGATACAAAATCAATGCACAACAATCAGTAGCCTTCCGTTATGCAAATGACAAAGATACAGAGAAAGAAATAAGGGACATAGTCCCATTTTCAATTGCAACAAAAAAAATAAAATACCTTGGAATAACGTTAACCAAGGAAGTGAATGATCTATACAACGAAAACATAAAAACACTCAAAAAAGAAATTGAGGAGGACTTGAGAAAATGGAAAGACCTCCCATGTTCCTGGATAGGCATAATTAACATTGTGAAGATGACAATCCTACCAAAGGCAATATACAGATTTAATGCAATTCCAATTAAAATTCCTACAGTGTTCTTCACAGAGATAGAAAAAATGATCTCAAATTTCATATGGAAAGGCAGAAGGCCTCTCATTTCCAAATATATCCTCAGCAAAAGAAATACCTCTGTTGGCATCACCATAGCTGATCTAAAGCTATATTACACAGCCATAGTAATAAAAACATAGTACTGGCAGAAAAACAGGAGTATAGATCAATGGAATAGACTTGAGTACCCGAACGTTGGGTCAAGCAACTATAGCTACTTGATATTCGATAAAGGCCCAAACAATATAGGCTGGAAAAAAGACAGCATCTTCAACAAATGGTGCTGGACAAACTGGATAACTACATGCAGGAGACTGAAACTTGATCCACACATTTCACCATGCACTACAGTCAAGTCTAAATGGATCAAAGATCTCAATAAGACAAGAAACTCGTATACTACTGGAAGAAAATTTAGGAAGTACTTTCCATGATATAGGAATGGAAAAAGCCTTCCTGAACAAAACCCCAGTAGCTCATGAACTTAATCTGTCACTCAATCAAAGGGATCACATGAAGCTGAAGAGTTTCTTTACAGACAAGCAAACAATAAGCAAAGCCAATAGATTACCCACAGAATGGGAGAAAATATTTGCGGGTTATCCAACTGATAGAGGCCTAATCTCTAGAATCTACAAAGAACTCAAAAATCGAAACAGTAAGAAGTCAAACACCCCACTCACAAAATGGGGCAAAGAGCTGAACAGGCAGTTTACAGGGGAAGAAATAGAAATGGCAAACATACACTTAAGGAAATGTTCATCATCCCTAAGCATCAGAGAAATGCAAATTAAAACAACTATGAGATTCCACCTTACCCCAATAAGGATAGCAAACATCAAAAAATCAAATGAAAAAAAAAGCTGGCGAGGATGTGGAGAAGTAGGAACACTCATCCACTGTTGGTGGGAATGTAGGATGGTACAACCACTTTGGAAAGCAATATGGAGACTTCTGAAAAAGCTGAGTATAGATATACCAATATACCTAGTTATTCCCTTACTGGGCATTTACCCCAAAACCTTCAAACCACAGGCTAGAGAGATTTGCTCAACCATGTTTATAGCAGCTCAATTTGTAATAGCTAAGTGCTGGAATCCACCCAGATGTCCATCACTAGAAGAATGGATAACTCAGATGTGGTATATCTGCACAATGCTATTCTATACAGCAGTAAGAAAAAATGACACAATGAAATTTGTGGAAAAATGGTTGAACCTGGAACAGATCATTCTCAGTGAACTTACCCAATCACAGAAAAAAAATCACCACATAGTCTCACTCATCTACAGCACCTAAACTGAATCTACCCAAGATACCTTACATACCCACCAAGCACCTCCTAGACTAGACACTAGGATGGAAGGGGAGGGAGAGGAGGGCATCAAAGGGGTGGGAAACACAAAACTAGACCCCAATGGCAATGGTGTCATATTTTCTACTTACTAAAAGACAGACCAAATGGCTGATCCTTCACCAGGCCCTTTCAGAGAACACCTGAACCACAAGACACTGAAGAGGGTATGATCAAGACTAACCTTAATCTTCTACATCTTCCCTCCCTTACTTTCCCTCTCCCTCTCTCTTTTATCTCTAGCTCTTGTATATTAGTTATCTTTTTCCTCATTTTCTTAGTGGGCACTGACCTCTAACTCCCAGTACGAGCATGGGGCTATCATCCACAATGAGCTTTTGATCAGAGAGACCTACAAGGTTTCCTAAAACATAGACAGATTTCTGTCAGAGTACTTGATGACCCACCAAAGGCTAGTGATAAGACCCTACTGCTGAAGACACCTTATGTGATTGACATGTAAATTAGAATGGCATGGCTGGAAGTTGGAAGAGAGTCAGTCCCCAGACAGCGCGTCTAGTGCCAGAAGGTGCTACATGGGCGAGTGGGGGAAATTGACCAATATCTGTGGAAGCAACACATGATCTAACCCACTTAGCAGCAAATAACTTGTTGTGATGCCCACACAAGTGCAATAGTGGCACACAGCCATGGTGGGGAACCAACTGCTCTCAATTCGGCTAACTGATCCCCTCACTGGTATGAGACCCATAGCTGGAGCTGGGAAACAAGTCAGAACCATATCCAAACATAAACCCACACTCCAATATCAAGCTGCCGTCAATTGTGGGCTACAAGAGGGCCTACACCTATTAAATTATCTATATAAAAAAGGGTTATCTCATTTGTCCTGATGCTAACTTACTCTTCATTGGAGAATCTGGTTCTCTTTTTCAGATAGATGTAGATCCTAAAGAGAGCGCCACCCCATCATACCTCAAAAGGTCCCTGGCTGAAACTAAGAAAAATTGGAGAAACAGGCAGGGGTGCTGTTTTCCTGATGAACCAGACACCAGCACAAGGGGGAAGGAGATCAACACAGAGAAAAATCAACTCCTACCAAATCAGAGAGCCAGAGCCTTAGAGGCCCCCAACACCTCATCACTGAAGCAGACCCAACATGGCTCAGGGAAATTTTGTGGAAGTGGGGGCGGAAAGAATGTCAGAGCCACATGTTGGGTCATGATATGCAGAGACATTTAGCTTACCCATAACTATGGGCTAACTCCACAATGCATGACCCGTATACCTCAACAAGGAGGGGCAAGGGGAGGGGGTAGGTCATGGATGAGCCTAATAATGGTACCAAACTGACTGTAAAAAATAAAAAAATAAAAAATAAAAATGAAAATAATCTATACATCTGTAGCTAGGACCACATATGAGAGAGAACATGCATTGTTTGGATTTCTGGGCCTGGGTTACCTCATTCCTTACCGGATCCATCCATTTGTTTGCAAGTTTCATAATATCATTTTTCTTTACTGCTGAAAAGAACACTGTTGTGTAAATGTACCACATCTTTATTACCCATTCATCTTTGGATGGAAATGTAGGCTTGTTCCATTTCCTAGCTATTGTGAATAGTGAAGGGATAAACATGATTGTGCAAGTATATCTAAGGTATGGAGAACAGGCATTAGGATATATGCCTTGGAGTGCTATAACTGTATCATAAGGTAAATCTATTTTTAGCTGTCTCAAGAACCTCCGCACTGTTTTCCACAATGGCTGTAACAGATTACACTCCCACCAACAGTGTAGAAGGGTTCTCCTTTTACCATATCCTCGCCAATATTCATAGTCATTTATTTTCTTGATGGTAGCCATTCTGAGAGGAGAGAGATGGAATTTGGGGTAGTTTTAATTTGCATTTCCCTGATAGCTAAGAATGTAGAACACTTTTAAAGATGATTTATATGCCATCTGTATTTCTTCCATTGAGATTTCTATTTAGTTCCATATGCCGTTTTTAATTGGGTTGTTTCACTTTTTATTTTTATGTTTTTAAGTTCCTTGTATATCTGCATATAAATCCTCTCTCAGATGTGTAGCTGGAAAAGATTTTCTCCCATTCTGTGGGTTGACTATCTGCTATATTCACAGTGTCCTTTACTGTACAAAAACTTTGTAATTTCATGAGACCCCAGTGGTTGATCAGTGGTTTTATTTTCTGAGCAATTGGGGTTATATTCCGAAAGTCATTACCCATGCCAATATGTAGAATGGTTTCCCCTATGTTTTCCTCTAGAAATTAAGGTCCTGTTCCACTTGGATTTGATTCTTACACATGGAGAAAACAAGGATATATTTCTTCTTTCTATATATAGATATCCAGTTTTCCCAAAACTAATTGTTGAAGAGGCTGTCTTCTCTTTTTTTATAATTTTTTATTAATTAGTTTTGCATGCAGCAAATACAGTCAGTGTGGTACCATTATTAGGCTCATCCATGACCTACCCCTCCTCTTGGCCTCTCCTTGTTGAGGTATATGGGTCATGCATTGTGGAGTTTTCCCACAGTTATGGGTAGGATAAATGTCTCTGCATATCATGACCCAACATGTGGCTCTGACATTCTTTCCGCCCCCTCTTACCCAAAATTTCCCTGAGCCATGTTGGGTTCATTTTTGGTATGCTTCAGTGATGAGGTGTTGGGGGCCTCTGGGTCTCTGGATCTCTGATATGGTAGGAGTTGATTTTTCTCTGTGTTGATCTCCTTCCCCCTCGTGCTGGTACCTGGTTCACCAGAAAAACAGCACCCTTGCTTGTTTTGCCAATTTTTCTTAGTTTCAGCCGGGACCCCTTTGAGGTATGATGGGGTGGCTCTCTCCTAAGGATCTACATGTATCTGAAAAAGAGATGCAGATTCTCCAACGGAGAGTAAGTTAGCACCAGGACAAATGAGATAACCCTTACTTTTTTAATAGAGAATTTAATAGGTGTAGGCCCTCTTGTAGCCCACAATTGATGGTACCTTGATAATTTAGAGTGGGCTTATGTTTGCGTATGGTTCTGACTTGTTTCCCGGCTCCAGCTATGGGTCCCGTACCACTGAAGGGATCAGTTAGCCAAATCAAGAGCAGTTGGTTCCCCACCATGGCTGTGTGCCACTATTGCACTTCTGTGTGCATCACAACAGGTTATTTGCTGCTATTTAGGTTAGACCGTGAGTTGCTTGGACAGTTATTGGTCATTTTCCACCAGTAGCCCATGTAGCACCTTCTGGCACTAGACGCGCTGACTGTCTGAGGACTGACTCTCTTCCAACTTCCAGCCATGCCATTCCATTTTATGTGTCGACCACATAAGGTGTCTTCAGCAGTAGGGTCTTACCACTAACGTTTGGTGGGTCATCAAGTACTCAGACAGAAATCTGTCTTTCTTTTAGGAAACCTTGTGGGTCTCTCTGATCAAAAGCTCATTGTGGATGATAGCAACATGCTGGTACTGGGAGTTACAGGTCAGTGCCCACTAAGAAAAAGAGGGAAAGGGTAACTAATATACAAGAGTTAGAGAGGAAAGAGAAAGAGAGAGGGAGAGAGAGACAGAGAGAAGGAGAGGGAGGGAAGGAAGCTGTAGAAGATTAAGGTTAGTTTTCATCATATCCTCTCCAATGTCTTGTGGTTCAGGTGTTCAGGTGTTCCCTCTAATGGTCTGGCGAAGATTCAGCCATTTGGTCTGCCTTTTAGGAAGTACAGGCTATCTTCTCTAAAATGAATATTTTTGGTAATTTAAGTCAAAAGTCAGATGGCCATAGCCGCCTGAATTGCCATTAGGATCTCTATTCAGTTCCATTGATCTACATTTCTGTCTTTGTGCCAATACCATGCTGTTTTTGTTACTACTGGTCTGTAATATAGCTTAAAATTGGGTATTGTGACAACACAAACCTTATTTTTGTTGCTCAAAATAGTTTTTGCTATGCAAGTTTTTTTTTTTTTTTTTTTGTGCTTCCAAATGAATTTTAGGATTTTTTTTTTCTGTTTCTGTGAAGAATGCCATTGGAATTCTAATGGGGATTGCATTAAATGTGTAGATTGCTTTTGGCATTTTTACAAAATTGATTTCTCCAATCCAATAACACAAGATGTCTTTCCATTTCTTTATGTTGTCTGCAATTTCTCACTTCAGTGTTTTAAAGTTCTCATTGTACAGATCCTTTACTTCCTCGGTTAAACTTATTCCAAGGCACTTTTTTTAGGTTATTGTGAATGGGAGAGATTTCCTGATTTTATCCTATGCATGTTTGTTGTTAGCATATAGTAAAGGTACTGATTTCTATCTGTTTATGTTGTATCCTGCTACATTGCTAAAAGTGTTTATCAGCTCTTACAGTTTGCTGTTAGAGGATTTAGTGTCTTTTTATGTATAGAATCATATCATCTGCAAATAGTGAAAATTTGATCTATTTTCCTTTCCAATTTGTATCCCTTTTATGAGGGTCTCTTGCCTTATTGCTGTAGCTAAGACTTCCACTTCCAGTAGTGCATTGAATAAAAGTGTGGCCATGTGCCGGGCATGGTGGCACATGCCTTTAATCCCAGAACTCTGGAGGCAGAGGTAGGAGGATTGCCATGAGTTAAAGGCCATCCTGACTCCATAGTGAGTTCCAGGTCAGCCTGGGCCAGGGTGAAACCCCACCTCAAAAAACAAACAAACAAAAAAAGTGGAGCAGTGGACACCCTTGTTTTGTTCCTGGATGTATTGGAAAAGCTTCAAGTTTTCTCCATTTAGTATTATGTTGGCTGTAGGTTTGTCAAAATTAGCTTTTATTATGTTGAGATATGTTCCTCCTATTCCCAGTTTCTGTAAAACTTTTAAAATGAAAGGATGTTGGATTTTGTTGAATGACCTTTCTGCATCTATTGAGATGATCATGTGATTTTGTGCTTCAGATCATTTATATGATATATTACATTCATTGATTTGTACATGTTGAACCATCCCTGTATCCCTGGGATAAAGCCAACTTGGTTGGGGTAATTAATCTTTTTGATATGCTCTTGTATTCTCTTTGCCATTATTTTGTTCAGAATTTTTGCATCTATGTTCATGAGGGAGTTTGGTCTGTATTTTACCTTTTTGTTCTGTCTTTGTCTGGTTTTGGTATGAGGGTGATGCTGGATTCATAGAAGGCGTTTGGTAGAATTCCTTCCTTTTCTATTTTATATAAAAGGTTGAGAAGCTGTGGTGTTAGTTCTTCCATGAAGGTATAGTAAAATTCACCAGAGAATCCACCTGGGCCTGGATTTTCTTTTTAGTTGGGAGACTTTTTGTAGCTGTGTAGATCTCTGTACTTGTTATAGGTCAATTTAGCTCTCATCTTGATTTAATTTTGGTTTGATTGGTTTGATGCTTGGATTTTCAACTTATCTGCAGTGTTCTTAGATGTAGGAATACACCTTTATATACTTTCAGGATATGAGTTTAAGGTGCCAGCTGTAGCTTGCATACCCCAATCCAGCTGCAGAAGTAATCCTAGGTGTTGAGTTTGCTTGCTAAGCAAGTATTCCAGTGAACTGGGCAGAACAATTTACTGGCAAATTCTAAGCTTCAATTGAGCAGTATACACATAAAAAAAAGCAGCAAAAAGTATGCAATTGTTGGGATTAAAACAAACAGATAGTCTTATAAAGGCAAAATCCTTAATGGTGTGTTGTTCTACACTCTTAATTTTGTCAGTTGGGATGTGGACATTTCTGTTCTGAATTGGGTTCCAGGTAAGCCTGGATCTGGATCAGACCTGTCCCCAATAATGACAGAAAAAGACAAAGGCCCTGCAAACATAAAAGCATCAAAGACAGCAATATGCAACCCCCAAAGACAGGTTATTTGAAAATAACCTGCCGTGACAATGAAAGAGAGATGAGCTCTTCTAATGCAAGCCTATGTACCTGTTTGCTTGTTTGTTTGTTTATTTATTTATTTATTTATTTATTTATTTATTTATTTTCAGTTACCTTCTCTTGTGGCTTCCAAACTCACTAATGCTGAATGTCTACCTTAATCCCTCTGTGTTGTGCTGTGGAGTTGTAGCTTTGATCAGCTGTGCAGCCACTGGAGGCTGAATACTTGAGATTCAGGGTTCTGATGGTGGGGGATGGGAGAGTTCAGAATTCTCCAGTTGTTCACTCAGTTCTGCCTTTGATGTTTTCAGTAGCTCCTGAATTTATCTTCAAATTTGTTAACTTTGCAAGAAGGCTGATGAAGTTGAAAATTCCTCTTGTTTTGTCTCTGCTGCTGCCACTTCTTGGTGCACCTGGCAGGGTGATACCGGGAAGGTGTGTAGATTGCATGGATCAGTGGGCTGCAAGCACCTTAGTGGGATTCTGGCCATTTTCCTCCTACTGGTGGAACTTGATCTCTGTGGCTTCTTCACTGTGTGTAAGAATAATCTGTACTCCTTCATGTTTTAGAAGAAGAGTGTATTTTGCTGGGGTTTTGCTTAAATCCCTCCCTAGGCTGTTTTGGGTTGGTTCCTGTGCCACCATCTTACCTGGAAGTCACCTGAGAATTTTTATCTTACATCGTTATGCCAAGGAGAGTGATTAATTTATTGATGTCTACTTGCAAAACAAATTCATGGAATTTTCATATCTATAGTAATAAAAATTCATGAGATTAGCAGTTAAATATAATCCATATTTTGCAATATTATATGTGAAAATTTGTATAAGTATATATTTGACGATACTCAATATTTTCACATTTTGTGTATTTTGGATGGATATATGTTGCAATTACAGTTACTTGTAAAATGAATAACAGGTTATTGAACTATGGTTTTCAATCAGCAGTGTAGGATTCCCAATATTCATATGTGAAAAAAGTTCTGAATTTCAAATTCATAACATATGTGTGCTATTTAAATCCAAATGATACTATACTAACTCAATATTTGTTCAAAATGTGTTATATCCATCCATTTGCATCACGTAGGTCTGTTTTCACACTCTATTAATGGAGTGTCACAGCAGCCACAGAGACCATGTGATCTCAAAGCTGAAATGATATACTTTCTAGCCCATTACAAATAAATATAGTATACTTTATTTATTCTAAAATTTTCAAGTTGCTGGCAGCAATAATGTAAGTCATTTTCATAGTTACCTAATCAAATAAGAACCACAGCTTAAAAAGTTCAAATCATAAAAAAAGGAGTTTCATTTTATAAAATTAAGTTATTGATTTGTTGGCCTAGAATTATCATATCCCTATTTTTGGAGGAAGGGCCTGGCAGTTTAATTGCTTTGAGTGAGAAGTACCTAAATTGTGGAAAATGAAACATTTCTGGACAGCGATGAATGTAGTTAAGACATCTTAAATGTGCAATTAGTCCCTGACAAGATGAGGAGAAATGTGTTGTGTGTAGTTTAGCTAATTTCAGAAGAATAAATATACTATCACACACCTATTGTAAGGAAACATGTGGTACATTATTTACTTTTACATGTAATCTATGAATGTTTTCTTCCTATTTCACCCTAGTTTGGTGGATGTTGTCTCTAATCTTACTCATAAAGGAGAAGCATCCTACCACAAATATATACTGTGTTTAGATAAGCAAGGGATGAATGCTTGAATCTTTTGTATTATTGTTGAAAGAGTGGTGTAGAACTCTGTGTCACACACACACACACACACACACACACACACAAAAGAAATCAAAAATAACACTGCTGATGAGCTATTCCCTTGGCCGCTATGATTTACACCACTCTACATATGACATTGAAAATTCCACTGTCCAGAAATATGTTCATGCTTCATATCAGTTTATGTTTCATGGCCACAAATGATGATGTATTCATTCAGGAAAGACAAAGAATATTCACCAATAAAAGATGATATGGAAAATAATCATCTTGCTTTTACCAGGAATTTAACATTAATGCCATGGTGAATCTCTTAATCTTGGATTATTCCTCAATCTTGTCTGTCTTTCATGTGGACCATGAACATCACTTTCACTGTCACAGAAGTTTTGCCAACATTCTTGTGTATATACCCTACAACAGCACATCAAATGACTGGTGATTTAAATCATTCATATTCTGTTTCAACGTTACAGCTGGTGAACTATCTGCTCCTGTGCATGGATAAATCTCTTCCCTCACATTTGAGTTCTATTTGATATTACCTTGGTAGGAAGCTAAGAGTTTCAGATCAAAATATCCAAATTGAATTTCAGAAATTTTGGCACAATGCGTTGGATGCTGTCTCACAATAAATTAAAATGGGGAGTGGCATGTTTAAGGATAGAAAAGAAGGTATAAAATAATCTAGCTCCAAGAAAGGGGCAATCAATGAAGATCTACTATGGACCAGTTCTTAATCACACTTCTTCAGAATGAAAACATTTTGATCTCTGTACCAAGTAGATTAATCCTTGAGAAAAAAAATGAGATCTATATAGCAACTTATCCTCACCAGATGGCATACTACTTACAATGATGCACTTTTTTTTAGTAATTACTATTTTGAAAAATTTTAAATAATAACAGAAAGAATTTATTTCATTAGAGGTTTCATAAATTCCCAAGTTTTCATGATCTACAAACCACTAAATTAAATTACAAATGTGTTAAATAACATTATTGTAATGACAAATTTATGCTCAACTGTGTCAGATTCTGAATAGCACACCATTCTTCTCACATAATAGACAAAGGCCTTTCATCGTCCATATAGTCTTGCCTCTGTATATCATTTTCCAAGTTATCCAGTAGATTCCACACACTTTAATAACCTTAATTTATATTGAAAACAGGTTAAGATAAGGCCTCTGCTTCTTCAAAAGGAAATTATTGTACCTCCTAATCATACCCTCACTGTTTCTCTGAATATTCTTTGAACACTCAAATACAAACATTTCAGACATTCTCAAGGACATTTGCTTATCTAGCAAACTGTATCAGCATTCTTTGAAGCAATCTGAAGAAGGAATCAGAAACATTTCAAGTTTTCAAGACTAATAGAAACAAAATTCACACCACATTAGCAGTGTTTAGTTCTAAGAGTCTTTATTTATGAATT
>CM070791.1:13860488-13880822 GCA_036346955.1 Dipus sagitta | reverse complement strand
CCAAGCAGAGAGTGGTGGAGAGAAATATGAGAATGAGAGAGGGAATTGATGTGTCAGGACAACTTGCTACTGCAAGCAAAGTTCAAGTGCGTGTGCCACTTTGTGCATCAGGCTTTGCACTGGTACTGGGAAATCAAAACCAGACTATCAACCTTAGTAAGCAAGTGCCTTTAATTGCTGAGCCATCATTTCATCCCCCAGTGTTTGAATCTTAACCCAAATTTTCTGCTAAACTGGAGTTCATTTGGCTATTAGTTTGGGTGCCCCAGTAACTCTTGACCTACTGAACTGAAAAGAGTTTTTCCTCTAAATGACACTTGTCATTTCCCCAATTCCCAGAATTCCAAGGTAAATATTTAATATCATCTGGTACATTGCCATGACACAAGTAAGCTTTTTATTTTCATTTTTATTTTAGAGAAAGTGCATGAAAGAGAGAGAGAGAGAGACAGAGAGAGAGACACAGAGAGAAAGACAGACTGAATTGGCACACAAGGGCTTCAGCCACTGCAATTGAACTCCAGGTGTTTGTACATCCTAGTGAGCATATGTGACCTTGCACTTGCCTCACCTTTGTGTAACTGGCTTACGTGGGATCTGGAGAATCAAACATTAGTCCTTAGTCTTTACAGGTAAATGCGTTTACCACTAAGCCATCTCTCCATTCATGTAACATTTTACTAAATAAATGTGAAGCTTGTCAGTTCAGTTTCCAATGGAAATTTTCTGGCCAACTCTAGCATAATCAAATCCATAAACATGAAATGGAAGGGTTGGAAAAATAGCTTAGTGGTTAAGATGCTGTACTGTAAAGCCTAAGGACCCAGGTTCAATCACAGTATCCACATAAGCCAGATGCACAAGGTGCCACATGCATCTGGAGTTGGTTTTCCATGGTTAGAGGCCCTGGTGTTCTTGTTCTCTCTGTCTCTCTGTCTCTCTCTCTCTCCTCTCTCTCTGTCTCTCTCTCTCTCTCCACACACACACACACACACACAATGAGAAAGATGAATTTTCTTTTTGGCTTCTAATGAACAAGAATTCTCACTCCAATATTTCTGCAATCCATACCTGACAATGAATAGTTCTGGATAGACTGCTGGTACACTGAAAGAGAGACTTCCAGTGAACATAGAGTAATAGGACTCATAAAAAGTATCTTTGGGAAAAAGGAGGCAAGATAACAAACACACAACACACTCTTCTACCAAATAAATAAATTAATTAATTAATCAATAAAAGTATGTAAACAATTCTTAACTGAGAAGAGACTATAGCAGAGAAATGTGAGGGAGCTAGTAGCTTCCAGCATCCACTCAACCAGTAAGTAGCAGCTACAGCCTATGGTGGCATTGAAGTACTTCTAATGAGCCAGCAAGAGAAGAACAACAAGGGAAATAAACAGAGACTAGCAAGGACATCCAGATTCCATCAATACCTTGAGAAAAAATAGCCAACTACCAATTAGGAGACATGTTACTTCTACCACATCTTCCAGGTCCCAGACATGAGAGAACAAGTGGAGACATGAGTAGTGCTCTCATTGCTAGCCTGACAACCAGCTTCAGGAAGATGGTGTCAGACACGGTGTTTACTCAAAACTCATCAAGGCAAAATTCTGGAGGGTACTGAGAACTCAACACTAAATTAGACTACTAAGACACCCACCATGGCTCAGAGAACACTGTTGAAGAGGGGGCAGAGATACTGTACAAGGAATATGGTACATAGGAATATCCTGAGGCATGTCTCCCACTAGAGTCTGACTGAGACCTTCTGAAACAGATAGTGAATACCAATAACTCCACTGAGGAGTGATTTCAATGGCATGAGGGTAGCAGGGGGGATATGAGAGTATAACCTTTTAAAATATAAAATTAATTTTAAAATAAAATACTCTACCTCCACTGTAAGCAGAATAGCCCCAATATACTTGACCCTTCAAATTCATCCCCCAGACGAGTTAACACCTCAGAGATCCATCCATTTTAATGAATTTTTTCCTGGCTTTTAACAGAAGTCTTCTGCTTCAGCTAAAAAGAGACTTCAGGAGGGAGAAAGATTAACTAGTTTTTAGCTCATTTTAAATCTTCTTGGTTTTATTATTTTTAATAAAATTCCAGAGATAAAATAATACCTATAATGCCTTCTAAATAGGCATTACCATGCCAAATACAGATTTTCAGACTTAGGTACCATGTTTTCTTTTCTCTTCCACTAAGTAACTGAAAACCGACTATTCAAAATGATCTTCTGAGTGTTTTAAAACATTTAATATTTAAGCATTTTGCTCTTTACATTGCATAGTAAAGGAAGTAGTTGATAAAATATTTTGATGCCGTGGGGAGAATACTTCACTTACAGCTGTGATCATTTTTATTGCAGTAAGCCAAGTGATTTGTAAACTTTAAATGGGTAATACCATTTGAAATTGATCTGACACTATAAAATTATATGCTTTTATTTAAAAAAATTAAAAATTTACGTTTATATATGGGGGTGCATTTGGGGTGTGCCACAGTGGACATTTTGAAGTTAGGGGATGATTTCAAAGTGCCTGTGTTCCCTTTTCTTGGAGACAGTGTGTTTTTCACACCCTCCAGAGTCCTGGGATCATTGCAGAAGAAGAAATGGAAGGAGATAAGACCCTAAGCATAGGAAGGAGTGCTCTGGAGTGCAGTATCCCATACAAATTGTGGGATTTGTATTTGTGCCTCCATAGAGGTTGGCACTATCTACACAAGCCTTGTGTAATATGAAGGTCAATTATTACATCAAAACAGAAGGGCTAGTTGGAAAGAAGTGTTTCAGTTCAGAGTGTATGAAAGGAGAGACAAAAGAGGATGTTGGAAAAGGATTATGACCAGGGTACATTGTTTATATGTATAAAAGTTTTCAATAAAGAGTTTAATTCAAAAGAATTATTGTCACAGACTGTTGTCAGCTCATGGGTATTTGTTCTGTTTTCCTTTCTCTAATAGATTAATATTTACCTGAAATTGCCAGCATTTGATAATTAGGAATTATATCTGAGAACAGAAAATGAGTAATTTAGTAGTTCAGTGATTGTTGTAAAGACTATATTTCAAATGTTAAGTAGCCCAGGAAATTAAACACTCTCTCAAGCAATGGGACCTCATTAAGCTAAAAAGCTTCTGCACAGACAAATATACCATAATCAAAGCCAATAGAATACCCACAGAATGGGAGAAAAATTTTGCCAGTGACACCACTGATAGAGGCCTAATATCTGGAGTCTATAAAGAACTCAAAATACTAAACAACAACAACAAATCAAATAACCCACTCAAAAAAAAAATGGGTGAGGGAACTAATAATCAGTTTTCACAGGAAGAAATACAAATAACTAACACACACTTAAGAAAATGAACAAAACCCCTAACTGTGTTGGATTGTTTCAGGTGTCCCCCATAAACTTAGGTGTTCTCAATGCTAGGTTCCCAGCTGATGGAGATTTGGGAATTAACACCTCCAGGAGGCAGAATATTATTGGGGGCGGGCCTATGGGTGTTATAGCCAGTTTCTCCATGCCAGTGTTCGGCACACTCTCCTATTGCTATGGTCCACCTTATGTTGGTTCCCTCTGCTCATGCCATCGTTTACCCCTGCCATCATGGAGCTTCCCCTCAAGCCTGTAAGCCAACATAAACCTCTTTTCCTACAAGCTGCCCTTGGTTGGGTGATTTCTACCAGCAATGTGAAATTGACTGTAACAGTAAAGTGGTACTGAGGAGTGGGATTGCTGCTAGACACCTGACTATGTGGCTTTGGTCTTTTGGAGTGGATTTTCAAGAGAAATGTGGAAGGATTTGAAACCTTGGCTGAAGAGGTGCCTTTCAGTGCTGTAAGTACAGCTTGATGGACTATTCTGGCCAGAGTTGAAAGACCTGAATACAGTAAGAACTACGGACTATGAGGTTTGGCTTATGAGGGTGAGAAAGAGCTTTGCTTGGACTGGGGTAGTAGTTTGTGAGAAGCTTGCTGTCACACCTGTGTCCTGAGAAGTTGTGCAGGGTTGAGTCAGGTATCCCCCATAAACTTAGGGGTTCTGAATGCTAGGTTCCCAGATGATGGAGATTTGGGAATTAATGCCTCCTGGAGAGAGTGTATTATTGGGGGTGGGATTATGGGTGTTATAGCCAGAGACTTGTTGCTGGTTAGAATTATTGGACTTGGAGATTTGTCACTAGCTAGAGTTGTTGGACTTGGGGTTACACAGTTTGATGTTTACACTGGTTGTTTTAAATCTTATATTGGTCGAGTATTTCTTTGCTATGCCCAATGCCATCTTTTGCAGTGTATTTATTCTGTGCCATTATGGGTTTTGGGGAGATTTTTATTTTGTTATTATGGCTCAGTTAAAAGATCTTGGACTATGGGAATGTTTGAGCATCACTGAGATTGATAAAAACTGTCGGGACTTTTAAAGTTGGACTGAATGCATTGTATTTTACATAATGTATTGATATCAGTTTATGGGGAGCAGGGGCAGAATGTGGTGGTATGATTCAGGTGTCCCCCATAAGCTTAGGTATTCTGAATGCTAGGTTCCCAGCTGATGGAGATTTGAGAATTAATGCTTCCTGGAGGCAGTGTATTATGGGGGTGGGCTTATGGGTGTTATAGCCAGTTTCCCCATGTCAGTGTTTGGCAAACTGTCCTGTTGCTATGGTCCACCTTATGTTGGTCAGCGGGTGATGTCCACCCTCTGCTCATGTCATCTTTTCCCCCTTCCACCGTAAGCTTCCCCTTGAGCCTGTAAGTGAAAAGAAACCTCTTTTTTTCCCACAAGCTGCTCTGGGTTGGGTGATTTCTACCAGCAACGTGAACCTTACTGCAACAGATGGTAATCATTAAAAAATGAAACAACAACAAATTTTGGCAAGGATGTGGGGAAAGATTAACCTTCATTCACTGTTGGTGAGAATACAAACTTGTACAACCAATATGGAAATCAATATGCAGATACCCATGAAATATGAATTTAGAACTACCAACAGACCCAGTTATTCCCCTACTGGGCATTTCCCCTAAATACCCCATGCTTCACTACAGAGATGTTTGCTCAACCATGCTAATAGCTGCTCAATTCATCATGGATAAGAACTGAAGTTAACCCAGGTGCCCATCATTTGATGACTGGAAAACAAAGTTGTGGTACATACATAATGGAATTCAACTCAGAATTAAGAAGAAAAATGATACAATGAAACCTGTTGGTAAATGGATGGACTTAGAACACATAATACTCAGCAAACATACAATCACAGAAAGACAAATGCTACATTTTCTCACTCATCTGTGGTTATTAATGTGGAAAAGCTTGAGATGTCTGAAATTTTGGATAGGCAACTTGAGGCCCACCAACAGGGATGGAAGGGTTGTGGGGAGGGGAAGGGGAGATTGGGGAGAAATAAACACATAAATAAACCCAAATAAACTGGTACCATAGAAACCTTTCTTCTTGAAGATACACTAAAAGATAAAACCATCAACAGAAATGTAGGAGGAATTTCTGAAAAGAAGGGTGCTGGAGAGAGTGGGATGAATCCTACCCTTAAAAATACATTCACAGCCATGTGTGGTGGCACACACCTTTAATCCAAGAACTCGGGAGGCAGAGGTAGGAGGATCACCATGTGTTCGAGACCACCCTGAGACTACATAGTGAATTCCAGGTCAGCCTGGGCTAGAGTGAGACCCTACTTCAAAAAACCAAAATAAATAAATGAATAAATAAATTCACTCTGGCCTTTATCACCAGGTACCAGCTATCAGTGATACCTACATTGAGCTGTTGGTTGGACAAACCTACAAGGTCCCCAAATCAAGACAGGCTTCTGTCAAAGCACTTGATTACCAAACTGAGATAAAAGGTAAGACTCTATTGCTGAATACAACATATACTACTACCAAACAGATAAAAGGAGACCCTATTGCTGAACACATCATATGATACTACTAAACTAGATAAAATACTTTATTTCTAAACACCATATGCTACCAACACAACACAGAGAAACCTGGCTGGAATCCACAAGACAGCCAGTTCCCAGTTAGCTCATCTAGTGCTGGAAGGCACTGCATGAGCTACTGAGGGAAAGTGGACAACAATGGTGTGATCAAGCATGTGTCTAAGCTACTCAGAAGCAATGATCCTGGCAAAAGTCCACACCTGTGCAATGGTACTGAACCAGCCTTGGTATGTAACCAATGAATTTCTGGATGGCTAAGTAATCTGCTCAGTGGAAAGGGACCTACATCAAACTGGAAACCGTATTTGAATCCTATGAAGACAAAGATTATGCTCTCAAATGTCAAGTTCCTGCTAGTTAAAATGGGGGATACAAACATTAAAATCCCCTTAACATGATAGGGATGGGAAACTGTGGGTAGCTCAGAGGGTCTCAGTTAGAAGGAGCAGTTGGGGAAGAAAGGAAGGTATGCATACCACAGGTATGGCCAGGAGATCCTGCAGGTAGCAAAGCACAGAACATGATCATGCAGTAAGGGGTTGAGAGGCTGTGGATAGTGGTTAAGGGGACCAAAATGGTCCTTTGGGCTACATGAGAGCATGGGGATCAGCAGATTCCCAACTGTTCCCCTCTGTGCCCTCCCCCTGAAGGTCTGTCAAGACCTACTTGACCTGGAGTCTCATAGATCATGCCTTAGAGTACACCAGGAGCTAAAGCACGGTTAGGAGGCTGCCAACTTAACTAGAAGCCCAGAGATTCTCTTTTCTGATGGCACTGATCACTGAGGTGACTCAAAATCACCATATTTCTTAGAAGTGACAGTTGAAACATCTCTATTATATCCTCCACAGCTCAGGGATTCAGGTGGGGAGAAATAGGGGTGGTGGGAAATAGCATGGTTTATTGTCTATATGTTTGGGATCTGTCAACAAAACAGATAATTTATTTCAAGGATTTAATACTTTCTAACTTGCCACTCAGAAAGCTTGTTACAGCTTAAATTAGTCATATTTTACAGTATATACTGTAAAAATTACTACTTTATATAGATATGAGAATATGGCATCTTTAACTTTAAGCTCACAACATTCTCTCATTTTCTACTTTGATGAGCTTTTATGAGACTCCTCAGTGTCTACTGCCATTTCCATCTCCCTGTGTTTTTCTCTATTTGTAATAAGAATGTGTTCTAAACAAAAGTGAGGATAGGATTAATCAAAAGATTTAAACATATACAGTTTTTTTTTAAATTTTTTGTTCATTTTTATTTATTTATTTAAGAGTGACAGAGAGAGAGAGAAAGATGCAGATAGAGAGAGAGAGAGAAAGAATGGGTGCGCCAGGGCCTCCAGCCACTGCAAATGAACTCCAGACGCATGTGCCCCCTTGTGCATCTGGCTAATGTGGGTCCTGGGGAATCAAGCCTCGAACCTGGGTTGTTAGTCTTCACAGGCAAGCGCTTAACCGCTAAGCCATCTCTCCAGCCCAAACATATATAGTTTTAAGGCTGCTTAAAGGTCATAACTTCTCTTTTTAGTCAAAGTACATTCATTGGAAGCTTCCCTTTGGTGTCTATAACTATCTATGTCATAAGTTTCTTATTTTTTTCAAGGCTCCATCTTACTGTCATCCATGCTGACCTAAAACTCATTCTGTAGCTGCTGGCTGGCCTTGAAATACCACCAATTCTATCTCAGCCTCCTGAGTACTGGGAATAAAGGGTGCCTCCACTCATGGTTATCTGCCATAAATTTTGATTCAATTCTCAGTTATAGGCATATATTCCCACCCACTGATCAAGGCCTCTTATTCAATGGCAAAAAAAAACTTGATTACCCATCACTTATGTGCCACTGTGCACTGGTGGTTACATACTGCACCTCACACAGTGCCTTTTATAACTATGGTAATAGTCTCATAGTGAGATGGCTTCAATTTCAGTTTTAACCTCATTTTTCAGTTTCCTGGGACCACAGCCTGTGGTTTATTCAACAGAAGTGTCTAACCACTTAGTTCTGGTGGGTAACCAAGCACAGTGGCAATGGCCTGCATTGTTTAGTACATGATGCCCCTCCTGGAACAATCTATTTTTCTACTACTATGAGGAATCTGGGGGTAGATATTTACAGGAAGATTAAGGAAACTGTGTAAAGAGTTCAAGGTGGAATGTTCCAAATGAGTGTGAGGTAAATAGCTTGTGCAAGGACTCCCATGAGGGAATTTGTTTGGTGTGTATAAGGTAAAGAACCTGTGAACATGCTCCACGAGGGTATATGTCTGGTGTGTGTGAGGCAAAGAACCTAACAAAGGTTCCTTAAGGGAATGTTCCTAGTGTGTTTCAGGAACAACCAGGATACAAGTGATTCTGAGAAGGGAGGAGGTAATGGATAACCTTAAGAGTGCATGGTGGGAGACTGAAGGTTCAGACTTAAAATCCTTTGTAAGGACTAGAACTCACTATTATTGAACATTGTTGACATTGGGACTGCTCTCATGAGGAGTTTCTCTTTTTTTAAATCATTGTACCTGTGGCTTAAGAATATACTCATGAAATCTTATTAAAAAACATTAATATATGCTATGGACAGACTGTTCATTGTTGTGCCATATTCAAACTGTTATTTGTCATAGTTGTGTTAGTCACAATTGTTTTTCTTAGTGCTTGTATAATTTTTGGAATGTGAAAACTTCTACCAATCTCCTGTTGTTTTCTTATGTAAAGTCTCTCCTATGTGTCTGGGCAGAGCACAAAGAACACTTAGTACCTTCTTCTGGCTTTCCTTGCTGACCAGTCTTTTAACCAGCTGCCTCTGTCATTCTCTGGTGTGCACATTAAATAATTTGTTTCTGGTATGCTTCATGAACATTGGAACAGATGTGTATTGATGGCCAGTGGATATATTACATAGGCTGGGATGGCTGAGGAATCCACACCTGTAGCCTGTGAACATACCAGGTACTCTTTCTAGTCTGTAGGTAGCTGTTGTTGGATTGCCAAGACCACATCCTTTAATAAATCACAAATATCCCATTCAACATATGTATTAATTCTGTCATTGGTATATTAGAAGATAATGACCAATATAAACTCATCTATAAATTTACTTCTCCCATGTATAAACTGATAATGTCTACAAATAAAGGTACATTGCCTTG
Organism: Dipus sagitta; assembly: GCA_036346955.1. Classification (NCBI taxonomy): domain Eukaryota; kingdom Metazoa; phylum Chordata; class Mammalia; order Rodentia; family Dipodidae; genus Dipus; species Dipus sagitta. The sequence goes on along the minus strand of CM070791.1, from coordinate 13,871,670 downwards.
TTTTCCTACTTGCATCCTTTTTTCCTACTTCATTGGTCTTATTTGTCTAGCTAAAGTTTCCAGCAGTATATTTAATAAGAACAGAGGAAATATCACCCTTGACTTCTTCGTAATTTTATTGGAAATGATTTTACCTTTGTATCCACTTGGAAAAATGTCAGCTAACAGTATGTTATACATGGTCTCCAGTATGTTAAACTATATTCCTTATGTTTCAATCAACTGTATGCTGCTGGGGTGAACTTCCCAAACAGGCACAGTTCATAGGAGAAACATAATTTATTTGAATCTTGCAGATAGAGAGGAAGTTCCAAAATGGGTCCATGCAAAGAGAGAAGTGAAACCACTAGCATCATAAGCAAGAACACATAGGACCTACCCTGAATCTATTGAAGGACATCCATTCAAACTACCACATTCTACCCCTGACATCCAATATATTTATAGCCATCTATAATGTAAATTGTATTCAGTTCAAATATAAAGGTCCCTATTGTCTTACCTGGGAGTTCTAAGATTATTTTTAAGATGTGAGTACTGTAAAATCAAAACAAGTTATATACTTTCAACAAATAAAAGCATAGAGTAAATGTTTCAAAGTGGTATAAGACATAACAAGGAGAGTCTGGACCAATGTAAACTCAATAACCATCAAGGAAACATCAAACATCTGCAGCTCAAGTCTGATATTATAAACAGTGACTGACAGTCTATGAAATTGCCAAATCTTCACCACAGGCTTTGCTGAATAGCCAGGACAACTTCTGTCCTGACCAAGAGTGATCCATGGCAGTCCTTGTATAACCCTGGTATAACTAAAATATTATCAGGCATGATGCAAACCATGATCCATCTTCCAGTGAATTCACCAACCTCTTCATTAGAGTCATCACACCGCACCAAGATGACATGCCTCAGCAGAAGCTCCTGGAAACATGAACATCTTGACTCCCCCCATATATTTTTCATGCTTCATAAACCAATACCAGGTGTGTAGGACACAGCCTTATTCTTAATGCATAAATGAAGTGAACCATTATATCTAAGAAGAATTTCTCTTCAGATATCTTTTCAGAACATTTTGTGTTCCTACTATTTAGTCTCTCTGGGGTGGCATAACCTCAGGCATTCTCGCCATTATTTTAATGTAAAGCAGGTGAGCCATCTCCCTTGAGATTGCTAATATGTTTAACAAGAGCAGCTTCAGCAACTAATTTCATTGAGTAATTATATAGCTGCTTGAGTTTTTCAAGCTGCTCATGCCATCATTTTCCCCTGTTGTGTTGGTTTGACTCAGGTGTCTCACATAAACTTAGGTGTTCTGAATGCTAGGTTCCCTAGCTAATGTCAATTGGAAATTAAAGCCTCCTGGAAGCAGCGTATTGTTGGGGGTGGGTTCATGGGTGTTAAAGCCAGCTTTAAGTGTAGCAGTGTTTGATACACTCTCATGTTCCAGTTGTCCACTTTATGTTGGCCAGAGAGTGATTTCCACCCTCTACTCATGCCATTATTTCACCCTGGCGTCATGGAGATTCCTCTCAAGACTGTAAGTTGAAATAAACCCTTTTCCCCCAAAAATGCTCCTGGTGATTTTTCCCCCCAGCAACACAAACCTGATTGCAACACCTGCCATCATGGAGCTTCCCCTTGAATCTGTAGGCCAAAATAATTTTATTCCCCCACAGCTGCTCTTGGTCAGGTGATTTCTGTCAGCAATGTGAATGTGACTGCAACAGTAAAGTTCGTATTTAGAGTGGCATTGCTGTTAGACACCTGACTGTGTGGCTTTGGTTTTTAGGAGCTGATTTTCAAGAGGAATGTGGAATGATTTGAAATGATGGCCTAAGAGATGCCTTGCCATGCAATATATACAGCTTGATGGACTACTCTGGTAAGACTTGAAGTATATGAATGCAGTAAGAACTAAGAACTGAAGGTGGGCGTGGTAGCACATGCTTTTAATCCCAGCACTCAGGATGCAGAGGTAGGAGGATTGTTGTGAATTCGAGGTCACCCTGAGACTCCATAGTGAATTCCAAGTCAGCCTGGGCTAAAGTGAGACCCAACCCCGAAAAAAACAAAAAAAAAAACAAACAAACAAACAAAAAAAAAAGAACTAAGAACTGTGAGGCTTGGCTTGTGACAGTGAGAAGAAAAGAAAAGAAAAACCTTTGCCTGGACAGAGCTAGAAACTGTTTGTTTGAGAGGCTTCCTGTAATGCCCATGTCCTGATACTTAAGTAGGGTTGCTTTACAAGGAAATGGACTTGTGTGAGCAGAGGGATATGGCACAGCAATATGAAATCATTAGGCTGAAACTTCTGGCTGTTCAGCTGCAATGATATGAGAGATTACAATCTTTGAGATTGGGTTAGCCGGACACATTGGGAAACAGGAAAAATTGAGACATAAATTGAAAATTGAGGCCTGAATGCTCAAAGAATGTCCTGTTCTTCAAAGTCTGCTTTATTATCCTTCTGATTAGCCAAATGCCACCCCACCTGGTATTGTGGAGTATGAGAAATGCAGGAAAGAGAGGGTCATTGAATTTGCAACGAAGTCTTGTTTTGGAAACAGCCTTTGCCAGTGTGAAGCAGGCTTGCTGGTTGCCTGCATGGAGACCCAATGGAGCTGTGAGCAAGGACCATAGGTTGCAGTGGAAATCCACTGGAGATACTTGGACCATGATACGTGGTGCTAAGGAGAGCTGCTAGCTATGGATGAACTTTGACAGGACTGTGAGTAGTGTAGCAGGAGGGTCAGAACTAGAACTCGAGACTTGATGTTGAGTAGGATTATCAGATTTGGAGATTTGTCATGAACTAGAGTTGTTCAACCACAGAGGTTGATGTTCACCATGTTTAAGTCTTGTATTGGTTGAATTGTTTTTTGTTATGCTCAATGCCATCTTTTGCAGTGTGAGTGCTTACACTGTAATATGTTTTTGGAGGGTTTTGTTTGTTTTTCCTATTGCAGCTCAGTTAAAATATCTTAAAAGTTAAAAGACTGCGGGTATGTTTGAACATCATTGGAATTGATAAAATTATGGGATTTTAAAAGTTGGACCGAATGCATTGTACTTTATATCTTGAATGGTTATCAGTTCATGCAGTCTATGGGCAGAATGTTGTGGTTTGATTCAGGTGTCAAACATAAACTTACGTGTTCTGAATGCTAGGTTCCCAGCTGAGATTTGGGAATTAATGCCTCCTGCAAGCAGTGTATTGTTGGGGGTGGGTCTACAGGTATTATAGCCTTGGTCAGGTAATTAATGCCAGCAATCCAAAACAGACTGCAACTGGCATAGTTTTAAACTATCACACATTATGAATAATCCCTGTAACTGTAGAATATAGCCATACTGCTATCATAAGTGATATTTTGGATGCATTCTTGCATCTGTTTGCAAGGAGTTTGTTAGAAACTTTTGCTTTTATGTTTAAGAGAATGGCTATTAAATGTTACTGCTTGTTATAGACATGTTTCAATTTTAGCAAAATCTCTGTTTTAGACATTGGGAGGTTGGATATATCCATACCAAGTATTGCCTTAAACTCATAGATCATCAGTTCAGCTAGACAATTGAAATACTCAGATGTGAGATTCCTTGTGTCCTTCCTTTTCCTGGAATTGCGCACATGGAAAACCACAAGCAGTATTGTAAAATATTTCATACATTTATTTTTTTATTTGTAAGGAGAGGAAGAGAGAATGAATGCCAGGGTCTATACCTGCTGCAAACAAACAACATGAATGTGACAGTCCCCTTATATCATCATTTAGGTACTGGGGAATTAAACATTGGTCACTGGGCTTTGCAGGTAATGCATCAATCACTGAGTAATTTTGTCCGCCCCACAACTAGCATTTTTACATGGGTACAGGAGATCCAAAGTCACTTTCTCATGCTTGCATGGTATGCACTTTACCCAAATAACCATCTCCCAAATCCTTTAAAACATTTTTGATAATCATACATCAGATGTTATTCTTACATCCATTACATCTCATTTTAATTACATACATTAAAAATTGAATAACTGAGCATAGTGGCACATGCTTTTTAAAATTTTTGTTTTTATTATTTATTTATTTGAGAGTGACAGAGAGCGAAAGGAGCAGAGAGAGAGAATGGGCATGCCAGGGCCTCTGGCCACTGTAAACGAACTCCAGATGTGTATGCCCTTGTGCATCCGGCTAACATGGGGTCCTGGGGAATTGAGCCTCTAACTGGGGTCCTTAGGCTTCATAGGCAAGCACAGAACTGCCAAGCCATCTCTCCAACCCATGGCACATGCTTTTAATTCCACACTCAGAAAGCAGAGATAGATAGATTACTGAGAATTGGGGACTAACATTAGAGTACATAATAAGTTCCAGGTCAGCATAAATTGAAAGGAAACATGAGGCTAGAGGAGAAACTTTGCATTCACATATCCAAATTTATGATTACATATGCATTCAATCTGATGTAAAAGTCTCTCTAGTATTTAGCAAATATAAACGTGATAAAAAATCTGAACATCTCAATGGAGAAGACAGAAAGTTGATTAATTTTAAGCTTTGTTAACCCAAAGTACGCATAATTATTTGCAACACATAGTAAACAGTTCGATTGCAAAAAGAAGGTACAACAAGGAAATAGTGAAGCAATGTAATTGGGAACACAAGCAGGATAAACTTCAAACTTTACAGCTTTACCTAACGAACCTGAGGGGGAAAAAAAAATCACCTGGTCTCAAAATTCAACCCTGCCAGCTCTGAAAACTAGCTTTGTCAGGAAATTAAACTATGCCAGCATGAGCAACATTCCTTAGCAGCAAACCCCAGGAAAACTAAGCACCTACACTGAAACATTTTTCATCTTCACAGCTCTATTTTTTGACATCATAAGGTTTCCACACAAAAACTAAAAGACTTCCTTCATTGCAGAGTGGCAATGTGAAGAATTTGTGTTCTTCCTAACCTCACTTTCCTGCCTTTGTTCTACTTCCAAAAGCAATATATTTTGAGTGACCAAAACAGAACAGTAATATCCTTTAGCATTGTCATTACAGATCTCTCCTGTTTTCAGACTGATCAGGACTACACAAAGCATTTTACACATTATCAGTATTCTGATCCTCAAAGATGAAAATCACTTAAAAGAGTTGCAGTTCAAACAAATGATGTTTCTATGTCTTGAAATTCAAACCCTCTAAAAATTTCCTCTGCAAGACAACAGATGATTCCTTTTACAGTCAACATACTTCAAGTTCCCAGGATCATGTCAGAAAACAGCAAGTATTCGTCACACAAAATAATATTGTCAAAATTTCTTATACCAACACCTCATTCTGGTTTCAGCTTTTTCTTTCTTTTTTTTTCTTTCTTTTTTTTTTTTATTAGTCAGTTCTGTATTCAGCAAATACAGTCAGTTTGGTACCATTATTAGGCTCATCCGTGACCTACCCCCTCCCCTTGGCCCCTCCTTGTTGAGGTATACGGGTCATGCATTGTGGAGTTAGCCCACAGTTATGGGTAAGCTAAATGTCTCTGCATATCATGACCCAACATGTGACTCTGACATTCTTTCCGCCCCCTCTTCCGCAAAATTTCCCTGAGCCATGTTGGGTTCATTTTTGGTCTGCTTCAGTGATGAGGTGTTGGGGGCCTCTGAGACTCTGGCTCTCTGATTTGGTAGGAGTGGATTTTTCTCTGTGCTGATCTCCTCCCCCCTTGTGCTGGTATCCGGTTCATCAGGAAAACAGCCCCCTTGCTTGTTTCTCCATTTTTTCTTAGTTTCAGCCGGGGCCCTTTTGAGGTATGATGGGGTGGCTCTCTCCTTAGGGTCTACATCTATCTGAAAAAGAGAAGCAGATTCTCCAACGGAGAGTAAGTTAGCACCAGGACAAATGAGATAACCCTTACTTTTTTTTTATAGAGAATTTAATAGGTGTAGGCCCTCTTGTAGCCCACAATTGATAGTAGCTTGATACTGGAGAGTGGGCTTATGTTTGGATATGGTTCTGACTTGTTTCCCAGCTCCAGCTATGGGGCCCATACCAGTGAGGGGATCAGTTAGCCAAATTGAGAGCAGTTGGTTCCCCACCATGGCTGTGTGCCACCACTGCACTTGTGTGGGCATCACAAAAACTTATTTGCTGCTAAGTAGGTTAGACCATGCGTTGCTTCGATAGATATTGGTCAATTTCCCCCAGTCGCCCATGTAGCACCTTCTGGCACAAGACGCGCTGACTGTCTGGGGACTGACTCTCATCCAACTTCCAGCCATGCCATTCTAATTTGGATGTCAATCACATAAGGTATCTTCAGCAGTAGGGTCTTACCACTAACCTTTGGTGGGTCATCAAGTACTCTGACAGAAATCTGTCTGTCTTTTAGGAAACCTTGTAGGTCTCTCTGACCACATAGTCTCACTCATCTACAGCACCTAACCTGAATCTACTGAAGATACCTTACATACCCAGCAAGCATCTCCTAGAATAGACACTAGGATGGAAGGGGAGGGAGGGGAGGGCATCAAAGGGTTGGAAAACACAAATCTAGACCCAAGCAGCAATGGTACCATAATCTTCTACTTACTAAAAGACAGACCAAATGGCTGATCCTTCACCAGGCCCTTACAGGGAACACCTGAACCACAAGACACTGGAGAGGGTAAGATTAAGACTAACCTTAATCTCCTACATCTTCCCTCCCTCACTTCCCCTGTCCCTGTCTCTCTCTCTCTTATCTCTAACTCTTGTATATTAGTTATCTTTTTCCTCATTGTCTTAGTGGGCACTGACCTGTAACTCCCAGAACCAGCATGGGGCTATCATCCACAATGAGCTTTTGATCAGAGAGACCTACATGGTTTCAGCTTTTTCAAACATCACAATAGGCTTTGTTTACATTATTGCATGGTATTTCAAGTGCAAGTTCCTAAATCAATCCGTATATGTCCCACCACCAAATTAAAAAAGAATAAAATTGACACGTATTCTGAAATCCACCAAGGTATGACTTAAAGAACAAAGTACATTTTTTTGAGATTCATGAATATTATCTGCAGGTTTTTATCATTCATCACATTCATATGGTTTCTAAGTTATATGAATTCCCTCATACATAGTAGCCTACAAGTAACAGATAAAAGATTTTACATACTCATTATATTCACATGTTTTTTCATCTGTGTCAGCTCCCTCATGCACAGTGAGCTGTGATGGGGAGATGAATGTATTTTGGTGTTTACATGCATATGGTTTTTCTCCTATGTGAATCCTAAAATATAAAATTTGGTTTGAAACCTTTCTCAAGTTTATTATGACTTTTCACCTGTGTGTGTTCTGATATAATTCATGACTTATGACTTCAGTAAAAAGGATTTGTCACTTTTACTATATTCACTAGATTTTCACCTGTCTAAAGATGCACACTGAGTTGTGACTTCTGGCAGAAAGCTTTCTGAGAGACATTACATTAATACTTAGTAGGAGTTTAATGTGTTTCCACATTCCTTATATTCATATGGTTTCTTTCCAATGTGAGTTCTCCGACGTATAATGAGCTGTGACTTGAAGAAGATAACTTACCTTCAGTAGTATAGTCATATGGATTCTCACCTGGGTCTTCTGTAACTTTTAATAACATTTGAATTAGCAATAAGAGCTTTCACACATTCATTATATTCATAAAACTTTTCACCTTTACAAATTCTCTAATGATTACAAAGATATGACTTGGAAAGAAAAGCTCTCCCACATTAAGTACACTCCTATGGCTTTAAACCTGTGAGTTCTCTAGTGCAGAGTGAGATGTGTCTTCAAGATGAAACTATTACGGCATAATTTAGTACATTGATATGGACTCTTTGGTGTTTCCTAGGTCTTACTTTGCAAGGTAAGCTCTCCCTCATGCATTACATTGATATGGCTTCTCACCTGTATGAATTCTCTGATGAGTGAATCATTAAGATCTGGGAGATGTGATTTGGAGAGGAAAACGTTCTGACACTCAGTATAAACATATGGCTTTTCACCTGTGCGAGTTATGTGATGATTGGTGAGATGTGACATGTAGACAAAAGCTATCAGACACTCAATACATTCATATGGCTTTCACCTGTGTGAGTTCTCTGATGCTTAATAAGACATGACTTGGAGATGAAAGCTTTCCCACAATCAGAACATTGATATGGCTTTTAACCTGTGTGAGTTCTCCTATGCCTATTAAGATGTGACTTGCAGATGAAAGCTTTCCCACATTTATTACATTCATATGGCTTCTCACCTGTATGAACTCTTTAATGAATCATTAGGCATGACTTGCAGATGAAAATTTCCCACATTCAATATATTCACTTGGCTTATCAACTGTGTGAGTTGGAGATGAAAGCTTTCCCACATTCAGTGCATTAATATGGCTTCTCACCTGTATGACTTCTCCAGTCAATCATTAGGTGTGACTTGCACATGTAGGATTTCCCATATTTAGTACATTCATATGGCTTTTCAACTGTGTGAATTCTCTGATGCCTACTAAGACATGACTTGGTAATGAAAGCTTTTCCGCATTTAGCACATTCATTTGGCTTTTCACCTGTGTGAGGTTTCTTATGCCTATTAAGATTTGACTTGCCGATGAAGGCTTTCCCACATTTAGCACATTCAAATGGCTTTTCACCTGGGTCAGTGTTCTTATGCCTATTAAGATTTGACTTGCAGATGAAGGCTTTCCCACATTCAGAACATTCATATGGCTTCCCACCTGTGTGAGTTCTCTTATGCCCAATAACACATAATTTGGAGATGAAAGCTTTAACACATTCAGTACATTTCTATGGCTTCTCACCTGTATGGATTCTCCAATGAATCATCAGGTGGGGCTTGTGGATGAAGGCTTTCTCACATTTACGACATTCCTATGGCTTCTCACCTGTGTGAGTTCTACGATGCTTATTAAGATCTGACTTGGAGATGAAAGCTTTCCCACATTAAGTACATTCATACGGCCTTTCACCTGTGTGAGTTCTCTGATGTCCAATAAGACAGGACTTGGTAATGAAAGCTTTTCCACATTTAGCACATTCATATGGCTTCTCACCTGTGTGAGTTTTCTTATGCCTATTAAGATTTGACTTGGCAATGAAAGCTTTTCCACATTCAGTACATTTATATGGCTTTTTACCTGTGTGAGTTTTCTAATGCCTATTAAAATTTGACTTGCAGGGCTGGAGAAATGGCTTAGTGGTTAAGGTGCATGCCTGCGAAGCCTGAGGACCCTGGTTCAATTCTCCAAGGCCCCACGTAAGCCAGATGCACATGGGGGCACATGTGTCTGGAGTTTGTTTGCAGTGGCTAGAGGCCCTGGCATGCCCATTCTCTCTCTCTCTCTCCCCGTCTCTAATAAATAAATTTAAAAAATTTTGACTTGCAGATGAAAGCTTTCCCACATTTTCTACATTTATATGGCTTATAACCAGTTTGAGTTTGATAATGCACAGTGAGACGTGACTGAGTGAGGTAAGCTTTTCCACATACATTACAGTCATAAGGTTTCTCACCTGCTGGAGTTCTCTGATGTTCAGTGAAGTGTGACTTGGAGATAAAAGCTGTCTTACATTCATACACCTTGCCATCTGGGTTTGTTCCTTGACAATAAGTCTGATGTAACTTCTGGTAAACAGTATCCTGGCATTGCTTAAAATCATCAGTCTTTGTCCAGTACATTTTCTAAGGGTATTTAATTCTGAGAAATAAAAACAAACTTATTACATTCAAAATACTAAAAAAAAGGACTCTCAAGGGCTTCATAGTATTTGGTAGAGTATTGTATTTTACAAGACAATTGCTCACAAAAATTCTATTACTATTACTTTTCAATTGACTTCTTTGCTATTCTCTATGAATAGTTTCTTGATTTAGGGCATGTCATACACAACAAACTGCAAACTCAGTAACTACTTTCCTATTTGCCAGAATTTATTAGAGACATCTAAGTGAGGTGACTTTTATTTTTTATTTATTTATTTTTAGGTAGGGATTCGCTCCAGCTCAGGATGACCTGGAATTCACTATGTAGTCTCAGGGTGGCCTGCAACTCAGAAATCTTCCTACCTCTGCCTCCCAAGTGCTGGGATTAAAGGTGTGCACCCCCACATGCGGTAAGATGACTTTTTTGTTGTTTGGGTTTCTTGTTTCCTTTATAAGCTCTGGTCTTATTATTATGAAGACAGTAATTGTCTTGGCTCAGGTTTATTTAATAATTTTACTTTCAGTGAAATAACATATTTGATATAAAGTTTTTTCCCCCCACTGGAAGTTACTTGACTAAGGGTTTACACATCATTTTAGCACACATTGACTGGAAGTTTTTCTTTAGAGATATTTGGTTTACTTACAAAGACTACTTCCAAATTCTATTACAATAACATAGGGCAGGTGATGTTTTTCTTTCTATTCTCTCCACTACCACCTTTCTCTATGGTACTTATTCATGACAGGTTTTTAAAATTTCTTATATGTTTATATGCAAATGTCTATGACTTTGGAAATGTGTGTGACCAAATGCATGCTTTCTGATAAGTCAAGCTTGGGTTTCAGTCATTGCCTTTATGTATAACAGGGCCTCCTGTTGTAAAGTACTGTGTGTGCAAACATTCTGCCCTATGAGATTTGAGGGATTTTCAGTTTTCTGGTTTATTCTGAAGATCTGAATTCATGATCATGCAAAAAGCATATTAACCCATGGAGTGAGATCCCCAGCCAATGTTGGATTTCATAATGACTGTGGATATGATGATTTTAATATTAAATACTACTATGTAATTGTAATCATAGATGAACACTGTTTTCAGTCATTATTGTTCTGAATGAAGGAGAAAAGGAGAAGATGCCACAGAAAAAAACCTGCACGAGAAAGAACAAAAACAAACATTAGAATATGAAAGAAAAATAATAGTAAATAAAATAAAGAGTAAAATAACAATATAAAAAGTATCACAGTATGAGTAACATGAAAAGAAAGCTATTAATGAAAAATAACAGTTGAGAAATGAGGAGAAAAGAAAAAAATTGGAGAACACCTATATTCTGCTTTGTTTATTTTTATTTGAGAGTGACAGACACAGGGAAAGAGACAGATAAAGAGAGAGAGAGAGAGAGAGAATGGGCACGACAGAGCTTCCAGCCACTACA
>CM070791.1:13823534-13860388 GCA_036346955.1 Dipus sagitta | reverse complement strand
TGTACAATAGCCTATAATGTTTTGGAGACAATAGGAACTGCCCTGGCCAACAACGCTCTGGAAGGCATCCCTTCCCTGGCAATGAAAATTTTCTAGTAACAATCTGTGTCTTCTGGATGTGCCATTATTCAAGAAAGTAGGTTTTCATATGTCTTATTCAGAATATCTTGAATTTTGATTGGCCCTCCCCCCACCTTTCTTTTACACATCTCTTCCCCTGACCTCACTTAGGCCTTTCCCCTCCCTATAATCTGTTCATCTACATTCATATATACAATACCTTCCCCTTAAAACCTTCCCTCTCCCCCATCCCTTATATCCTCTTTCTAGCTTATGGCCCTCTACAACTGATTTTTGGTTACAAATCACATGCAAGTCTCTACATTTGTAGCTAGAATCCACATATAAGAAAGAACATGCAATATTTGGCTTTCTGGGCCTGGGTTACCTCACTTAGTATAATCCTTCCCAGCTCCATCCATTTCCCTGCAAATTTCATATTTTCGTTTTTCTTTACCACTAAATAGAACTCCATTGTGTAGATGTACCACATCTTTATTATCCATTCATCTGTGGATTGACATCTAGGCTGGTTCCATTTCCTAGCTATTGTGAATAGAACAGCAATAAACATGGTTGTGAAAGTATCTCTAAGGTAGTGAGAAGAGGCATTAGGATATATGCCTAGGAGTGCTATAGCTGGATCATATGGTAAATGTATTTTTAGCCGTCTCAAGGACCTCCACACTTATTTCCACAATGGCTGTGCCAGATTACATTCCCACCAACAATGTAGAATTGTTCCTCTTTTACCGCATCCTCACCAACATTTATTGCCATTTGTTTTCTTGATGTTAACCATTCTGAAGGAAGAGAGATGGAATCTCAATGTAGCTTTAATTTGCATTTCTCTCATGGCTAAGGATGTAGAACACTTTTTTAGATGTTTATATGCCATCTGTATTTCTTCTAATGAGAACTCTCTGTTTAGTTCCATATCCCATTTTTTGATTGGGTTGTTTGATTTCTTATTGTTCTGTTTTTTGAGTTCTTTGTGTTCTGGATATTAATCCTTTGTCAGTTATGTAGCTGTAAAAGATTTTCTCCCATTCTGCAGGTTGTGTCTTTGTTCTGTTCACAGTGTCCTTTGCTATTCAAAAGCTTTGTAATTTCACAAGATCCCAGTAGTTGATTAGTGGTTTTATCTTCTGTGCAACTGGAATAATATTCAGGAAGTCATTACCTATGCCAATATATTGAAGGATTTCCTCTAGCAGTTTCAGAGTTTCAGGTCTGATATTAAGGTCTCTGATCCACTTGGATTTGATTTTTGTGCATGGTGAAAGACAAGGATCTATTTTCATCTTTCTACATATAGATATCCAGTTTTCCCAGCTCCACTTGTTGAAGATGCTGTCTTTTCCCCATTTTGGCATTTTTGTCAAAAATTAGATGGCTGTAGCTGCCTGGATTAACACCTGGATCTTCTGTTCATTTGATCTACCTGACTGTCTTTGTGCCAATACCATGCTGTTTTGTTACTATTGCTTTGTAATGTAGCTTAAAATCGGGTATGGTGATACCACCAGTCTTATTTTTGTTGTTCAAAATCATTTTGGATATTTGAGGGTTTTTTTGTGCTTCCAAATGAACTTCAGGATTGTTTATTTCTATTTCTGTGAAGAATGCCATTGGAATTTTAATGGGGATTGTATTAAATGTGTAGATTGCTTTTGGTTTGATTGACATTTTCACAATATTGATTCTTCCAATCCAAAGACATGGGATGTCTTCCCATTTTCTTGTGTCTTCTGCAATTTCTCGCTTGAGTGTTTTAAAGTTCTCATTGCAGAGATCCTTCACTTACTTGCTTAAGTTTATTCCAAAACGCAATATTTTGTTAAGACAATTGTGAATGGGAGAGATTCCCTGATTTCCTCTGCATGTTTGTTGTTAGTATATAGAAGAGCTAGTGTTTTATGTGTATTTATTTTTTATCCTGCTATGTCACTAAAAGTGTTTTTCAGCTCTAACAGTTTGCTGGTAGAGTTTTTAGGGTCGTTTACATACAGAATCATATCATCTGCAAATAGTGTTAATTTGATCTCTTCCTTTCCAATTCGTGTCCCTGTTATGAGTGTCTCTTGCCTTATTGCTATAGCTAAGACTTCTAGTACTATATCAAATAAGAGTGGAGACAGTGGTAACCCTTGTTTTGTTCCTGAGTAGAGTGGAAAAGCTTAAAGTTTTTCACCATATAGTATTATGTTGGCTGTAGGTTTGTCATAAATAACTTTTATTATATTGAGATATCCCCCTTCTATTCCCAGTTTCTGTAATACTTTTATGATGGAAAGATGTTGGATTTTGTCAAATGCCTTTTCTGCATGTATTGAGATGATCATGTGATGTTAGTCCTTCAGACCATTTGTAGGATGTATTACATTTATTCTTTTGCATATGTTGAAGCATCGCTGAATCCCTGGGTTAAAGCTAACTTGGTCAGGGTGAATAATCTTTCTCATATATTCTTGTATTCTGTTTGCCAATATTTTGTTCAGAATTTTTGCATCTATGTCCACAAGGGAGATTGATCGGTAATTTTCTTTTTTTGTTCTGTCTTTGTCTGGTTTTGGTATGAGGGTGAAGCTGGCTTCATAGAAGGAGTTTGGTAAATTCCTCCCTTTTCCATTTTATGGAAAAGGTTGAGAAGCAGTGGTGTTACTTCCTCCATGAAGGTCTGGTTAAATTCACCAGTGAATCCATATGGGCCTGGGAATTTTTCAGTTGGGAGACTTTTTACAAGTGCTTGGATCTCTGCACTTGTTATAGGTCTGTTTAAATGGTTTATCTCATCTGAATTTAATTTCAGTCACTCATAAGAATCAAGAAAATCATCCATTTCTTTCAGATTTTCAAACTTAGAGGCATATGTATTCTTAAAGCATGTCCTTATAATTCTCTGAATTTCTTTGGCATCTGTTGTAATGGTGCCTTTTTCATTTCTAATTTTATAATATTTTGTCTCTTCTCTCTTTCTTCTGGTAAAATTTGCTGAAGGTTTGTAAATCTTGTTTATCCTTTCAAAGAACCAACTCTTTGTTTCTTTGATTCTTTGGATTATTTTTTTTTTGCTTCTATTTCATTAATTTCTGCCCTAATCAATATGATTTTTCTTGTCTGCTGATTTCTGGTTTGCATTGCTCTTCTTTTTCCAAGCCCTTAAGATGGAGCATTAAATTGTTTATTTGTGAACTCTCTAATTTCCTAATATAGGCATTCAGAGGTATAAGTTTCCTTTTTATGACTGCCTTCATTGTGTCCTAAAGGTTTTGGTATGTTGTATTATCATCATCATATGATTCTGTGAATTTAGTGATTTCCTTTTTTATTTCATTAATGACCCATTCAACATTCACTAGTGTAGTGTTTAGTCTCCATGAATTTCTGTATGTTCTGTAGCTTTTCTTATTGCTGATTTGCAGTTTAATCCCATTGTGCTCTGATAGACTACAAGGGATTATTTCAATTTTCCTTTGTTTATGGGGATTTGCTTTGTTTCCTAACATATGGTCTATTTTAGAGAATGTTTCATATGCTGCTGAGCAAAATGTTTATTCTGCCGCATTTGGATGGAATGTTCTGTAGGTATCTGTTAGGTACATTTTTTCCATAACATCATTTAATTGAGATGTCTCTCTGTTTATTTTTTGCCAGGATGACCCGCCAATTGATAAGACTGGTGTATTGAAGTCTCCCACTACAATTGTGTTTGGTGTTATATGTGACCTTAAGTCTAATAGTGTTTGTTTGATGGAACTGGGGGTCCCTATGTTAGGTACACAAATATTTAGGATTGTAATGTCCTCCTGTTGGAGTGTTCCTTTAATCAGTATAAAATGACTTTCGTTATCTTTCCTCACTAATGATGGTTTGATGTGTATCCTGTTAGATATTAGGATAGCTATGCCTGCTTGTTTACTAGGCCCATTTGCTTGAAATATTGTTTTCCATCCTTTCACCCTTATGTAGTGTCCATCTTTGATTGAGAGATGAGTTTTCTGGAGGCAACAGATGGCAGGATCCTGCCTCTTAATCCAGTCTGAAAGCCTGTATGCTTTGGTTGGTGCATTGGCACCATTGATATTAAGAGTTATTATTGAGAGGTGTGCATTTATTGTCACCATTTTTCTTATTTTATAGTGTTTCCTGTTTTCCCTTTACTCATTTGTTTTAACTGTTATTTGAGTGTGGTTCATTTTTTCCTGTTTCCTCCTGTGTGTGTTTTGCTTTCTCTTCAACATGAAGAATTCCTTTAAGTATTTTCTGTATCGCATGTTTAGTTGTCGTCAATTCCTTTAGCCTGTTTTTGTTGTGGAATGTCCCTATTTCTCCATCAATTTGGATAGGTAGCTCTGCAGGAAAAATTAATCTGGGTTGACAGTTGTTATCTTTTAGAACTTGGAATACATCATTCCAACCCTTCTGGCTTTTCAAGTTAGTGTTGAGTAATCTGCAGTTATTCTGATGGGCTTGCCTTTGTAGGTGATTTATTTTTTCTCTCTAACTTCTTTCAATACATTTTCTTTGGTTTGCGTGTTTCATTATAACATGGTGAAGAAAGGTTCTTTCCAGGTTTTGTCTGTTTTGTGTTTTAAAAGCTTCTTGTATGTGCATTAGCATTTCTCTCCCAATTTGGGGAAATTTTTTCTTCCATGCTTTTGTTGAAAGCACCTACTAAGCCTCTGGATTGAAATTCTTTTCCTTCTGTTATACCTTGAGTTCTTATGTTTGATTTTCCATAGTGTCCTGGATACCTTGAAATTCCCATTAATACCTTCCTGTTAGCTTGTCTTTCTCTTTGTTGGTCTGTATTAGTCCTGCCATCTGGTCTTCTAGTTTAGATATTCTGTTCTCTCCTTCATCCATTCTACTGGTGAGACTTTCCACGGAGTTTTTTTGTTGTTGTTGTTGTTGTTTTGTTTTTTTTTTTTTAATTTCACTGACTGTATTGTTCAGAGCTAGGATTCCAGCCTGGTTTTCTTCAGTATTTCTATTTTTTTACTCATGTCTTACAATAACCTCTTTATTTCATTAAGCTGGTTTCCTGTGTTCTTTTCAAAACTTTGGGTTCTTCTTTAATTCCTTTGTTTTCTTCTTTGATTCCCTTCATTTCTTCTCTGATTTCTTTGAGCATAGATACCATCATTTTCTTGAAATCTTTGTCAGGCATTTCATCTAAAACAGTCTCATTGGTGATCATTTCTGATGCAGTTTAGTTTTGTGAGACTGTATTGTCTTGATTCATTGAGTATCATCTATTATAATGTAGAGACTTTTGCATCCTGAATTGACTTGATTCCTGGGCTTTATACTTATGTGCAGTGTTCCCAGACATGGCAGTCCACCTCCTTATACCCTCATGATATGTGTTCAAGGTGCCAGGTGTAGCTCTTGTCCCCCAATCAAGTGACAAAATAATCCTAGGTGTTGAGTTTTCTTGCTAAGCGAGAACTCTAGTGGACTGGGTGGAATAAGTTACTGGCAAATTCTAAACTTCAACCAAGTAACCTACATAGCCAACAAAAACCAGCACAAAGTATGCAATTGTGGATATTAAAACAAACTGATAGTCTTATAAAGCCAAAATCCCTAATGATGTGTGTTGTTCTGCACCCTTAATGTTGTCAGCTGTGAAGTAGAGATTTCTGTTCTGAATTAGGTTTCAGGTCAACTAGGATCTGCCTCCAATAATGACAGAAGCAAAAGACAAAGGCCCTACAAATATGAAAGCATCAAAGGCAAAAATATAGAGCCCCCAAATACAGGTTATTTGAAAATGGTAAGGCCAACCAAGAATAACCTATAACCTGCTGTGATGAGGAAAGAGAGATTAGCTTTTCCAATGCAGGCCTATGTACCTTTTTTTTTTTTTTTTTTTTTTTTTTTGTCAGTCAGCCTCATTACTGCCCACCTCAGTCTCTCCATGTTGTGGTGTGGAGCTGGAGTTCTGATCATCTCTGATGGCTGCCCTGCCACTGGGGGCTGAATGCCAGAGGTTCACCGTTCTGATACTGGGGGATGGGAGAGTTCAGCCATCTGGAGTTGCTCACACTTT
This sequence comes from Dipus sagitta, assembly GCA_036346955.1. Taxonomy (NCBI): domain Eukaryota; kingdom Metazoa; phylum Chordata; class Mammalia; order Rodentia; family Dipodidae; genus Dipus; species Dipus sagitta. Next base: position 13,854,270 of record CM070791.1, on the reverse strand, counting down.
AGGTACCTTTTAAGTTTATCTCAGCTGTCTTTCCTTCAGATTTCTTAACTTTGCAAGAAGGCTGATGAGGTTGAGAAATTTGTTGCTTGGTCTGCTGCTGCTACGCACCTGGCCCAATCTTTCTATTTGTCTCTTTCTCTCTTTCCTCCTCTCTCTAATAAGTAAATAAGTAGGATATTTAAAAAGATCTTTAGAAAGGCATTGTCTTCTTTAGTTATGACATATTTAATAAGGAATACCTTTCTCAATTTTCAAAGTGAATACAAAGTAAATGAATCAATTTGTCCAGTGTCCAATGGGGAGGAAGACGAGTGGCAAAACACTGGTCTGTAAGAAACATAGTGTGTGCTGGTGAGGAGTCAGACAACCGATATTGAGCTACCCTGTACACAGTAAACACTGCCTGTGCAGGCTCTGTGGAGCAGGGCACAGCAAATGCTCAGTTATCAAGACAGATGGCAGCAGGTGTGAGGTGTGAGGATGGTCTCTGAATAACCTTGGGTCTGGGGAGGATGAGTCAAAAGTGTGATGACAGGGACAAGCAGTTAGATAAGGCAGATGTTTCCAGAAGAAAGGGAGACTAAGGAGAAATGTATAATATGAGGTTAAAGGTGAAATCAGAGCCAAAGTGTAAGATCATTGTTTACCAGACATGGTGGATGGGTGGACGTATTATCTTTTCTTTTTTTTTTTTTCTTTTTTCTTTTTTTTTGTAATTTGTAAGCTTGGGAGTAGGAAAAGAGTGGAACGAACAAAAAAAAAAAAAAAAAAGATTACACCTTTACCATAGACAATCAGGGTACTTACTGGGTATTGTAAATTTTGACCTCATTTAACTCCCACACATATCCTAACACTTAGGCTTTATTCATCTTAGCTGAGGGGATCTGAGGTCGGAGCTGATAATTAACCTTCCCCTGGTGCCAATTTGTAAAGCCATACATTTAGAGCTCCAGTTTATATGACTTCTTGTACTATTTAAGTTTAGACACTTTGGATGTGACTACAGGAAGATATACAATAATGCAACAGATTCTTTGTGACTGACATGGAAGCTGTATTTTTAAGCACATTTTCAAGGACTTTTGCTGATTTAGAACTTGAAAGTGGCCCATGAAAATGGCACATTGTTTTATTTCCTCCTACTTCTGTAGGGAGATCCTCTGGCAGGCTTCCAAATCCAAAGCACTTTAAATCACAGCCATAGGCTGGCTGTTAATAGTGCTTCCAGGGAGGAAATGGGAGGCCAGAATTGTATTCTAGAATTAATTTAAAGTTGTCTGAAAACTTACTTTCTCATAATGAATCAGACTAGGCTAGAAGCATGATAAATTTAAGTATAATTGACTTTGTGTGCATATTTCCAGTCATTTGCATATTTATTGAGTCCCATGGGTTATTTTTTGCTACCTACATGAGTGTTAAAGATTGAGGGATGAAAATAATGAATTTGCCTATAATTAAGTTGCATGCAAGGTGATCACTGGGATCAGGTCTCTTGTTTGGGTAAACTTCCCAGACTTTCCACTGAGAGCTTCCCTTTGTCAGCATACATTATCACATAGTTAGAAATAATCTGTTCACTGAGGTTGGGGGTGCTGAGGAAACTTGTAGTGGAAAATGGAGCCTATGCCTTAATGCTTAGCAGGGAAGATGTCAGGGTCATACCTGAGGTACAGGATGCTTCTGGCTTTTGGGGATAATGGCTGTCATTGCTCAGTTGAGTCATGGGGAACCCAGCCTACCATTCTTTCTGTTTTGTGCCTGCAGTTCAGGATATTCAAGGGGCATTTTTATTTAGGGTGGGCCTGGGCTCAAAGGTTCCTCATTTACCCTTGGTATGAAGAGAGTTGCCTCTGGGTATTCCCCAGGACAATCATGAGAACTGCTCCTAAGCCAATGACAAACCTCTGCTTACCTGACATTAGGCAGACATCATCATGTGTCTTCTACTCACATACTGGAAATGAGATTGACTGAATCTGTTGGGGGCAGCATTCTTGCAAGTAGGAGTGAGATATTCTTTCCCCTCCTCTTCTCTCCCTTCTTCCCTCCCTTCATTCCTTTCATGGAGGGACTAATTGAACTTTTTTTCTGTTGAATCAATATGAAATTCATGTAACCTAAAATTAGCCAGTAAAAGTAAACAATTTAGTGTCATTTATCACGTTTAACAATGTTAAAATAACAATCAAGGAGCAATGTCACTCTGACTGGAGTCTTTAGTTTTATCAGTGCTTCTGCCTACATAAAGTATTTGAGTGCCTATTTTTCTCTGCAGTCAAAGACCAGGATTACCCCTGTTTAAGACTTGTGTATAGTGGGGGATGTAAGGTCAAGCAATGGCTCTAAAATGCACAAGATAGTAAATAAAGGAAAATGGAAAGTGTTGGGGAGCTTGTGAAGAATTTGGGGGCTTCAAAACTTGCTAGTGCTGGGCTTGGTGGCTCACTCCAGAGGTAGGTTGATCTCTGTATATTCAAAGCCAGCCTGAGAGTACATAATGAATTCCAGGTCAGCCTGGGCTAGAGTGAGGGCCTACCTCAAAAAAAAAAAAAAAAAAAAAAAAGCTTGTGAGAATATAAAATGATTCATTCAGCAGGTGGAGGACATTTTCTTTTGTGGTTTCTCATAAAATTGCACATGTGACTAAATTGCCATATGACTCAGCGGTTTCACTCATAGGTATGTATCCAAAAGAATTGGAAACAGGCACAGCTCCAGAAGGACACTATTCACAGCAAAAAATAGTTGAAAAAATGTATATACCAATATATGGGTGACTGAACAAACAAGCAAATTGTAGAATATATATATATATATATATATATATATATATATATATATATATGTATTTTCTAGTGGTGGTAGTGGAGGTAATGATAACAATTGTCATGGTAGTGATGGTGGTGGTAATGGTGGAGTTGATGATAGTAATGGTCATGGTGGTGGTAATGGTGGTGTTGGTGATGGTAGTAACTGTGGCAGTGGTGAGGGTGGAAGTGATAATAGTAATGGTCATGGTGGTGATGATGGAGGTTGTGGTGGTGGTGGAGATGATAGTAATTGTCATGGTGGTGATGGTGGTGGTAATGGTGGTGTTGGTGATCATAATAATGGTGGTGGGGGTGATTGTGGAGGTGATGATCATAATGGTCATTGGGGTGATGGTGGTGTTGGTGATCATAGTAGTGGTGGTGGAGGTGATGATCGTAATGGTGATGGTGGTGCTGTTGGTAATCATAGCAATTTTGGTGGAGGTGGAGTTGGTGGTGGAGGTGATGGCAGAGGTGATGATTGTAATGGTCATGGTGATGATAGTGGTGGTTTTGGTGATGATATTAATGGTGGTGGTGGTGATGGTGGAGATGATGATAGTAATGTTCATGGTGGTGGTGGTTTAGGTGGTTGTCTGCATCATCTCCAGGAATGGACAAAGCAGCATAATCCCAGATTCCTCCCTCATTTAATGACTCCTGGTGGGGTCCTGAGTGTCTGGTGCATGTATGGCCAAGGAATCATTAGTGTTTCTGGACTGCTGAAGTCCATTATGCTGGGATATTTTAGAACCTCTGAGGTGAGTTCATAGAGCTGAGGTAGAAATGTCCTGTTTCAGTAAAGGGAGGGTCCATGAATGTGGGCCATGAGATTGCTCCTGGATTCTCAGTATCTGGGATAAGCTGAGTAGTATACAGGCACTCTTGTGGAGTGGGCACAGTAAGTAGGCTAGACTGTAGTAAGGTATTACCAAAACCCATGAATGACACAGAGGAAAGAAACCATGGATTATAACACATGGAAGTAAGGTGTGTCTGTCTCTCCAAGAAGCCTTCCTGGCTGTTAAGATATGTGACCAAGCCTGGCTCTATGACAGCATAAAGTAGAATTTCCCCATTGCCAGGCAAATAACACCACAGACAGTGACATAGAGACATGTGACTTCTGTCCTTCTATTCATTAAGAGACAATATGTGCATGTAGCAAGTTTTATTCTTGGTCTAGAAGACATATGCCCAGAACAGGAAAAGAAGGTGTTCAGTGTTGAGTTGGGTGCACCCAACTTTGTTTCTGATCATCACATCAGTAATAATGGCTCCATAATTTTCAGATAACTTTATCATTTTCAGAGTAGAAAGTATAACCTCTCATTCCATTTTCAAGGCCATTTTTGAGGAGGAACAGGGTAAAATTTATTTTAAAAATATAAAATGAATTATGATCATTCAGAATTTTCTTTTATTTGTCCCCATTCTAAATGTGAGAAAATTAGTCATCGTGAGTGACTCATGCCATTGTCAGAGATATTGTCTCTAATTATGGAATCTCCAAGTTAGTGGGGTTATCTTGCTGGCATCTTTCCTTTGTACATTTTTTGGGACTATATAACAAAAAAGCAAGTTTATAGCTGTGAAGTGGGAAGAGTCTTTTTTTAAATTTTTTTTTGGGGGGGGTTTGAGGTTTCACTCTAGCCCAGACTGACCTGAAATTCACTGTGCACTTTCAGGGTGACCTCAGATTAAAGGCGTGAGCCACCACGCCCAGCTGAAGATTCGTTTTATTACTTATATGGCAGAAATAATTGGCCTTGGTATTCATGACTCCCCAGTTATTCCACTTCCAATGGCTAATTGCAAAGTTTACATTTATTGTTATCAAACCCAGGTGTGTCTAACGCAGTTTTCTTTTGTACAAAGAAATAATTGTTGGACTCTTTGCACTTAAACTGTATGTTTGCTTCATAGTTTTCTTCTAGCTTGCCTTTGACCTTTCAGAATTACCTCAGTAATATTCTTTTAGATGAGTTATCTGTCTATTATTTTTTGGCAGCATCCAAAAACTTTTTAATAACAAGACAAAATCTGGGGTAGTTAGTTTTTGTAGCCACAACTTGCACACTAACCTCTAGCATGCTTGAACTTCCAGCCCTTGGAGCGGATATAGGGTTTGGTGTGGCTGTGAGGGGCTCCTGGGGCCTTGACAAAATGTTTTACACCTCTCGGCCTTTCTGAGGACCAGGCAGCAGCACACTGTTGCGGCCCTTGGGGAGCTCCAGGGCCAGCTGGTCAAAGGTGAGGATCTTGCCACAAGTCTTGAGGATGCAGCTACAGGCCCAGCTGCTGACATACAATGCACACACCTTTAGCTTGAGCACCTCCAGAACACACACATTATCCGTGACCATCCCTATGACCACAGATGTTCTGTTCTCCTGGCCCAGCGGCTTGATTTTCCAAATCATCCAGGACAGGAACAAGGGAGGCTGCTATGTGCTACTCAAACGTTTTGAGCACAACTTGGTTGAAGATGGAGTTGGTTTGTCTGGCCAGAAACCTGTAGAACTTGACCAACAACCACAGGTAGATGTCCTGGCTCTTGAGCTTCTTGCAGAGAACATTCCAGTTCTTGTTGTGATGGATGTCAATTCCCATGATGGTGACTCTTGCTCAGCCAGGTATGGCAAGTTATCTGTCTTTATAGTACAAAGCATTAGATTCTTCTAAAAGGAACATTTTTTTTTTTTTTTTTTTTTTTTTTTTTACATTTCAAGGACTTACTTACATGATTTTCACTTGTTCTGGAATGTGTTTTGTCCAAGTTTTTCTTGCCATCTGCATCTGGTGGAAGAAATTCTCTTCCATATAATTAGATGATAAAAATGCTGTGTTGAATTTTTTTCCTGTGATAATTTATCATTCATTCATCTGCCATAAGAATACCCAATAACTTACAATAGTGTATCCAACATTTAAGTAGAACAAAGTCAAACAGTTCTCCTACATCATTCCCTGCAAGAGTACCCCAAGGCTGTTCACCCTGTGCATAGACCATGAAAGGACTTTTTCACTAACTAGTGGTACAGTACACCTAGTCCCCACCTGAGGCCAGTATGAAAAATTGCTTTGTTACAGGCATTGCTTGCACAACAGACTGTTGTACAGTGTATTGTAGACTCCCAGTTTCCAGCACTTGTTTGTATGTCCAGGATATTTCAAAGATCCTGTGCCAATAGCTTGATACTGGGACAAGAAAGTACTTTAAATTGGCTGATGTTCACCAGTAGGCACGAGCATATAGATTTCTTATAGAATATGTGCTGAAAAATAGGAAACTAAGCAGTGGATTTGGAGAATCTTGGTTCATGCTTTTTCCCCCTGGATTCTCAATGCCAGTCTTTATTTTCTCTCAGTTCTGTGACACTGTTTGCATTTAGTGAATTTTAATGTGTTTAAAGCTCATATTGATTGTCTCAAATGGAAGACCTCACTTGGTGAGTGGAAGAAGTCTGGTGTTTTAATTATTAAATTATGAATATATTATAAAATTATAGGTTAGAGACATAAAATTAGAATTATAGGGTTACGGTGATAAAATCATATCTACAGCTTTAGAGGCTCTATTGAACTAGAGACAGAAGTACTCAGCCACACACTGGACTGGGTATCTTGACCCAGATATTCTACAACCTCTTTCATCTCAGTGTCAAAATGTACCTCCCAGTGCTTCCTTTCATAAGCTTTTCTGGTGATGATGGCAACCCACTCGCCTCATCTGCCCAGCTTGCCTCCTGGCAACCACTTGTCCACTCTAGTCCCCATGGATTTGCCTCTTGTGGTCACTTCACATAAACACAATCATATAATTTATGGCTTTGTTGGTCTTTCACTAACCAAAATACTTTCAAAGTATATTAATTCTTTTTGTACCATATATCAGCACTTTATTCATTTTTATAGCTGAATAAAATTTTGCCTTATATGAAAAATACATAAAAATTCTTCAGTATTCAGTTGCTAGAATCTGAGTTCTTTGTATTTTTTTGGTGACATGAATAATTCTATTTTTTTTCTGAGTTTTAAAATTTATGTATTTTTTATTTCATTCTGGCTTTAATTATTTCTCATTTTATTTATTTATGTTTTTATTAATTAGTTTTGTACTCAGTGAATACACTAACTTTGGTACCATTGTTAAGCTCATCCATGTCCTACCCCCTCACCCTGGCCCCTCCTTGTTGAGGTATATGGGTCATGCATTCTGGAGTTAGCCCACAGTTATGGGTAGGATAAATGTATCTACATATCATAACCCAACATGTGGCTCTGACATTCTTTCCACCCTCTCTCCCACAAAATTTCCCTGAGCCATGTTGGGTTCATTTTTTGTCTGCTTCAGTGATGAGGTATTGGGGGCCTCTGGATCTCTGTTTTGGTAGGAGTTGATTTTTCTCTGTGTTGATCTCCTTCACCCATGTGCTGGTACCCAGTTCACCAAGAAAACAGCACCCTTGCTTGTTTTGCCAATTGTTCTTAGTTTCAGCCAGGGCCCTTTTGAGGTATGATGGGGTGGCTCTCTCCTTAGGATCTACATCTATCTGAAAAAGAGAAGCAGATTCTCCAATGGACAGTAAGATAGCACCAGGCAAATGGGATAACCCTTACTTTGTTATTTACAATTTAATAGGTGTAGGCCCTCTTGTAGCCCATGATTGGTGGTACCTTGTTAATGGAGAGCGGGCTTAGGTTTGGATATGTTTATGACTTGTTTCCCAGATCCAGCTATGGGTACCATACCACTGAGGGGATCAGTTAGCCAAATAAAGAGCAGTTGGTTTCCCACCATGGCTGTGTGTCACTGTGGTAGTTTGAATAGATGGCCCCCAATATATTCAGTTCTATATTGTTTATAGTTTGCATTCTCCAGCCACCTGACTGGAGGCAATGTCAGGGTGGATCTTTAGGTGTGGTGGTGGGTTTCAGATTTCAATCTAAAGATATACGAAGTGTGCCTAGCTGGAGTTCCTGAAGTGTTGCATGGCTTTTGGCTTTAGGCTGGTGCTTCTCTCTCTCTCTGCTTGGTCCTGTGAAGGCAGGCCAGCTTCTTCTGCCATTATAGGAACTTCCTCTGGATCTGTAGGCTTCAATAAATATCCCTTCCTCCATAACGGTGCCTGGTCTGGAAGTTCATCTCAGTGAACCTGAAGCTGTCTGCTACAGAATTTGGTACCAAGGAGTGGGCTGAGATGTACCTGGCCATGTGGATGTTGATATTTTGGAATCTTTGTTTTGGAGGAATAGGCATGGACTTGGTGCTTACAACTGAAGATGTCTTCTGGAGTGCTAAGCCAAGTGTTATAGACTATTATGATGACAGTTTGAGAATTCTAAGTGTAGACAATATTGAACTTCGAGGCTTGGCTTATGAGCTTTCTAAGGGGAAGGAAAGACTGCAGAGAACTTTGTTGGAACTGGGCTACTGGCATAAGGGCTGGCTGCGTCTTACTGCCCAGGCCCAGAGAGTTTGATCAAGGTTAAATTTGTAATGGACTGATATGCTTAGCTAGATATATCGGACTGAGGGATTTAAGTTTTTAAGCTGGAAAACGGCATGCAAATTAAAATTACAAGCACTGAGACTGGTTTTACTGAATCTGCTATTGTTAAACACATTAGCAATCTTAAAGGAAGATGGTCCAATTGCTTTACTGTGGAAAGGATGCCTGAGGAAAGACTATCATAGAAATGCAAACACTTTTGGAAAGAGGTGACTGTAGAAGGAACCTGCTTTTCAAGGTTATGATTTATTTTGTCTGTGAATTAAAAATATGGCTGTGTCCTGCACACCTGGTATTGGTTTTAGAAGCATGAAAAATGAGAGAAATGGTCGTGAATTGCACATGCTTCTAGGGGCTCCGCTGAGATGCAGCATGAGGCAGGGCATGATGTCCTGATAGGGTGACAGAGCCTTTGGAAGATGGGGCATGGTTTGCATGAAGACCTCAAGATGATTTGGATATACCAGGACTATGCAAGTGCTGCCATAGAGCGCACTGTTGTCTTGATATGGAAGTGTTCCCTGGCTACCCTTCCCAGCTGGAGGGGTGGAATTGGAAAATCTGGAGACTGACAGTCTTTGGCTGTATTGGACTTGAACTTCAGGAGTTTGATGTTTGTTTGATGGTGGTTGAGTTTGCATTGTTTTAGTCTCTCCTTGCTAAGCCTTATACAAGTTGAAAATGTTTACTCTGTGACTTTATATGTTAGAAATGTTTAACTTGTTTGATTTTACAGGTCTTAATATCTTAAAATGGTCAAGACTGTGGGGACCTTTGAAATTGAACTGAGTGCAATTTACAATGTGTAATGGTTATAAATCTATTGGCGGCAAAGGGCGGAATGTGGCAGTTTGAATAGATGACCCACAATACATTCAGTACTTTATTGTTTGTAGTTTTCATTCTGCAGCGATGTGGCTGGAGGCAATGTCAGGGTGGATCTTTAGGTGTGGTGGTGGGTTTCAGATTTCAATCTAAAGGTATGCGAAGTGTGCCTAGCTGGAGTTCCTGAAGTGTTGTATGGCTTTTAGCTTTAGGCTGGTGCTTCTCTCTCTCTCTGCTTGGTCCTGTGAAGGCAGGCCAGCTTCTTCTGCCATTATAGGAATTTCCCCTGTAGGCTTCAATAAATATCCCTTCCTCCATAACTGTGCCTGGTCTGGAAGTTCATCTCTGTGAACCTGAAGCTGTCTGCTACAGCCACCATTGCACTTGTGTAAGCATCATGACAGGTTATTTGCTGCTAAGAAGGTTAGACTATGAGTTGCTTGGGCAGATATTGGTCGTTTTCCCCCAGTCGCCCATGTAGCACCTTCTGGCACTAGACACGCTGACTGTCTGGGGACTGACTCTCTTCCATCTTCCAGCCATGCCGTTCCATTTTACATGTTAACCACATAAAGTGTCTTCAGCAGTAGGGTCTTACCACTAACCTTTGGTGGATCATCAAGTACTCAGACAGAAATGTGTCTTTCTTCTAGGAAACCTTGTAGGTCTCTCTGATCAAAAGCTCATTGTGGATGATAGCCACATGCTGGTACTGGGAGCTACAGGTCAGTTCCCACTAAGAAAAGGAAGAAAAAGGTAACTAATAAAAAAGAGTTAGAGAGGAGAGAGAGATTGAGAGAGAGAGAAAGAGAGAAAGAAGCTGTAGAACATTAAGGTCAGTCTTGATCATACTCTCTCCAGTGTCTTTTGGCTCAGGTGTTCCCTCTAAGGGCCTGGTGAAGGATCAGCCATTTGGTCTGCCTTTTAAGGTGTAGAATTGTATGGTACCATTGCCGTTTGAGTCTAGATTTGTATTTCTCAACACTTCCCTTTCCCACCCCTCCATCCCCACCCATCCTATTGTCTAGTCCACGAGATGCTTCCTGGGTATGTAAGGCATCTTGGGTACATTCAGGTTAGTTGCTGTAGATGAGTGAGACTATGTGGTGATCTCTTTTTTTTTTTTTCTTTCTGTGATTGGGTAAGTTCACTGAGAATGATCTGTTCCAGTTTCATCCATTTTTCCTGAAATTTCATTGTGCTATTTTTTCTTACTGCTGTATAGAATTCCATTGTGTAGCTATACCACATCTTAGTTATCCATTCTTCTAGTGATGGACATCTAGGTTGATTCGAGCTCTTAGCTATTACGAATTGAGCCGCTACAAACATGGTTGAAAAATCTCTCTGGCCCGTGGTTTGAAGGTTTTAGGGTAGATGCCTAGTAAGGGAATAACTGGGTCTGTTGGTATCTCTATAGTCATGTTTTTTCAGGAGTCTCCATATTGCTTTCCAAAGTGGTTGTACCATCCTACATTCCCACCAACAGTGGATGAGTGTTTCTATTTCTCCACATCCTCTCCAGCATTCATTATCATTTGATTTTTTGATGTTTCCTATCCTTACCGGGGTAAGGTGGAATCTCATAGTTGTTTTAATTTGCATTTCCCTGATGATTAGGGATGATGAACATTTTCTTAAGTGTGTGTTTGCCATTTGTATTGGTCCTCTGGGAACTGCCTGTTCATCACTGTGCCCAATTTTGTGAGTGGGGTGTTTGACTTTTTAATGTTTCGATTTTTGAGTTCTTTGTAGATTCTAGAAATTAGGCCTCTCTCAGTTGGATAACCAGCAAGTATTTTCTTCCATTCTGTTGGTAAATAGTTGGCTTTGCTTTTTGTATGCTTGTCTGTAAAGAAACTCTTCAGCTTCATGTGATCCTACTGGTTGAGTGATTTTTTAAAATTGTGAGCTACTGGGGTTTTGTTCAGGAAGTCTTTTTCTATTCGTATATCACGTAAAGTACTTTCTATATTTTCTCCCAGTAGTAGTTGGGTTTCTGGTCTTATATTGAGGTCTTAGATCCACTTGGACTTGAGTGTAGTGCATGGCGAAATGTGTGGATCAAGTTCCAATTTCCTGCATATGATTACCAAGTTTGTCCAGCACCATTTTTTGAAGATCCTTTTTTATTTCCAGCCTATATTGTTAGGGTCTTTTTCGAATATCGAGTAGGTATAATTGCTTGACCCAAAGTCCGGGACCTCAAGTTTAATCCATTGGTCTATACTGCTGTTTTTCTTCCAGTACAATGCTGCTTTTATTACTATGCCTTTGTAATATAGCTTCAGATTAGGTATGGTGATACCTCCAGTGGTATTTCATTTGCTGAGGATATGTTTGGATATGTGAGGCCTTCTTCCTTTCCACATGAAATTTGAGATCATTTTTTCTATCTTGGTGAAGAACACTGTAGGCATTTTAATTGGAATTCCATTCAATCTGTATATTGCCTTTGGTAGGATTGCCATATTCACAATGTTAATTCTGCCTATACAGGAGCATGGAGGACTTTCATTTTCTCAAGTCGTCCGCAATTTCTTTTTTGAGTATTTTTATGTTTTCATTGTATAGATCTTTCAATTCCTTGGTTAATGTTATTCCAAGTAGAGGTGTAACATCTGCTGCTCTCTGGATAATTGTATATACTATGCTTATCAAAATGCCCAGTAAGCACTTCTCTTAATATTCATACACTTAAATTAATGCTACTCTCACTTGGGATAGAGAATCTTCTCTTTTCAGATGGCAGTGACCTTGGGATGACTCAGAAGGTATCATAGTGTTGGAAAGAAGTGACTGGAGTACTGAATAACATCTCAATCACACCTTCCAAGTCTCAGGGTCTAATGTAGTAGAGGTGGTGGAATGAATGTAAGAGCCAAAGGAAGGGTAGGACTCCTTACAACGTGCTCCCTCCAGACATAAAATGGCCTGGATATCCATGACCTCACAGTGCCTTATACTACCTACAAAAGGCCACCCTAAGAGGGAGAAAAGATCAAGACATCAAAATAAAAGAGACACAGATTGAGATGGGGAGGGGATGTGATGGAGAATGAAATTTCAAAGAGGAAAGTGGGGGGAGGGAGGGTATTACCATGGAATATATTTTATAATTATGCAAAATGTTAATATAAATTGAGACTACATCTTCTGGCCAAGATGGCGACCACCTAACTGCCCCACACATGCCCGGGAAAAAGGCAAAATATTAAGGGTTCACTGGGTCTTTTACTGGAGAGTACTCTCCAATAGATTGCCTGTGGGAGGGCACAGAGGGGAAAAAACCAGGAATTGCTGATTCCCTTGTGTGCGGGTAGCACACCACTCCCCACAAGCAGCTGCTGTACCCACAGCCCAGCTTCAGGAAACTCCCACAGTTACTGTAAGAAAAGTGTCCCAGGCCAATATAGTTCCACTTGCCACACTGCTCAGGGGCTATTGCCCTGATACCCCTCCCCACAAGTGACCTTGGCCAGGCTACGCCTGCTGGCCCATTGGAGCTCAGGCTCCTTTGATCAATTTGCCCACGAAACACGTGCCACTGACAATCCCTGCTGGTGCAAGCTTTGCCTGCTCCACCCATCTGCTCACTTACTGCTCCAGCCGCTGCACATTCAAACATGAGCCCAGGCCCATTGCAACTCCCCACATGAGCTCAGGCTGTATATGTCTGTTGCAACCACTAGCTCAGGTGCCAGCCCCTTCCTATCTGCTGCACCGGCCAACCACTATTGTCCTGTTGCAGGTGAACTCAGACTGCTTCCGGGTCCCAGTGTACCGCCACGCCAGAGTTTGGGCTGCTTCAGTGCTTGGTGCTTCTGGGTCACTCCTAGAATAAGCACCAGCAGCTTTTGTGCATTACCACGTGAGAGCTCAGGCAACTTTGGTGCCATTGCCAGGCAGGACGTCAGACAGCTTTGGCAAGTCAGAGACAAAGCACAGGCTGCTTGGCAACTGTCTCAGGCTGCTACAAGCTTCCCATTGTGCTAGAGCCCAGGCTGACACACCCACCTACGTGTCCATACACTGCGATGGGCAGACCACAGCACTGAAGAAATAACACGAAAAATCAAATGCAAGAAAATCCAGTTAGCTCACCCAGTCCTACAATGAACATCTCTAATCATACATAGAAGAAACATTAGGATCAGAATACCAAATGAAGCTATGAGAAATGCAACCCTGACCAAGCTACTGGTAGTACTTGCAGAAAAGCAACAAAGGACCGATAATCATGTGGATGCTGCCATCACTGGACTAGACTTAATAGATAAGAAAATGGAAGGAATTCAAAGACAGTTAAGATATATGACGGACAGTGAAAAAAATGAGGACCTCAAACATCAGCTGGCGATGCTAAATGACATAAAGAAATAGAAGGATGAATTCCACGAAGCATCAAGAAAATCAGAAATTTAGGGGAAAAGGGAGTTTGACAGAGGGATGGAAACTATACATAGAAAAGTAATAGAAAATGCAAGCCTAATGGAGCAAATCCAAAAATCTCTAGAACCTCTCAATAATAGAGTCAGCCATGTGGAGGATAGAAACTCTGATCTGGAAGACAATATGGAAGAAATAGATCCAGAGTTCAAAAGTGTCAGTAAGTTCAAACTTTTCTGTGAAGAGAACATGAGGGAATGGTGGGATACCCTTAAACGTCCTAATATCAAGATCATTGGAATACCAGAAGGTGAAGAAATTCAGACCAAAGGCATGGAGAACTTATTTAACAAATTAATTGAAGAAAACTTCCCCAGTCTCTTAAAAGAAAGGCCCATCAAGATACAAGAAGCCAACAGAACTCCAAACAGACTGGACCAAAGGAGAAACTCTCCAAGACATATTGTCATTAAGACTCTAAACATTGACACCAAAGAGAAAATCCTAAAAGCAGCTAGGGAAAATCAGCACATCACTTTTAAAGGTAACCCCATCAAAATTACTCCAGACTTTTCAATGGAAACCCTGAGAGATAGAAGGGCCTGGAATTAAACACTGCAAATTCTAAGAACCTATGGCATCCAACCTAAACTACTCTACCCGGCAAAAGTATCTCTCATAACAGATGGTGAAAGAAAAAATTTCCATGACAAAACTCAGCTTTACACTTATATGAACACAAAACCAAACCTACAGAGCATATTACAGGAAATTCTCCACAAACAAGAATCAAATAATCAAACTCAAATGCTTATAAGAAACAGATCACAATAACCAAACTCAGAGTAGGCACAAAAAAAACTTCAAAGTCCATGAGAACACCAAACCCCATATACCATCAGCATATGGCAGGGATCAAATCAAATCTCACAGTCATTACCCTAAATACTAATGGCTTTATTTCACCCATGACGAGACAAAAGCTAACAGGATGGATCAAAAAATTAGACCCCTCAATCTGTTGCCTTCAAGAAACCCACCTCACCACTAAAGACAGACACCTCCTCAGGGTGAAAGGGTAGAAAACAATATTCCAAGCAAACAGGAATAAGAAACAAGTAGGCGAAGCTATATTAACATTGGATAAAATAGACTTCAAACCAAAAATAATCAAAAAAGACAAAGCAGGCCACTTCCTATTTATCAAGGAAACAATCCATCAAGAGGGTACTACAATCATAAATCTGTATGCAACAAACACAGGTGCCCCACAGTTCACAAAGCAATACATGCTTGACAATAAAACAGAAATAAACACCAATACCTTCATAACTGGGAACTTCAATACACCATTATCAGTAATAGACAGATCATCAAAACAGAAACTCAACAGGGAAGTAAGAGAGCTCAACAAAACCATAGATCACTTAGACCTAACAGACACTTATAGAACTTTCCATCCCAAATCCACAGACTACACATTCTTCTCAGCAGCCCATGGAACATTCTCTAAAGTAGACCATATACTGGTTCACAAAGCCTGCCTCCACATATTTAGGGAGATTGACATATTTCCCTGCATGATATCAGATCACAAAGCTATATTGCTAGAAATTAACAACAAAAGACCCAACAAGAACACCAATGGCAGCTGGAAAATCAACAACACACTTTTAAACAATCAATGGATAGTGGATGAAATAAAAAATGAAATTGCAAAATTTCTAGACATGAATGACGATGAGAACATATCGTACCAAAATTTGTGGGACACAATGAAGGCGGTAATCAGGGGAAAATTCGTAGCACTCAATACCTTCATAACAAAGACAGACAGAACCCAAATCAACAACCTAACCATCCACCTAAAGGCATGGGAAAAGCAAGAAAAGTCCAACCCACGAGATCCAGAAAGAAAGAAATAATTAAAATCAGAGCAGAAATTAGTGAACTGGAAAATAAGAAAACAATTAAGACAATTGACAAAACAAAGAGCTGGTTTTTGAAAAAATAAACAAGATTGACAAACCCCTGGCCAATTTGATCAAGCAAAAAAAGTGATGCTTCAAATTAACAAAATTCGATGTGTTCTTGTCATCATTCATTTCCAAAAATTTTGCAATTTCATTTTTTATTTCATACACTATCCACTTATTGTTTAAAAAGTTGGTGTTCAGTTTCCAGGTGCTGTTGGGATTCTTGGTGGGTCTTTTGTTGTTAATTTCTAGCAATATAGCATTGTAATCTGATAACATGCAGGGAATTATGTCAATCTTCCTAAATATGTGGAGGCAGGCTTTGTGAACCAGTATGTGGTCTATTTTAGAGAATGTTCCATGGGCTGCTGCGAAGAATGTGTGGTCTGTGGATTTGGGATGGAAAGTTCTGTGGATATCCATTAGGTCTAATTGATCTATGGTTTTGTTGAGCTCTCTTATTTCCCTGTTGAGTTTCTGTTTGGATGATCTGTCTATTACTGATAATGGTGTCTTGAAGTCCCCAACTATGATGGTGTTGGTAGTTATTTCTGTTTTTTGTCAAGTAGGTTTTGCTTTAAGAACTGTGGTGCCCCTGTGTTTGGTGCATACAGATTTATGATTGTAATATCCTCTTCATGGATCATCCCCTGATTAGTAGAAAGTGGCCTTCTTTGTCATTTTTTATTATTTTTCGTTTGAAGTCTATTTTATCTGATATTCATATAGCTACGCCTGCTTGTTTCTTATTCCTGTTTGCTTGGAATATTGTTTTCCACCCTTTCACCCTGAGGGGGTGTCTGTTTTTAGTGGTGAGTTGTGGTTCTTGTATTCAGCAAATACAGTCAGTTTGGTACCATTATTAGGCTCATCCGTGACCTACCCCCTTCCCTTGGCCCCTCCTTGTTGAGGTATACGGGTCATGCATTGTGGAGTTAGCCCATAGTTATGGGTAAGTTAAATGTCTCTGCATATAATATAATATATATGCATATAATACTTGTAGGCCCTCTTGTAGCCCATGATTGATGGTAGCTTGATATTGGAGAGTGGGTTTACATTTGGATCTGGTTCTGACTTGTTTTCCAGCTCCAGATATGGGTCCCATACCAGTGAGGGGTCTAATTTTTTGATCCATCCTGTTATCTTGTGTCTCTTGATGGGGGAATTAAGGATGTTAATATTTAGGGTAATGACTGTGACATTTGTTTTGATCCCTGCCATATTGTGATGGTATATGTGGTTTGTTGTTTTCATGGACTTTGAAGTTTTTTGTGCCTTCTCTGAGTTTGGTTATTGTGTTCTGCTTCTTGTAGGTATTTGAGCTTGATTATTTGATTCTTCTCTGTTGAGAATTTCCTGAAATACTCTCTGTAGGTTTGGTTTTGTGTTTATATAATTGTAAAGTTGAGTTTTGTCATGGAAAGTTTTTCTTTCACTATCTATTATAAGGGATACTTTTGCTGGGTAGAGTGGTTTGGGTTGGAAGCCATAGGTTCTTAGACTTTGCAGTCTTTCATTCCAGGCTCTCCTAGTTTTCAGGGTCTCCATTGAGAAGTGTGGAGTAATTCTGATGTTGTTACCTTTAAAAGTGATGTGCTGTTTTTCCCTAGCTGCTTTTAGGATTTTCCCTTTGGTGTCAATGTTTAGAGTCTTAATGACAATATGTCTTGGAGAGTTTCTCCTTTGGTCCAGTCTGTTTGGAGTTCTGTTGGCTTCTTGTATCTTGATGGGTCTTTCTTTTGAGAGACTTTTCAGATAAAAACGCTCATCTGTAAGACAAGATGGAAGAAACAGTTTGAGAGATCAAAAATTTCATTTACTTCAAAAGTTTCTGTGAACAGATCATGAGAGTATTGTGGGAAACCTTTAAACGTCCTATTACCAGGACCATTCGATTACCATAAGAAGAATAAATTAAATATTTTGTTTTTATTTATTTATTTGACAAAGAAAGAGAGAGGGGGGTTCATCAGGGCCTGAAACCACTGTAAAAGAACTCCAGATGCTTTCGCCCCATTGTGCATCTGGCGAAAATGGATCCTGCGGAATAGAATCAGGGTCCTTTGGCTTTTCAGGAAAATGCCTTAACCTCTCAGCCATTCCTCTAGCCCTTTTCAATTTTATATATAAGACTTTAAAATATAATTAGATAAAACATAATCTTGGGGATATCACTGACTACTTTCCCCTCATTCCTATTCATGGTTAATCTCATGCAAATTCAAACAACAAGAATGCTCCCTGTATGTGAAAGCTAAATATACTTTTAGTTCTGTACAATCAAAAGTATCCCTCATAATATATGGTGAAAGAAAAACTTTCCATGACAAAACTGAGCTTTACAATTATATGAACACAAAACCAAACCTACAGAGAGAATTTCAGGAAATTCTCCACAGAGAAGAAACAAATAATCAAACTCAAATAAAGTAGTAAGAAAATTAAGAATCTTTATGCACCAAGCACAGGGGCACCACAGTTCATAAAACACAACCTAATTTACAATAAAATAGAAATAACCACCAACAACATCATAATTGGGGACTTCTACACAACATTATCAGTAATCAACAGATCATCAAAACAGAAACGCAACAGGGAAGTAAGAGAGCTCAACAAAACCATAGATCACTTAGACCTAACGTACACCTACAGAACTTTCCATCCCAAATCCACAGACTACACATTCTTCTCAACAGCACATGGAACATTCTCTAAAATAGACCATATACTAGGTCACAAAGACTGCTTCCACATATTTAGGAATATTGACATAATTCCCTGCATGATAGCAGATCACACTGCTATATTGCTCGAAATAAACAACGAAAGACCCACCAAGAAGCCAAATAGCACCTGGAAACTGAACAGCACATTTTTAAACAATAAGTGGATAGTGTATGAAATAAAAAATGAAATTTCAAAATTTCTGCAATTGAATGACAATGAGAACACATCGTACCAAAACTTATGGGACACCTTGAAGGCAGTAATCAGGGGAGAATTCATAGCACTCAATGCCTTCATGAAAAAGACAGAAAGATCCCAAATCTATAACCTAACCATCCACCTAAAGGCACTGGAAAAACAAGAAAAATCCAACGCAAAGGGCTCCAGAAGGAAAGAAATAATTAAAATCGGAGCAGAAATTAATGAATTGGAAACCAAGGAAACATTTAAGACAATTGACAAAACAAAGAGCTGGTTTTTTGAAAAAATAAACAAGATTGACAAATGCCTGGCCAATTTGATCAAGCAAAAAAGGAAAAGCTTCAAATCAACAAAATTAAAAATGGAAAAGAAGACATCACAACAGACATAAGTGAAATTGGGAGAATAATCAGGACATATTTCAAAAACCTCTACTCCACAAAACTGGATAATGTGGAGGAGATGGATAAATTCCTGGATGCATACCATCTATCAAAGCTTAACTCAGAGCACATTAATAGCCTCAATGAACCCATCACACTCATGGAGATTGAAAAAGTAATAAAAAAAAAAAACTCACAAAAAAGAAGAGTCCAGAACCAGGTGGCTTCTCAGCTGATTTCTATCAAACCTTCATGGAAGAACTCAAACTAATCTTCTCAAACTATGCCACACAATTGGAGAACAGGGAAAGCTACCCAACTCCTTTCATGAAGCTAGTATCACCCTAATTCCAAAACCAGGCAGAGATGCCACAAGAAAAGAAAGCTACCGGCCTGTTTCCCTGATGAACTTAGATGCAAAGATCCTGAACAAAATCCTCGCAAACCGAATCCAACAACACATCAAAAACATTATCCACCTTGACCAAGTGGGATTCATCTCAGGAACACAGGGGTGGTTCAACATACAAAAATCTGTCAATGTAATACACCACATAAACAAGGTTAAACATAAAAACCACATGATCGTTTCTATACATGCAGAAAAAGATACAACATCACTTCATGATCAAATCATTGGAGAGAATTGGCATGGTTGGTTCATATCTTAACAGAATAAAGGCAAGATACAAAGCTCCGAAGGCCCAAATAATACTTAATGGTGAGAGACTGGAGGAATTCCCATTAAGATCAGGAACAAGACAAGGGTGTCCACTCTCACGTCAGCTTTTCAATATAGTTTGTACTGGAAGTCCTACCTCAAACAATAAGAGAGGAGAAGGAAACAAAAGGGGTACAATTTGGAAAAGAAGAAGTTAAGTTAGCTCTATTCACTGATGACATGATTGTATATTTAACAGACCTGAGAGACTCCATCCCAAAACTCTTGAAGGTGATTAACTCCTATAGTAAGGTAGCAGGATACAAAATCAATGCACAAAAATCAGTAGCCTTTCTATATGGAAATGACAAAGATGCAGAGAAAGAAATATGGAACATAGTCCCATTTTTAATAGCAACAAAACAAATAAAATACCTTGGAATTACGTTAACCAAGGAAGTGAAAGATCTATACAATGAAAACATAAAAACACTCAAAAAAGAAATTGAGGAAGACTTGAGAAAACGGAAAGACCTCCCATGCTCCTGGATAGGCAGAACTAATGTTGTGAAGATGACAATCCTACCAAAGGCAATATACAGATTTAATGCAATTCCAATTAAAATCCCTACAGTGTTCTTCACAGAGATAGGAAAAATGGTCTCAAATTTCGTATGGAAAGGCAGAAGGCCTCGAATGTCCAAACATATACTCAGCAAAAGAAATACGTCTGGAAGTATCACCTTACCTGATCTAAAGCTTTATTACCAAGCCATAGTAATAAAAACAACATGGTACTGACATAAAAACTGGAGTATAGGCCAATGGAATAGACTTGAAGACCCGGACTTTGGGTCAAGCAACTATATCTACTTGATATTCGATAAAGGCCCAAACAATATAGGCTGGAAAAAAGACAGCATCTTCAACAAATGGTGCTGGACAAACTGGATAACCATATGCAGGAAACTGAAACTTGACCCACACATTTCACTATTCACTACACTCAAGTCCAAATGGATTGAAGACCTCAATATGAGACCAGAAACTCGAATACTACTGGAAGAAAATGTAGGAAGTACTTTCCATGATATAGGAATGGAAATAGACTTCATGAACAAAACCCCAGTAGCTCAAGATCTTAAACAGTCACTCAACCAATGGGATCACATAAAATGAAGAGTTTCTTTACAGACAAGCATATAATAAGCAAAGCCAACTGATTAACCACAGAATGGGAGAAAATAAGTGTAGGTTATCCAACTGACAGAGGCCTAATCTCTAGAATCTACAAAGAACTCAAAAATCGAAACAGTAAGAAGTCAAACATGCCCCTCACAAAATGGGGTAACGAGCTGAACAGGCAGTTCACAGAGGAAGAAATACAAATGGCAAACAGACACTTAAGAAAATGTTCATCATCCCTAATCATCAGAGAAATGCAAATTGAAACAACTATGACATTCCACCTTACCCCATTAAGGGTAGCAAACATCAGAAAATCAAATGAAAATAAATGCTGGTGAGGATGTGGAGAAGTAGGAACACTCATCCACTGCTGGTGCGAATGTAGGATGGTAGAACCACTTTGGAAAGCAATATGGAGACTTCTGAAAAAGCTGACTATAGAGGTACCAAGAGACCCAGTTATTCCCTTACTGGGCATCTACCCTAAAACCTTCAAACCACAGGCTAGAGAGATGTGCTCAACCATGTTTGTAGCGGCTCAATTTGTAATAGCTAAGAGCTGGAATCAATCCATATGTCCATCACTAGAAGAATGGATAACTAAGACGTGGTATATCTACACAATGGATTTGTATACAGCAGTAAGAAAAAATGACACAATGAAATTTGAGGAAACATGGTTGAACCTGGAACAGATCATTCTCAGTGAACTTACCCAATCACAGAAAATAATCGGCACATAGTCTCACTCATCTACAGCACCTAACCTGAATCTACCCAAGATGCCTTACATACCCAGCAAGCATCTTGTGGACTAGACACTAGGATGGGTGGGGAGGGAGGGGAGGGCATAGAAAAGGTGGCAACCACAAATCTAGACTCAAATGGGAATGGTACCATAAAATTCTACTTCCTAAAAGGCAGACCAAATGGCTGAACCTTCACGAGTCCCTTACAGGGAACACATGAACCACAAGACACTGGACAGTGTAGGATCAAGACTAACCTTAATCTTCTACATCATCCCTCCCTCCCTCTCCCTCTCCCTCTCTCTCTCTCTCTCTCTCTCTCTGTCTCTTTTTCTCTCTCTCTGTCTCTTTTTCTCTCTCTGTCTCTGTCTCTCTCTGTCTCTCTCTCTCTCTCTCTCTCTCTCTCTCTCTCTCTCTTCTCTCTAACTCTTGTATATTAGTTATCTTTTTCCTCATTTTCTTTGTGGGCACTGACCTGTAACTCCCAGTACCAGCATGGGGCTATCCTTCACAATGATCTTTTGATCAGAGAGACCTACAAGGTTTCCTAAAAGACAGATAGATTTCTGTCAGAGTACTTGATGACCCACCAAAAGTTAGTAGTGTGACCCTACTGCTGAAGACACCTTATGTGCTTGACACGCAAAATGGAATGGTAGGCTGGAAGTTGGAAGAGAGTCAGTTCCCAGACAGTCAGCGCGTCTAGTGCCAGACAGTGCTACATGGCGACAGGTGGAAAATGACCTATAACTGTGGTTTCAGGTGTGGCCCTGTTGAGGTACATTTGGCTGATGCTCTCCTCAGGATCTCCTCAGCATCTGTGTCCACCTGAAAAACAAGAAAATTCTCCAATGACAAGTGAAGTCAGCACCACATAAATGAGATACTCATTGTTTTAGAGAGAATTTATTATGTGTAGGCCCTCTTGTAGCCCACGATTGGTGGGAGCTTGAAAGTGGAGAGTAGACTCATTTTTTGGGTATGGTTCTGACTTATTTCCCAGCTCCATATAGGGGTTCCTTTCCACTGATCGGATCAATTAGCAAGCTTTTAGTTTTTCACAATAGAGCCAGTCCAGCAGCTGCTTCCCTAAGGTGGGAAGATAGAGAACAGCCTCCAGTCAGCTTCTCAGACTCTTTTTATAGGGCAAAACCATAGAAATCAGGGGTAGGTGGTTTTCCTAGGCAAGAGGGTGTGGTGACAGAAACAAACCAGCCATTACAATTAAACTGCTGCTTGGACTCTTATGAATACACAATCCTGGGAACAGTAACCAGGGAACAATTTGTGGCCCCACCTCAGACATAGAAACTTAGAGAAACAGAAACTTAACTTAGTCATTATATCAAAATGGCTCTTGCTATTAAAATAGAATTAGGTTTTACATTTGGATTGGTTCGACTTTTTTTCACTCCAGTTGGGCCCCATACCAGGAGGGGTCTAATTTTTTGTCCATCCTGTTATCTTGTGTCTCTTGATGGGGGAATTAAGGATGTTTAATATTTAGGGTAATGACTGTACATTTGTTTTAATCCCTCCATATTGTGATGGTATATGTGGTTTGTTGTTTTCATGGACTTTGAAGTTTTTTGTGCCTTCTCTGATTTTGGGTTATTGTGTTCTGTTCTTGTAGGTATTTGAGCTTGATTTTTGATTCTTCTCTTTGAAAATTTTCCCTGAAATACTCTTGTGGGTTTTGGGTTTTTGTGTTTATATAATTGTAAAGTTGAGTTTTGTCATGGAAAGTTTTTTTTTCACTATCTATTATAAGGGATACTTTTGCTGGGATAGAGTGGTTTGGGTTGGAAGCCATAGGTTCTTAGACTTTGCAGTCTTTCATTCCAGGCTCTCTAGTTTTCAGGGTCTCCATTGAGAAGTGTGGAGTAATTCTGATGTTGTTACCTTTAAAGTGATGTGCTGTTTTTCCCTAGCTGCTTTTAGGATTTTCCCTTTGGTGTCAATGTTTAGAGTCTTAATGACAATATGTCTTGGAGAGTTTCTCCTTTGGTCCATTCTGTTTGGAGTTCTGTTGGCTTCTTGTATCTTGATGGGTCTTTCTTTTGAGAGACTTTTCAGATAAAAACGCTCATCTGTAAGACAAGATGGAAGAAACAGTTTGAGAGATCAAAAATTTCATTTTACTTCAAAAGTTTCTGTGAACAGATCATGAGAGTATTGTGGGAAACCTTTTAAACGTCCTATTACCAGGACCATTCGATTACCATAAGAAGAATAAATTAAATATTTTGTTTTTATTTATTTATTTGACAAAGAAAGAGAGAGGGGGGTTCATCAGGGCCTGAAACCACTGTAAAAGAACTCCAGATGCTTTCGCCCCATTGTGCATCTGGCGAAAATGGATCCTGCGGAATAGAATCAGGGTCCTTTGGCTTTTCAGGAAAATGCCTTAACCTCTCAGCCATTCCTCTAGCCCTTTTCAATTTTATATATAAGACTTTAAAATATAATTAGATAAAACATAATCTTGGGGATATCACTGACTACTTTCCCCTCATTCCTATTCATGGTTAATCTCATTCAAATTCAAACAACAAGAATGCTCCCTGTATGTGAAAGCTAAATATACTTTTAGTTCTGTACAATCAAAAGTATCCCTCATAATATATGGTGAAAGAAAAAACTTTCCATGACAAAACTGAGCTTTACAATTATATGAACACAAAACCAAACCTACAGATAGAATTTCAGGAAATTCTCCACAGAGAAGAAACAAATAATCAAACTCAAATAAAGTAGTAAGAAAATTAAGAATCTTTATGCACCAAGCACAGGGGCACCACAGTTCATAAAACACAACCTAATTTACAATAAAATAGAAATAACCACCAACAACATCATAATTGGGGACTTCTACACAACATTATCAGTAATCAACAGATCATCAAAACAGAAACGCAACAGGGAAGTAAGAGAGCTCAACAAAACCATAGATCACTTAGACCTAACGTACACCTACAGAACTTTCCATCCCAAATCCACAGACTACACATTCTTCTCAACAGCACATGGAACATTCTCTAAATAGCCATATACTAGGTCACAAAGACTGCTTCCACATATTTAGGAATATTGACATAATTCCCTGCATGATAGCAGATCACACTGCTATATTGCTCGAAATAAACAACGAAAGACCCACCAAGAATCCCAACAGCACCTGGAAACTGAACAGCACATTTTTAAACAATAAGTGGATAGTGTATGAAATAAAAAATGAAATTTCAAAATTTCTGCAATTGAATGACAATGAGAACACATCGTACCAAAAACTTATGGGACACCTTGAAGGCAGTAATCAGGGGAGAATTCATAGCACTCAATGCCTTCATGAAAAAGACAGAAAGATCCCAAATCTATAACCTAACCATCCACCTAAAGGCACTGGAAAAACAAGAAAAATCCAACGCAAAGGGCTCCAGAAGGAAAAAAATAATTAAAATCGGAGCAGAAATTAATGAATTGGAAACCAAGGAAACATTTAAGACAATTGACAAAACAAAGAGCTGGTTTTTTGAAAAAATAAACAAGATTGACAAATGCCTGGCCAATTTGATCAAGCAAAAAGGAAAAGCTTCAAATCAACAAAATTAAAAATGGAAAAGAAGACATCACAACAGACATAAGTGAAATTGGGAGAATAATCAGGACATATTTCAAAAACCTCTACTCCACAAAACTGGATAATGTGGAGGAGATGGATAAATTCCTGGATGCATACCATCTATCAAAGCTTAACTCAGAGCACATTCATCACCTCAATGAACCCATCACTCTCATGGAGATTGAAAAAGTAATAAAAAAAAAAACTCACAGAAAAGAAAGTCCAGAACCAGGTGTCTTCTCAGCTGATTTCTATCAAACCTTCATGGAAGAACTCAAACCTAATCTTCTCAAACTATGCCACACAATTGGAGAACAGGGAAAGCTACCCAACTCCTTTCATGAAGCTAGTATCACCCTAATTCCAAAACCAGGCAGAGATGCGACAAGAAAAGAAAGCTACCGGCCTGTTTCCCTGATGAACTTAGATGCAAAGATCCTGAACAAAATCCTCGCAAACCGAATCCAACAACACATCAAAAACATTATCCACCTTGACCAAGTGGGATTCATCTCAGGAACACAGGGGTGGTTCAACATACAAAAATCTGTCAATGTAATACACCACATAAACAAGGTTAAACATAAAAACCACATGATCGTTTCTATACATGCAGAAAAAGATACAACATCACTTCATGATCAAATCATTGGAGAGAATTGGCATGGTTGGTTCATATCTTAACAGAATAAAGGCAAGATACAAAGCTCCGAAGGCCCAAATAATACTTAATGGTGAGAGACTGGAGGAATTCCCATTAAGATCAGGAACAAGACAAGGGTGTCCACTCTCACGTCAGCTTTTCAATATAGTTTGTACTGGAAGTCCTACCTCAAACAATAAGAGAGGAGAAGGAAACAAAAGGGGTACAATTTGGAAAAGAAGAAGTTAAGTTAGCTCTATTCACTGATGACATGATTGTATATTTAACAGACCTGAGAGACTCCATCCCAAAACTCTTGAAGGTGATTAACTCCTATAGTAAGGTAGCAGGATACAAAATCAATGCACAAAAATCAGTAGCCTTTCTATATGGAAATGACAAAGATGCAGAGAAAGAAATATGGAACATAGTCCCATTTTTAATAGCAACAAAACAAATAAAATACCTTGGAATTACGTTAACCAAGGAAGTGAAAGATCTATACAATGAAAACATAAAAACACTCAAAAAGAAATTGAGGAAGACTTGAGAAAATGGAAAGACCTCCCATGCTCCTGGATAGGCAGAACTAATGTTGTGAAGATGACAATCCTACCAAAGGCAATATACAGATTTAATGCAATTCCAATTAAAATCCCTACAGTGTTCTTCACAGAGATAGGAAAAATGGTCTCAAATTTCGTATGGAAAGGCAGAAGGCCTCGAATGTCCAAACATATACTCAGCAAAAGAAATACATCTGGAAGTATCACCTTACCTGATCTAAAGCTTTATTACCAAGCCATAGTAATAAAAACAACATGGTACTGACATAAAAACTGGAGTATAGGCCAATGGAATAGACTTGAAGACCCGGACGTTGGGTCAAGCAACTATATCTACTTGATATTCGATAAAGGCCCAAACAATATAGGCTGGAAAAAAGACAGCATCTTCAACAAATGGTGCTGGACAAACTGGATAACCATATGCAGGAAACTGAAACTTGACCCACACATTTCACTATTCACTACACTCAAGTCCAAATGGATTGAAGATCTCAATATGAGACCAGAAACACGAATACTACTGGAAGAAAATGTAGGAAGTACTTTCCATGATATAGGAATGGAAATAGACTTCATGAACAAAACCCCAGTAGCTCAAGATCTTAAACAGTCACTCAACCAATGGGATCACATAAAATGAAGAGTTTCTTTACAGACAAGCATATAATAAGCAAAGCCAACTGATTAACCACAGAATGGGAGAAAATAAGTGTAGGTTATCCAACTGACAGAGGCCTAATCTCTAGAATCTACAAAGAACTCAAAAATCGAAACAGTAAGAAGTCAAACATGCCCCTCACAAAATGGGGGTAACGAGCTGAACAGGCAGTTCACAGAGGAAGAAATACAAATGGCAAACAGACACTTAAGAAAATGTTCATCATCCCTAATCATCAGAGAAATGCAAATTGAAACAACTATGACATTCCACCTTACCCCATTAAGGGTAGCAAACATCAGAAAATCAAATGAAAATAAATGCTGGTGAGGATGTGGAGAAGTAGGAACACTCATCCACTGCTGGTGCGAATGTAGGATGGTAGAACCACTTTGGAAAGCAATATGGAGACTTCTGAAAAAGCTGACTATAGAGGTACCAAGAGACCCAGTTATTCCCTTACTGGGCATCTACCCTAAAACCTTCAAACCACAGGCTAGAGAGATGTGCTCAACCATGTTTGTAGCGGCTCAATTTGTAATAGCTAAGAGCTGGAATCAATCCATATGTCCATCACTAGAAGAATGGATAACTAAGACGTGGTATATCTACACAATGGATTTGTATACAGCAGTAAGAAAAAATGACACAATGAAATTTGAGGAAACATGGTTGAACCTGGAACAGATCATTCTCAGTGAACTTACCCAATCACAGAAAATAATCGGCACATAGTCTCACTCATCTACAGCACCTAACCTGAATCTACCCAAGATGCCTTACATACCCAGCAAGCATCTCGTGGACTAGACACTAGGATGGGTGGGGAGGGAGGGGAGGGCATAGAAAAGGTGGCAACCACAAATCTAGACTCAAATGTGAATGGTACCATAAAATTCTACTTCCTAAAAGGCAGACCAAATGGCTGAACCTTCACGAGTCCCTTACAGGGAACACATGAACCACAAGACACTGGACAGTGTAGGATCAAGACTAACCTTAATCTTCTACATCATCCCTCCCTCCCTCTCCCTCTCCCTCTCTCTCTCTCTCTGTCTCTTTTTCTCTCTCTCTGTCTCTTTTTCTCTCTCTGTCTCTCTCTGTCTCTCTCTCTCTCTCTCTCTCTCTCTCTCTTCTCTCTAACTCTTGTATATTAGTTATCTTTTTCCTCATTTTCTTTGTGGGCACTGACCTGTAACTCCCAGTACCAGCATGGGGCTATCCTTCACAATGATCTTTTGATCAGAGAGACCTACAAGGTTTCCTAAAAGACAGATAGATTTCTGTCAGAGTACTTGATGACCCACCAAAAGTTAGTAGTGTGACCCTACTGCTGAAGACACCTTATGTGCTTGACACGCAAAATGGAATGGTAGGCTGGAAGTTGGAAGAGAGTCAGTTCCCAGACAGTCAGCGCGTCTAGTGCCAGACAGTGCTACATGGCGACAGGTGGAAAATGACCTATAACTGTGGTTTCAGGTGTGGCCCTGTTGAGGTACATTTGGCTGATGCTCTCCTCAGGATCTCCTCAGCATCTGTGTCCACCTGAAAAAACAAGAAAATTCTCCAATGACAAGTGAAGTCAGCACCACATAAATGAGATACTCATTGTTTTAGAGAGAATTTATTATGTGTAGGCCCTCTTGTAGCCCACGATTGGTGGGAGCTTGAACGTGGAGGGTAGACTCATTTTTTGGGTATGGTTCTGACTTATTTCCTAGCTCCATATAGGGGTTCCTTTCCACTGATCGGATCAATTAGCAAGCTTTTAGTTTTTCACAATAGAGCCAGTCCAGCAGCTGCTTCCCTAAGGTGGGAAGATAGAGAACAGCCTCCAGTCAGCTTCTCAGACTCTTTTTATAGGGCAAAACCATAGAAATCAGGGGTAGGTGGTTTTCCTAGGCAAAGAGGGTGTGGTGACAGAAACAAACCAGCCATTACAATTAAACTGCTGCTTGGAATCTTATGAATACACAATCCTGGGAACAGTAACCAGGGAACAATTTGTGGCCCCACCTCAGACATAGAAACTTAGAGAAACAGAAACTTAACTTAGTCATTATATCAAAATGGCTCTTGCTATTAAAATAGAATTAGGTTGGCTCTAAATTGCCCCATTTTCTTTTCTTTTTTTTTTTTATTAGTCAGTTCTGTATTCAGCAAATACAGTCAGTTTGGTACCATTATTAGGCTCATCCGTGACCTACCCCCTCCCCTTAGCCCCTCATTGTTGAGGTATACGGGTCATGCATTGTGGAGTTAGCCCACAGTTATGGGTAAGTTAAATGTCTCTGCATATCATGACCCAACATGTGACTCTGACATTCTTTCCGCCCCCTCTTCCACAAAATTTCCCTGAGCCATGGTGGGTTCATTTTTGGTCTGCTTCAATGATGAGGTGCTGGGGGCCTCTCAGGCTCTGGCTCTCTGATTTGGTAGGAGTTGATTTTTCTCTGTGCTGATCTCCTTCCCCCTTGTGCTGGTATCCGGTTCATCAGGAAAACAGCCCCCTTGCTTGTTTCTCCAATTTTTCTTAGTTTCAGCCGGGGCCCTTTTGAGGTATGATGGGGTGGCTCTCTCCTTAGGATCTACATCTATCTGAAAAAGAGAAGCAGATTCTCCAACGGAGAGTAAGTTAGCATCAGGACAAATGAGATAACCCTTACTTTTTTTTTAATAGAGAATTTAATAGGTGTAGGCCCTCTTGTATCCCACAATTGATGGTACCTTGATATTGGAGAGTGGGCTTACGTTTGGATCTAGTTCTGACTTGTTTCCCAGCTCCAGCTATGGGTCCCATACCAGTGAGGGGATAAATTAGCCAAATTGAGAGCAGTTGGTTCCCCACCATGGCTGTGTGCCACCACTGCACTTGTGTGGGCATCACACCAAGTTATTTGCTGCTAAGTAGGTTAGACCATGCGTTGCTTCGACAGATATTGGTCATTTTCCCCCAGTCGCCCATGTAGCACCTTCTGGCACTAGACGTGCTGACTGTCTGGGGACTGACTCTCTTCCAACTTCCAGCCATGCCATTCTAATTTACATGTCAATCACATAAGGTGTCTTCAGCAGTAGGGTCTTACCAGTAGCCTTTGGTGGGTCATCACGTACTCTGACAGAAGTCTGTCTGTCTTTTAGGAAACCTTGTAGGTCTCTCTGATCAAAAGCTCATTGTGGATGATAGCCCCATGCTGGATCTGGGAGTTACAGATCAGTGCCCACTAAGAAAATGAGGAAAAAGATAACTAATATACAAGAGTTAGAGATAAGAGAGAGAGAGACAGGGAGAGGGGAAGTGAGGGAGGGAAGATGTAGGAGATTAAGGTTAGTCTTAATCTTACTCTCTCCAGTTTCTTGTGGTTCAGGTGTTCCCTGTAAGGGCCTGGTGAAGGATCAGCCATTTGGTCTGTCTTTTAGTAAGTAGAAAATTATGGTACCATTGCCGTTTGGGTCTAGATTTGTGTTTCCCACCCCTTTGGTGCCCTCCCCTCCCTCCCCTTCCATCCTAGTGTCTAGTCTAGGAGATGCTTGCTGGGTATGTAAGGTATCTTCGGTAGATTCAGTTTAGGTGCTGTAGATGAGTGAGACTATGTGGCGATTTTTTTTTCTGTGATTGGGTAAGTTCACTGAGAATGATCTGTTCCAGGTTCAACCATTTTTCCGCAAATTTCATTGTGTCATTTTTTCTTACTGCTGTATAGAATTCCATTGTGTAGATATACCACATCTTACTTATCCATTCTTCTAGTGATGGACATCTGGGTTGATTATATATCCCTGCCAATCTTTTATAGGGTGTTTCTA